>JALIZH010003759.1:0-91788 GCA_030522465.1 Rhipicephalus appendiculatus
CATGTCACCAGTGTAGTTGACATGCACAGCGCTTTTAGCATAATCTACTTAAGCAATAATGCGATGTTCACTCATGTTTAGTGGCGGCCTTGTACCTCGAGATGCTCGTGCTTTAAATATTTGTGGTCGCGACCCTGAATTCGTTTTCACATCCTACCTCTAGAAACCTGTGGGGCTACTCAATACGCTTGTTACTCTATCAGTTGGGCTCACATCGTTTGTAAGCCAGATTGGCGCCATCAGTCAACGTCGCAGACATAACAGTATGTCAGTCATGGCCCTGAGCATTGTGATACTAATTTCGCCTCTGCTTTTGTGGAGTCTGTTAAATCACCGCGTATCCATGCCAGCCTCTTCCCGAAGAAGGACAACTGGCAGCACTGACAACTGGGCGAGTTGGTACGGATGCATCGATTTCGAACGGCGCAACAAAGCAGACGAAAAGACTCTTAATCGCACGAACACAAGCGCTGACTCACAACTGAAGTTTATTCAATAGCACAGAGCAGATACCTACACACACGTGGTTACACACTACGCAATGAACAAAAGTCACAGTTTGGCCGCAAGGGCGAAGCAATGAATACGATAGCAAGAAATTGGAATGTCACACGAAGATCGACGAGCAGCTCGATACTTGCAGCTTTCCGCTGAAGCACAAAAAAAGGACGCTGGAAAAGGACGCGCAAGTACACACAGGAGAAGCGTGAACTAACAACTATCCCAGTTGGTACGCCTTGGTGTTAGAACAACGCGCTCTAAGAACTCAGAACCCGGCGCTCTTAGATATTACTTCGTCTTTTAAAGTGTGGCGCGCGGAATCTCCCCTTTGCGTCTCCTGCCACGCGGTGGCGTCCGACGCGAGGTGTAAAGGTAGCATATACAGTAACTCTAGGTGTGGGCGGTGTACTTTTATTTTTTATTTTTTAGGAGCTGGCTCGGCAGGCTTCTTATGCTCGCGCCTTGTCCGGCGGCGGCGGCGTGTACACTTCGCCGGTGATTCCAACAATGCTCACTAGATGGCGCGCCGCAGTTCAAGGCGCCGGCATTCTGGTGATTTCAAGAATGGTCACTAGATGGCGGCGTCGCCCAAGGCGACGCACACCACTCTCGGCGCGTGCGCTTCCTTTCTCTTCGCCGGGAGCTCACGCAGTGAACACTCTTTGTTACCGCTCGGCCGCATGAACACCGCAGAAGCCAAGGCAGCAGCGTGGCGGGCTCGCAACGCAGCAGCAGCTCGGGCTCACCGCCAAGACCCTGCGGTGACAGCCGGGGAGGCCGAAGCGAAGAGGGCTCGCCGTGAAGCAAACCTGGAGCTGCGGGCCAGTGAAGGAGAAGCGAAGAGGGCTCGCCGTCAAGCAAACCCGGTGCTGCGGGCAGCGAAGCAGAAGCGAAGTGGGTGCGCCGTCAAGCGGACCCTGCGGTCACAGGTCGCCAAGACACAGAAAAACGGTAGCGGCGGCAAGAGAACCCGGAAAAAGTGCGGGCGCGGGATGCCGCGGCCAAGCTCCAAAAGCGGTCGCTACTTGACGTAGGCCGCGCCGACGCGCGCTTCAGGCGGGACTTCCTCGACCACACGTTGTGTATGTAATGTATATATAACAACGTTGTCACGTCTATATATGATGGTAGAAGATGTGTACGGAGGATTCGCGGGTTACCCGATCATCTCCGAGCAAGCTCCTCTAACATTATTCAAACCGTGGTTATGGCGGCGATTTTTTGCGAAGCAGCTATTTGACTAGGCTGTGTAACGCTGTCCCTCCCTCCGTGCGTACGAACGCGCCGCAACGCGCTGCCCTCGCCGCAGGTGCTGGAGCGGTGCCAAGTATGTCACGCCGCAGCTGCGCGTTGACGTCACGCTCCCGTCGCGGTGCGCGCTGACGTCAATCTCTCCCTCGCCTGCCGCGCGCTCGCCGGAGCGCCCGCAGCTGCCGCCTGACGCGCGCCTAACGTACGCGTTGAAACATGTCTGTACGTGTCACCTCTCTCTCGCTTCACCCTCTCCACCGCTCCCATGCGCAATGCGCTGCTTCGCATCCCATCAGGGTTCCCTTTGGGAAGATCGTGTAAATTTTTTCATTACACATCACGAGTGGGTACAGAAAGGGGCCCCTTTTTTCGTGCGTGTCTCAAGGGCAGTTTTCAAACTGAAAGAAAATGTAGGAGCGTTGGGTGATTGAAAAGACGCACAAGCTATTGCGAGATCTGCATAGCGTCAACGACAAATGGTGTCTATAAATAGCTCGCCGTTATTATGTCAACGCATGCATGGCGCGAGGCTATTTGGGTGGTACAAGATAACGTATGCTGTGAGAATTTAAATCAAGTTGCTTTTTAAAAGCCCTCTGCAGGATGTTTCAAAAGAGGATGGCCGCCTTACAACTAATGAAACAATGTTCTATTGTTTCTGGAACTTCACAAAGGCGGGAATTAATTTAGGATACAAAGTTATCTGTGGTGCTTAACCAGGATTTTACAGGTACTGTTTCTGTATGCACATTGTAGAAAAAATGTCCTGGTTATTGGTGAAATAGGCATTTTCTTCACACGTCATGACCAGACAATCCAATATATAGTGAGCGGCACAGTGGGTCTGGAAAGAACATATCTAATACATCATTATATAGACATTTTCTTGTGTTACAGAGCAAATGATCATTGAAAACCTGGCTGTCAGAAAACGCACTGATTTGAATACTTCACGCATGAGCCCTTGCAAATAGGGAGGCGATGCAAAATTAGTAGATACCACTAAACTTGGTAAAACATCGGCTCAATTCACGTGCGAGAATGTTCTAAGCAGCGGATGAGCACAGTCCCGCAAATAGAAAAAACGTGACACCAGTGCTATGCCAATTGATATGCTCTTGTTAATGGGCATGCACAGTTTATCGAAAACTCGCATGTTAGACAGGCATACGGAAAAAATGGTGTCTTCGCGGTCACATTTCGTGCAAATGACTGTACAGCTAAAAGATTTCTATGAACGACTGCGCATGGCTATGCTATGCTAGGAGCTGCTTGGCCCATGCCTGCTAGGCTAGCTATGGTCAGCTTCTTCATTTTTGGGGCACATAGATTTTGCTCTGCGGTGGCAGCTACGGAACAGTGGCTCGTCACTAATTGCTCCTGTCTGACTTTGCAGCCCCGGCGAAAGCGTGTTTACCGATCGGCGCCTGCTGCCACCTAACCTTCTTCGATGCCATATCAAGAATCCCGGGCCCATATCAAGAATCGACAACGCCCCCCATTGTGATCTACGTCATCGAGACGCCCCTTCAAAAGGCGCAACCCATACACCGGAGGACCATTTGCTCAGCGGTGGTGGCAACGGAACAGTGGCTCGTCACTAATTGCTGCTGTCTGACTTTGCAGGTTGCTGTAAACTATATTTACATTTCCCTAATTTGACGTTGTTTACCACCGCCGCCACCACTGTTGCAAGAATTTCCTGTTGATGATCACTGTAGCTTTCTTTTTGTGACCTTTGATACTGTTGAATCTGTGATTTTTGCTCAGTTCGAGATGTCCGAGTCTGATGCCTGCCTAGTCTATAGTGAGCCTCTCTTAGATAGCGGCACATATCCAACTTGCTCTGAATGCAAATATGGCTATCACTTGGGAGCATGCTCGGGAGTGAGCAAAACGACTTTCAAAAAAGATGATGCCGCAAAGAAAACATGGAAGTGCCCGACATGCCTTGTTTTGGTGGCCCGAAGTGCACGTGCTGATGGGGGGCCACACCGGCGGGCATAATTCGACCTTCGAGAAAGTACTGATTGAAATTAATAAGAAGCTGGCCAAATACCAGACATACAGAGCAAGGTGGATGCACTAATGATAGTAAAGAAAACAGTCGAGAAAATAGAGCAGTCAGTTCAGCATTTGTCTGATCAATATGATGCGGTGCTCGTTGAAACGCAAAAGCAATCAGCTGAAATAGCAGTCCTCAAAAAACATGGCTGATCCCTCCGTCATAGGAATCGGTATAACACGAAAGTGAAAAGTGTCTTCAAAGAAGTAGTGCTTATTGTGTAGTGATAATGAGAGTTCGTACAACGTCTATTGCTCTTTTACACCTATAGCACCGTTTGACGTGGATGCACCCACGTCGACGCCTAGTGAAACATCCCCATCGCGACGACTAACTCCCATGATCATGATTTAACCGCTGTGATAGTTCAATTTCTTAACCTATATCTGGACACAGCATATCACGAATCGCGCGCAAAGATGACATCAACAAGCGCGTAATAAACACTGGTACTGTGCACTTCTTCAAGGCGTCGTCACTGAAGGAGAGCAACGGCACGGCGTGCACTCCTGAGGGATGCCGTAACCTACGCCCGGGCTCCTGCATACACTATCACACTCCGGTTCATCAACACGGGAGGCAGAGCTTCAGCCGCGAAAGCGCGCAGGCGTTCGGCGTCCCGCTGGCCTCCGTCTCGCTCCACCAATGCACCATATTCATCCGTCGACATCATTGCCTTTCTGCACCGCTTACTGCAGCATTTTAATTGGTCGGTGCTATCGCACTTGAAGTAGTCGACTGCGAAACACCGTCGGTGCATGTGGAAGCGCACTACTCCGACAACGAGCTGTCGCATACTAACACGAAGCAAAAGGCTAGAGTGACACATAACTGCGTCTAGGGCAACTCCTCGATGCTAGCGCGGGCAGCGTTCGTTGCTGCTTTCACCATGACCTCCGAGATCGCGCGCCGGCACGCAATCTCGGACGCCATGATATAACGGCGTCGTCGACGAATCGTGCAGCAGTACTTCTCTTCATCGCTCACAGACGGCGGCACCGCCCGCCGCCGCCTACCGCCGCCAACACAGAGCACCGAGCGAGAGAGATTGCGTCGGAGATATAAGGGAGCGTTGGTACCATGTTCTCCGTGTGCTTCTTTAGCTCAGTCGGTAGAGCGTCGGGCGCTTACCGTCGCGGGCGAAGGAGTCACGGGTTCGAGTCCCGGCGGGGAAATATTTTCATACTAACTTTTCTTTCTCATTTGGTAGCGTTAATTATATCAACGTCATATCCGTAACGGATATACTTGGTGGACCCCGACATAAAACACTTTCGTGTTAAAAGCAGGCGCATTCTGCCCAGTCATCCGACACCAGCAAGAACGTCCATGAGCTGCAAAAGCAGGTTAATGCTTTAGAGCAATACAGTAGACGCCAAAATACTCAAATTCACGGCATGCCTGTCACCCAGAATGAAAATTTGCTCGGTAAGCTGAATAACTAGCACTTAAGTTTACCCTTCCTGAACTGACGAGCTCTGAAGTAGAAGGCATACACAGACTTCCACCGAAAACCGGCAAAGTTCCTGTTGTGCTTGTTCGTTTCGTGTCACGAGCAACACGTGACCAGTGGATGGCTAAGAAAGTCGAATTAAAAAAAATGCCCCCCACCTCCCCGAAGGAAATCGTGAGGAAATGCGAATGCATGTCGCGTGCGCTTCACTCCATTTATATATGCTGGTTGTGGTTCGAAGAAGGAAAAGGCGCCTAATTTCTGCAGCCCGGTCGGGAGCATGGCGCAGCGCCTGTTTTTTTTTTTTTTTTTTTTATCGCGGCAGCTCCGCCGAGCTGTCACGATGCGAGCGCCCTCACGCACCAGAGCGCGCTCCTCCTCTCCACTTCTGCCATCGCCTTGAGAGGCGCCGAGCCAGCGAACGGTCGAGAGTGAGGCGCGAGCGGACGGGAGAGTGGGGCGCAGGGAGGAGAGAGCGAACGGCGAGAGAAGGAGCGGCGAAGCACTGCACCTATCCTCCTCCTCCGCGGACAACGCCGGACAACGCCGTACAACGCCGGACAACGCCGGACAACGCCGCCTGACATAGCGCGACTAAGAAATGCATTCGCATTTAAAACTGCTAGCTCTAACGTTCCTTGACAATCTGACGCCACAGAACATGAAACTTCTCTGGCTAACGAAGGCAAAGGCTGAGGAATACCATCATCAGTTCGCGTGGCAAAAAATAACGGCAAACTGTTTGTGGCCAAGGTGCCTGGTGATCGACCATTGCGCGTAGAGAGCGAAAGCGACCTACATAAGATTCGCTGAATTGTTTCTTCTGTCACTTACGTTACTTTAACTGCCAGTTTTTCCCCACAATGGCTATCTTCCATGAAGCCATATATCATGACGCTCAAACTTTTAAATCTTTTGTGCAGGGCCCTTCTTTTAAAGAGCCGGATAGAATGTCGATCTTTCATTTAAACATACGTAGTATGAGAAACAAGCAAACTGATGTACTGATTCATTCTTTAGATCATACGTTCGATTTTTTGGCCTTCACTGAGACTTGGTACACTTGCACGTCCGATGTAGTGTTCATCGAAGGATACAAGCATGAAAGCGTGCATAGACCGAATCGTAGGGGTGGTGGTGTGTCGCTATATATACAAAAAGATGTTTCATATGTCGTGCTTCCCGAATTGTGTTGTGCCAGTGCATGAATCCATTGCCTTTAAATGTGTAATGTCCCTGATTGTCACAGTTTATCGGCCCCCCATCAGGGGATATTCAAGAATTTCTGTGTTTTATAACTTCGATGTTTGAATATGCGTCCTTGAGAAATTTGCATATTGTGCTTGTCGGTGATTTTAATATTGATTTGTTACTTCTAACTCCACAAAGTAGACAGCTTTTAGATGTAATCGAATCATTTTCGTGTCGGAACTTAATAAGCTTGCCTACTAGTATAACAACAGAAAGTGAAACTCTGCTAGACCTATGTATACTAATTATGATAGAAGCGACGCCAGTGCTGGTGTGCTAACAACTGATCTGAGTGATCACTTGTCAATATTCTGTTTTTTTTTCCTACAGCTAAGAAAGAAAAAAATAGTGCTAACGATGCTCCTGTCACATATCGCTCTTTCAATAATAATGCCTTGTCAACATTTTGTGCTAGTATTGAGAGTATCGACTGGGATATAGTCTACAGTGAGCAAAACCCTAATATATCGTATGATCTATTCGTGCAACATGTAAAGAGCTGTTATGACGCTGCCTTCCCACTACAATACTATAAAAAGCACGGAAAGTCTAGGAAACCATGAATTGACAGAGACCTTTACAACAGAATCAGAGAGCGAGATAAATTATACCATAACATCATTACAATAAGAGACATATCTATATTAGATGATTATAAAAATGTTCGCAACAAATTAAACTCTGATTTGAAGAGAGCCCGTATTCAGTATTATCAGGCACGATTTGCAGAGGTCTCTTGCATGCCCAGGAAAGCATGGAACTCGGTACGTACGCTCATAGGATGAACAAAAGGTCGTCTTCCTTCAGCACTAACAATTGACGGTGTTGAGTTTAGAGAAGCTGGTCTAGCGGATAAATTTAATAATCATTTCTTAACTTCAGGTGCAGCAGCTCAGACAAGTGACGCAGCAAACGACTGCCAAAATATGTTTCTTCTTCCTCTGCAAACTCTATTTTCCTGACTCCTTGTAGTCAATTAGAAATACTTACGTACCTGAAGTCATTAAATAAAAAATACTGCCGCCGGTTACGATGACATTAAGGTAGAACCAATTAAACATGTCGCCGAATTACTCTGTGGCCCACTGCAGCATATCTGCAATCAAGCTTTCGCCACTGGTACTTTTCCTGATGGGTGGTATTCATCCACAAAGGTGGCTCTCACGACGACTTAAATAACTACCGGCCTATTTCTGTGCTACCTTTATTTTCCAAAGTTTTAGAATACACATTAAAATCACGACTAATGAAGTTTCTCGGTGACCATCAAATGCTTGCAAAGCAACAATTTGGTTTCCAGGAAAAGAAATCAACCGAAATGGCACTCTTGGATATTAAAGAAAAATTACCTAGTAACATTGATAATAAGCAATATACTCTTGCAATATTTTTAGACTTCAAAAACGCTTTTCATTCCATAAAGCATTTCATTTTTATATTTGATGACTTTGTCGAAGCGCACCGAGACACACACGCTGTCCTGTCTGCTACTACTTGTGTGTGTCTCGGTGCGCTTCGACAAAGTCATCAAATATGAACGTAAACCAACTGGCCCAACTTGCCATCTTGCTGCATTTCATTTTGTTTCACAAATTCCCTTACTACGGTATTAGAGGTGTCGTATTAAGATTGATACGCAGTTATTTATCCGACAGGGTGCAATTCACCAGTCTAAATGGCTACTGTTCTCAGCCTCAACCAATAAAATATGGCGTTCCGCAAGGTTCAATTCTGAGACCTTTATTCTTTATTCTTTACATAAACGATATTGTGAACATACCACGAGCTCCCGACATGATTCTCTATGCAGGCGACACGAGTACTTTTTTTCTGGTAAACATCTACTTGAACTACAAAACATAGCTAATAGATGGCTAACTGAACTGTCACACTGGTTGCATCTTAACCAACTTCAACTTAATGTTAAAAAAAACTAAATATATCATTTTCAAAAGCCTTAATAAGCCTGACGATCATAATGCCTATATAAGATTTCAAAACTGCGCTATCGAACGGATTTCTAGTTATAAATTTCTGGGTGTTATTTTTGAAGAGAATATGAGCTGGACACCTCACGTAAACAAGATCCATGTAAATATGTGCAGGTCAATCTCAATACTGCATCATGTTAACTCCTTGGTGCCTACATGGTTGAAACTGCAGCTATATTATGCCCTCGTTCACTCTCATTTGCAATACGGTCTGCTAATCTGGGGTACCACTACTCAAACAAATTTTGATAGATTATTAATTTTACAAAAAAAGAGTTGTGCGTTGCATCGAAAATCTTAAGCGAAATGACCCCACAGCGCCATCCTTTTCCAAGCTTAATATACTCAGAATAGATCAGTTATTTAAACTAAGTCTTGCCATGCATACACATAGGCAAAGTTTGCATGACACCCAATTCCTGTCCTCATCATCGTTATCTGATCATTCACAATATCACCTAAGACAAAATCGACTCAAAACACCTATGTTCCGAACTAAATATGGTACTCAAACACTCGCCTATTCAATGCCACATTTTCTAAATAGTAATCGAGAAATAGCCAATATGATTCAGGACAACTGTTCGACATACAGCCTCCGGAAAAAAAATTAAATATTACGTTTTGTCTAGCTCCTGATCCACCCTTTATATTGTGAATTTCCCGTCTCTTGATTTTTTTTCCCTCTTATTTTGCTTTATACTGTTTTGTTATACATCTTATTTTGTTTATACTATTATGCTGTTTTCTGATATTCATCATCATCAGGGCTCGCATAACATTTCCATGTCACGCATTATTATTAGTATGTACCGAACGTAACTATTTTACTTATTGTGTTTTGATCGCCTGTATGCCTGTGTTTTGACCATCTTGTTACCTGTATTTGTCGCATGTTCCGCGGCTTTCCACCCTGAGCAATGTATGTATGGGTGGGGGCGGGGGGCCTTTGTCAGGCAGTCGCATCTGCCTTTAGCTCCCCTCAATCCCAGACAATGGCTGTCTGAATAAAGTTCAAATTCAAGTTCAAATTCAAGTAGGGGCCATGCTGTGCCTGCCCTTCTCTTGGTGGAGGCATGTTCTTTCACGAATTTTCAACTTATATTAAATACATAGCAGCTAGACATTCAAAATTAAAAAAAAATAACTAGTTATTATATTGAGCTGAACACAGCCCTGTTTATGTATATATATATATATATATATATATATATATATATATATATATATATATATATATATATATATACCGCGCCACATGCGTTACCTACCGACTGCTTAGAGCCTCCGTGATTTGCGCGAAAATCTCGGAGGCCATTGGGCGAGCGTTGGTGGAGAGACTTTGAGCCGCTTATCGCCCTGTGTTCCCTATTTCATTTCATTTCTTGCAATTTATTGTTTTCAACATGTTATATGTCAATAGAAGATGCGGCTAAAGTCATATTACACTACCTGACGTTGGCCCTGCCACACATGCATAGTTCCACAGTTGCGATAATGATGATTAGGAAATTGTACAATAAAAATTGAATGCACTGAACTGGGAGGAAAAGCTTGGTGTGGCACCAATCGGGGCAGTTAAGAACAAAAAAGAAAAAAAGAAAACTATTCGACCAATTTCTATGCAAACATTGTAAACCACATAGTGTTCGAGCTCTTGTTTGTCTATAAAGGTAGACAGCGCCGCAAACATCATTTAACACCACATTTAAAAACTAAGAAGAAACATTAAAGTGCGTTCTTTCGCATTAATTAGAACTGGCGTATGTTGATTTAGAAATGTAGGTATTATGTACTTATTTATTTAGTTCCGTATTTGGTTAGACGTAGTGGAACTTCAAAGTGGCTATATTTTAGATTATATTGCTGGGGATCACTTAAGTATGAATGCAAAAATGTAAATTTACTTTTCTGAATTTTGCCGTGCATGCACGTACACAGCTTAAGGTTGTATATCTGATCAACATTTAGAATCTTACTTTTTTAAGGAACTCTTCTGTGTGATCAAGGTTTGTCTTTGTTTTTTCGCTATTGTGCAACGTAGACATATATGTATTTACTCATCGAGCCAGGACGAGAATCATCAAAGTCGTGTTCACTGGGCCGACTTTTCTATTTGACCCTTGTGTCCCCTTCGTACATCATGTCGAGCGCGTTGTTGCCGTATTTTTTTTTTTTGGAGCCTGCATCGGCCACGCAGATACTTGATTTGGTGAGCTGCCAAACATACCTCTGTTGGCCAGTTTGGCTTTGTCGCGTAGATAATGGGGGGAGGCGTAAGCTCGGCCAAAGGTGCACAATGAGCATCCCAGGAGGCATCCGGCATGGCATGGCCCCTTAGTGCATCTTTACCGCCTCTTGAAGGAAGTTAGTTACATCCGAATGGTTGACAAGATCGTGACATTCTCTTGCCTAGGCGGAAGAAATAAATACTTTCTTTCAGCCACATGTCACCAACGGGGGGTTGCGCACCAGCTGCTCATGCTTGCTTACCAGGTGCTTTGTACGAGAGCTACTTCAGTGCCCAGATAAAGCGTTAGCTCCTTCAAGAAAGATGATAGTGTGTCAATGGACTGTGTGCGCGTATACCAGAGTACGTGCGTATCAATACAGAGAGTTATTCACGCAACTTAAAAAAGATACTTCTTAAAAAGTGGTTCACCGCAAAATATGATTTGCCGTAATACGGTGCTTGTTAGAGTAATTTTAATATTACGTTTAATTAGCTAAAATCAATTATTAAACATTGTGAAGATTGCATTCATGGCAAAATGTGCTTCGTCCCGTTGTAGAGGCCATTAAAAAAACAACCGATCCAATTTTTTTTATTTGCAACAGACATGCTGCCTGCTGAATTTCCCTATATTTCAAGAAAGCCCCCCTGAACACCAAATAATGCTCTCATAAGTGGCTTCAACAGCGTTTTTAACCGTGCTTCGAAAGGTATACAAGTCGTTTAGAAATACGGCAAAGCGAGTGAGCCTGGCATACGCACAGTAACCGTCGAAGAGTTCCTGCATCAGAACGCACACACGGATGCAAGCAGGTGATGTTTCATTCTGTTGCACATTGCAGCATTACTAACTTGTAAGCTGACGGCACTAGTACTGTAGTGCCACATGCTGCTCCGGAAACGGAATCATGGGTCAACATTATGAACGCCTGTTTGCAACGTGTGAAACCCCGTGCATTGCCCTCTTAGGCGTCACGACGGCGTAGCAAGCCGACAAGGGGCGGCTGCAGGTACTTACCTCTTCAGTCGAGGACCTGTGTCAATTGCTATTAGCTTTTGAGAACAACTACCTGGACCACCGCCGAATCGGTAGCGAGACTCGCGCTTGCTACCTACCAGACCTGAGAAGCTGAGCATTTCGAAACACTCGTTCACAGGACTGGTTACGTGTGAAGGGTTTGTGGGAACATATATGCGTGTCGAAAGGTCGCGATTGGACTTTTGCAAAAACACATTGCTGGGCTCCTCAGCGTTGAGTTGTTCCGTCACGAGTTTGCGTCACCTGCCAAATGTCAACAAGCTTTATAACTTCAAGGGCTAGCCTTTGGTCGCAGTAGCCTACAGAGCACGCATTCAAGGAGTGAATGAGAAATGTACGAAAAATAGCAACTGTGAATGTTTTTGGGAGCAGAGAGAGAGAGAGAGCGAACAACTTTAATAAATATGAATGAACCCCAGTCCGGGTCCACTAAATAATGGATTGGGGCGGAGAACAGGCTCAGAAGAGAAGCAGAAGAGGACCAGATGGGAAAATAAAATGAAGTTTACGCTAGCTGTATAAAGCTTAAGAAACAGCGAAGCTGGTTGCTCTTACGCGCTTAACGTGGCCTTCTTTGCTGATGATAAGTCTTTCCTTGACGTAGACAGAGTAGAGCCGAACCACAGCCTGTCGCAGACATTACAAGAATGTCCCAACTCCAGCGCCAGAAACACGTGCGATGCTGGATGTGGCACCCCCGGTAGAAACGCGGTAGAGTTACTGTAAGTGCCACGCGGGCCTTTTGTCGCTCGCGCTCGGCTCCTGCCACGCCGGGAAAACTGAGCGCGGCAGCTGCGCAGACTGTCTTCGTCGGTGGGCGTGGCTTGGCGGTGGCTGCTCCTCAGCACATGCGCAGATAGGCTAGGTAAAATCACGGAAAAAGGAAAACTAAGGACAAGCCCTGACGTCACATTAATTTGTCAAGCCTCCATATCACAAACATTTGGATCGCCTCCTAACGAAGGAGCAGCTAAACATTTGGCAATTTCCGTAATTTGCAAGCGCATGCACGCGCCGAGTCAGTCGCAAAACTTCTGCAGTCTTTTTTTTTTTTATTATTTATTTATTTTTTTGGCTTTGCAAGCGGCGTGGGCGATTCCCTCATGCTGCTCCTTCTGTGTATACGTTCAGGAAAGCTGCGCCGTGCACAGCCAGTGCGTATACCCGGTCCAAATCGCATTCACTGCGCAAAGAACCCGGTGTCACTTTTCATGTGTACGTACACGTTCGCTTGGTTGCTCATCACTCATGCATGGTATTCTCATGCGGAGCTGTCTGACGTGCGTTCTTTTGGTTATTGCTCATTGTGTCAACTCAGAACACATGAACCTTTTTTTTGTGGGGGGGGGGGGGGGGGGGGATATGCTGCGCCGTACATAACATGAATGTTCCTTCAAATACTAGGTTGGCATTGCGCCGCATTCCTACTAAGCAAGTTTTTAAAGTCGAGCAGTGCCACCTGCACTCCATACATAACAAGCAGAGAACAGCTCATGGGCTAGTACAGAGGTCGGCAAACCGCAGCCCGCGGGCCACCTGTGGCCCACGTGGCCCCATGTATTGTGCGGCCCCCCGGCACGGCGTGAAACACCGTCCCCCGTTTTCTCTTGCCACTGGCTATCAGAAGGCCGAAAAGGGCAGTTTTGTCAGAAAGTGGGATTTTCGCTGAAAATAAACATGATTTTCAATCCAGTTTGACAAATTAGGGTCAATTCGCCGAATTTTCACGCTTTGCCTGCAAATGCGCTTCCTCCCGCCCCGCCCCCCCCCCCCCCCCCCCCAATTTTCTGTGCGGCCCCCGGCTATGTCGGCTTCATGCAACTTGGCCCTCCACCTCAAAAAGTTGCCGACCCCTGGCTAGTAGATCGGGAGATCGGCCAATAATAAGGGTGTACTGGACTGCAATGGGCAGTGGGGATGGGTCTTACAAGGAAGAAGACAACTGGTCTGCCATAAAAGCCTTTGTCCCCTGTGTTCTCGCTGCTCCGCTCTACCATCTGAGGGCTTACCTAGAACGTCTCTTGACATTTGGTGGAGGTGCTGGGTCAGCAGAAATCCGCAGAAAAAACTCTCAACGTACCCGACCAGGAATTCGAACCAGCGACACCTCGCACCGCAGCGCGGTGCGTTAGACCACTGAGCCACTCGTCATGAATGCGCCGGCCTATTAACGACAAACTTTTTATGCACACCATTTACCGCTGGCGGTATGCAGGTTTCAGAGGTACAGTGTACTAGACGGGGGGCAGTGGAATGAACGAAGCGGCCGCGCCGCATCTCGAGTGATGCTCCGGCGGGCGACAGTAGCGGCGGCGCTGTAGTCGCTTAGTTCTGAAGCTGTGGGGAGCGTGTGCATTTGGCGCGCGCGCGCGTCGTAGTCTACGAAAGCGTGTAATTGCCCGTTTTGAGCGCCATTAACGCATTACTCAGCTTTATTCGGTGGCTCAACGACTGCTACGCGCCATGGTGCACGAGTAAATATGCAGGCGTGCCAAAATTGCTCCGAGATATTTCCTGTTTGAGGAGCCTGCCGACCCCCAATGAAGGCGTCAATCAGATTTCGCGCACATGCACCCAGCTGCTTACTGATTGTTGTGCGGTTTGCAAGCAACACTTCGAGAAGCGCTGCACCGCACTACGCACTACGAAGTGTGAAGAAGTAACAAACGAGCGGCGAAAGCCTACAATCTTTTTGTCGGCAGTTCCTACGATATCTAGAGCATTGATCCTGATATTATGAGCTCCAAAGCGCTCGATTGTTTTATGGCTAACCTGAGTACAAAAAAATTCGGCAGATTCCACGTACCTTGGGAATCGATGTTATGCGAAGCATGCGGAGGGAAGGTGACTGTGTTGTAATGTTTTATTGAGCGAAACGTTACGAAATTACCAGGGCGGTCATACCAGGGCGGTGCGATAAGTACTTAGCCTCACCACGAGAGCGCGACGCTATCGCATGAGACATATACTGACGTTAAGTACGCTCTCTTAGAGGGACACATGCAAAGGTCCAGTCGAATCCGGCTCGCATTATTGTTTTGGCCGCTTGAGGAAGCAGGTGATTTTCGTGTGTCCGTTAAAAATGGAAAAAGAGCAATATCGGTCGGTGATTCGATTCTTGTTTTTGGAAGAGAAATCGCGCAGCGAAATCAAAGAGCAACTGGTTGCCGTCTACGGTGAGTCTTCTCCTTCGATGGCAACCATCAAAAATTGGTTCAGCGAGTTTAAACGTGGTCGCACGTCGGTTTTTGATGAGCGTCGCCCAGGGGCCCCGCAAACGGCTACCACGGCCGATAACGTGGCAAAAATACACGACCTCGTATTGGCAGACTGCCGAGTGAAGGTGCGGGAGATAGCCGAGACAGTAGGCACTTCAAAAGACCGCGTGGGTGATATCCTGGATGAAATTTTGGGTATGAGAAAGCTGTCAGCGCGATGGGTGCCGCGTTTTGCTCACCCTGGACAACAAGCGCGTCCGTGAGACCACTTCAGAGCAGTGTTTGAAGCTGTTTAAGCGTAATCCGAAGGAGTTCCTGCGTCCTTTCTTGACCGTCGACAAAACATGGATCCACAGGTACACACCAGAGACCAAAGAACAGTCAAAACAGCGGACTGCAGCCAGAGAACCTGCTCCGAAGAAGGCGAAGACTGTCGCAGCGGCCGGAAAGGTGAGGGCCACCCTTTTCTGGGATTCTCAAGGCGTGATCTTCGTCGACTACCTTGAGAAGGGCAAAACGGTGACAGGACCCTACCACGCCACATTACTGGGCCGATTCGACGCCAAATTGCGAAAAAAGCGGCCACATTTGGTGAAGAAAAAGGTGCTCTTCCACCATGACAACGCGCCAGCTCACACCTGCGCCGTCGCCACGGCCAAGTTGGTCGAACTGGGCTACGAAGTGGTGCCCCATCCAGTGTATTCTCCAGATTTGTCCCCGAGTGCTTTCTTCTTGTTCCCCAACTTGAAAAAGTCACTCGCCGGACAAAAAATTGGGGGGACCCTTAAGCTTCGCCTTTAAGAGTTGAACGCGATAGCGATATCCCGACCCTAGTGCCTACTTCAATCACTTAGTGCATACTATGTAATGGGTAGTATGCTTTAAACCAGAAGCAATTATGCGCGGCAAATGTGGGAAATGTTCTGGAACTTGCAATGCACCCACTACGTGGTGTTAAGGGAATACGCGCAGTAAGGTGTCTGCCGTTTGTAATGAGTGGCTTTAAACTATGAAATCGTTATGATAGTCACATATTCTGACGCCCGATGGCAATGTACGCTTGTACCACGCAATATTCCTGGGATATTACATGTTACATTGCGACGCCTATATAAAGGACGCTTGCGTTTGCGAAGCATGCAAGTTATTTTCACTGCATTTCCAAGCAGAGGAAGTTATTTTCACAGTATTTCCAAGCAGAGGCATGGCTGTGCGGTAGAACAACTGCTTGCCACGCAGACGACCCGGGTTCGATCCTCACTCGGACCAGAAAATTTTCATTATTTTTTTTATTTGCATCTTTCTCGATTTTTCGGTCACGGACAAGATGATGATTTTTCGGTCACGGACAAGATGATGATTTTTCGCTCAGAACCAATGACGCCTACACCGACGCCGACGCCAGAATTTCTGCGAAACGAGCTCTTTAACGCTATCGCGTTAAAATTTGAGTCAAATGAAGTTATCGCCGCCACAGAAGCCTACTTTGCAGCTCAGGAGAAAAGGTATTTTTGTGACGGGATCAAGAAGTTGAAGAATCGCTGGGTCAAGTGTATAGAGTTGAAAGGGGAATATGTTGAGAAATAAATCGACACCATTCTAAAATTTTCGTTTTTCTTTTAAAGGCTAAGCACTTATCGGACCGCCCTCGTATGTTCCACAGTCGCAAGTTGTTTACAGTTGCGTAACGATGCCAACAGCCACATGGGCATTAGCAACACCAGAAGCGATAAACTGATATGTAGGGCTTGTGCTCGCGAGGATGGTAGTCCTGGATACTGCAGCATATATAAACTTCAGCGGATGGCGCTTTACTATAATTGATGTTAACCCGGCGTGACGGCTGTGTCATCGGAGTACATATGTAATGTTTATAAAATTGGATAGCCAGCACTGCAACGACAATTGACGTTTCACGAACATTAGGGTCTATTCGAAAAGCAGTTCCGAGACCTGGCGTGGCTCTGTGGTAGAATGCTTCATTGCCACGCAGAATGCTTGGGTTCGATTCCTGTTTGGACCCTGACATTTATTATTTGCATTCGTCCGGTCAACGCTGCTGATGACGTCAGCTTTTAACGCTATCGCGTTAAAAGTACCAATGTTTGTCTCGCCGTTCTCGGGTAGTCTAGACTGTCAATCACCTGTGGCACATACCCGCATACCTGTGGTAAACACCCGCCCATGGTATGTGCCACAGGGTTTGTCCGAAAGGGTTTGACGACGTACGCGACGGGATTGTCATTATTCATGTCACGACCAGCGAGTCATATTCGTCAAACCATCTTATTCTCACATACTAATTTTGGTCTACCACAAGTTAAAGGGGTAATCACGAGATCACCCAGACGTACACTGTTAAAAATCTGGACCCCTGTTTACGTAAAAAGCTGAAGGTAAAAAGGTGCCGATCACTTTTCCTTTTCCAAATTATAACAATTTCCTTAAACGGAGTCTCTTTAAGGATGTCGTGCGTAATGTCCTTTGAGAAATGTTGTACGTAAGGCCTCCGTCGGAATGTCATACGTATTGTCTCCTAGAAATGTTGTACGTAACGCCACCTTTGGAATGGCGTACGTAATGTCTCCTAGAAATGTTATACGTAATGACACCTTAGGAATGTGTTACGTAATACGGAAATCAGAGCTAGTTCGTAATGCATTGTAAAGTAGCGCAAGAACAAGGACACAAGCGCGATGACGACACAGGCGCTATTGTAGCGCTTGTGTTGTCTCGCTTGTGTCCGTGTGTTTTTGTGCTATTTTACACTGTGTTACATGTCTCTTTGAAGATGTTGTATGTAACGTCTCCTAAGAATTTTGTATGTAATGAGGAATATGGTATGTGCCAAATAGTGCATTTTGTAGCTTTACAGTGACAAATGTGCACCCCTTGACACTACACTGTACCTAAGAAGTTATAATAATCAGTGCTGCATGGGGAAGGAAGTTACGGTGCTTTACACGCAGCTACTGCTTGGTTATGTACTGATGCCAGCGGCAGCTGCTACTTGCGGTGAAGTTGTTAGAAAGAGGACAAATGCATTATGCAGTGATGGTGACTAAAATTTACACTGGATGTTTAACACAACAGTCATGAGAAAGGACATGCGTGTACACATTTCCCCCGTTAAAACGTATGTGAGGCTACAAGTGTCGTTATATTTGGTCTGTTATTTTCACTGAAGTTTTCTGGCACCACATACAAAAATTGTATGCGGTTTCACTTCATGAAGTCGTGGGTCTGACAAAATATCAGGATGAAACTGGTGAAAACACTGTTGGATGCCAATTACAAAGAGTCTGGCAATTCAAAGATATATTCCTGTTCAGCTCAATAAATGAATTGGCCAACCATATATAAAAACGTTTCAACAGGGGCAATGTGTAAATTTGAGCATTTGACGAAATCTCGTCTTGTCGGGATGTAATGGCAATGTAGAAAGAAAAATAATGGGCACCAACCAAAAGGTTGTCAAAAATAAAAGGACGTTTTGGGTGAACAAGGCTTCCATGTGGAAGCCGAGACGTCATTTTATTCTTAACACCTTTTTGGTTGGCACCCATTATTTTTCTTTCTAGTCCACCAGGGGCAATGTGTACATGCATGTCTTTTCACAACTATTGTGTTAACATCCAGTGGAAATTTCCATCGCCATCATTGCGTGATGTCTAACAACTTTTTCGCAGCAAGGTAGAAGCTTCCGCTTGCATCAGTCAATAACCATTGTGGTAGCTGCATGTAAAGCACCATAACCTTCTTCATCACACACCTATTATTACAGCTTTTTGTGTACAGTGTGGTGTCAAGTTGAGCACAATGGTGACTGTAAAGCAACAAAATGAACTAGTTGGCACACAGATTTTTCTGCAAAGGTTGTAGCATTCACTGTGCTTCCTACAAAGTGTGAAACAGTATATAGGTGTGGTGGGAAGCAAGTATACATACTACTTCTTGCCAAGTAAATAGTGAACATCCCGCTGCTCTGAACGCACAACGATGAGGTTTATTCCTCCAAACCATACTAATAAAACTCTTCGCACCATGGCTCATCTGAAAAGAGAAGAAACAAAAAAGATCAAAACACTTGAACCAAAAGAAAGAAAGCAATTTTTGCCAAAATTGAATTTTGCATCTACCTTGTAAAAACAAACGAGCCACACAGCAGAAGGATTTAAATTTTGATGCATCCGCAGCATGCCCAAACTCATAAAAGGAAAGGGCCCTAAAACCCCTGTACAAGTGAAATGTAATGTCCACATAAATAAAATCCAAATGACTTCTGTGCAGGTGACATTAAAGAGACACCAAGGGGAGACGAGACATTAAGTTCAGCTGAAATGCTTGATTATCATACTGAGATCAGACATAAGTAACTGCTCCAGCAAAGGGTGATCTTGAAAGCTTGAAAGCAACGTAAAAGTGAAAATGCGATTTTGCACACTAACTGTTGGCCACGTGCAATGGCCATGAACAGATTCAAACAGAGACTGGCTTAGAAGGAGTGTTAGTTATTATCAAAAGGGCCAAATTAAAAGGGTTAAAGAGGAGAAAAAAACACATTCTGTGACATTTAACCTTTCTGCACAAGACAAGGCACATGTAACATGAAATAAGCAAGTCAAAACATAAGCAATGAGCCATTGCTAAGTGCACATGGTTTCCGCTCCCACGACATGCCAAGGACAGCGTTGCGAATCGACCTTCACTGATGTTTTCACAAGTTAACTCAAAATGCACGATGAGAGAGTGTCATAGACGGCATCATAAGCTCAAGGCAAGCATGTCGATGCTACCCAACTTTCTCTTGCAGCATACTGTGTAGCACATTATTAAACATAACACATTCCATTCGGAGTTCATAAGCCATGCACGCCCCTGCTCGTCAGGCTCGAGAAACTCAATGCCTGACAATGGAATCAATGTTGCAGAGGCTCCTGTTTTTATTGATGAGGACTTGGCTTTGCAATGCACTGACTTATTCCAAGTACTGTTGCAGTATGCAGCAAAGCTAGCTACACAACCTCCCAAGAGCATTTTGCATTCTGTGACACTCACACTGACATGCTGTCTAGCTTCCAAAGCGATAGTTTCATTGTCATGTTCAGTTAGGTATACCTTGTATAGAACCAAGCACTAGATCAAAATGACCACTAACAAAATAAACTACATGTCCTACTTATTCTCGCTCATGGCTGGGTCATTCCACGCCAAACGTCCCAGCCATTTTGGCGACCATCTCAAATGTATTCGAAAAAAGTCATGCTGATTTGCTGCATTGATAACATTGAATTGCTGGAATATTACAGTGAGAGAAAATATTTTGGTCACGTGGGTGCCTTCCGAATTTCACAGAATGTTGTCTGGGCGTTGTTTGTGAGAAAATTTATTCTAAGAGTGTCGTTTGTTGTTTTTACACCAAATTTGGTTCACATATTAAGAAAAAGCGTTTGTGTAAGGTGTTTGAAGCTGAATATTATTAGTGCTTGTTTTCTGCCATACACACCTCCAAGAATTTAGCCAAAATGTTCTATGTTTGCATATTTTTCATTGCAATATTACGCCTTGTATGAATATCTGATCCATGAAAACTTAGTCTACAAAAGGTATATTTTGCGCAAAAAATATTTTCAGACCCCTGAAGTTTCCAATTTTTAGGCAAAAAGTCACAAATTTCAGAAAATCGTCATTTTTGTCCATATTGTGATGCAATTTCAAACACGTGGTGCTCCAATCAAAAATCAGCTTTATACCTCAATCGAAAGGAAATTAACAGTTATTCTTATGTGGCAAGTTCTATCATTACCAATTTTTGTTTTAAGGATGAAAATAATTTTTGAAGTTTCCCATTGACGGCTAGCTTCTCATTTGGTCATACGTACCAACGTTTCTAGAACCAGGTCAGTTTCGCAGCTCCCCATAGACGCTTGCTCTCCGAAATGGATGCGACGGCCGACGCAAGAACTAGCGGCGCTGCAGTTCCATCTTGCATCATGCCTCGCGCGTCGTGAGGCGTGATAAGGTGCGTGTTTGGGCTAGTTGGTACTTCATTTGAACAGCTAAATAGCACAACTTCAGGGACAAAAGACAAGAGAGTGCGACACACACAAGCGCTGACTCCGAACTGATTGATGCTATGTTCAACACATGTTAGAATATCTTTCTGGGGGATCGAATAATATAGATCTTTGATGTCCACTGAAAAACCTGACACTTTAGCCCTGTGATTCTGCTGCAAATAAGTGACCACTGCCTCTGAGTTTTTGGTGTGGAACGGGTCATCAATATTAAACAACTTGAGCTTGGTCTGCAAAAAGCTTGCGACAGACTTCTGCCAACAGTCACTTTCAGATACAATAACCCTTAACGGAAGACCAGGTTTATGCGTTTTCGCTGAGAAAAACATTTCAAGGCACATCTTATCACTTTTCTCAATAGACCGCACGAGAGAATCCAAGTGAAGTTTCTGGCACAACTTCTTTGCTTTGGGTTTACACTGCCTTAATGATACATCCTTGCATTGACGGAACACCGAGTCCACTGTTTCTTTAGCCTTCTGCTCAAAAATACAGTTCAGAAACACTGTAAACCCACCTTCTTTGTCGGAGGGTAGAAGGCACATATCTTGATCCTTTAAGTATGAAGCTACCTTCTTGACAGGTACCGTTGGCATTGCCGACTTGTAACGATGAAGCACGTCAACGCCGCCAGAGTTCCTTTCTCTTGTGAGACAAGTGGCGAACCTCGCGTCCGAGGACAAAGCGACATGTGTCTCGGAGGGCGTTGACGTGCATCGTCGTTACAAGTCGGCAATGCCAACGGTACCTGTCAAGAAGGTAGCGCCATACCTAAAGGTGCCTTCTACCCTCCGACAAAGGTGGGTTTACAGTGTTTCTGAACTGTATTTTTGAGCAGAAGGCTAAGGAAGCAGTGGACTCGGTGTTTCGTCAATGCAAGGATGTATCATTAAGGCAGTGTAAAGCCAAAGCAAAGAAGTTGTGCCAGAAACTTCACTTGGATTCTCTCGTGCGGTCTATTGAGAAAAGTGATAAGATGTGCCTTGAAATGTTTTTCTCAGCGAAAACGCATAAACCTGGTCTTCCGTTAAGGGTTATGGTATCTGAAAGTGACTGTTGGCAGAAGTCTGTCGCAAGCTTTTTGCAGACTAAGCTCAAGTTGTTTAATCTTGATGACCCGTTCCACACCAAAAACTCAGAGGCAGTGGTCACTTATTTGCAGCAGAATCACAGGGCTAAAATGTCAAGTTTTTCAGTGGACATCAAAGACATATATTATTCGATCCCCCAGAAAGATATTCTAACATGTGTTGAACATTGCATCGATCAGTTCGGAGTCAGCGCTTGTGTGTGTCGCACTCTCTTGTTTTTTGTCCCTGAAGTTGCGCTACAGTCGCCGACCGATTTTTCGGACCTGGCGGGGACCGCGAAATAGTCCGAAAAATCGAACAGTCCGAAAAAATGGTTAAGACATGAAAATGAAGTTTATTTGGATCAGAGAAGTCTAACAAAGTCGCCAATAATGTCATGCTTCATGCTGTGGTTGGAGACGAGCAGATTTGGTTGTATTTGGGCTACGGTAACATCGTCAGCGCGTTGGCAATCGCTGCCGCCGACCGTTGCGGGCGGCACAGTTGGTGGCTCCATGGCACCAAGCAAACAAAACTTGATGCCGGTCGCAAAAAGATGCATGCCAACGTCTCGCCTGTTCGGTGGGATTTAAGGACGCGGTCTGGGGTTCTTTTACCTGCACCGACACCGCACAGTATACGCGATCCTCCAGCATTCCGCCTCCATCAAAACGCTACCGCCGCGGCCGCGATCGAACCCGCGTGTTTCAGGTTAGTAGCCGAGCACCATAACCACTGCGTGCTACTGAGCAACCGCTACAGTAGGAAACATGTGACGCGCACGACGGCCGAAACACACTTGACACACCACCAAGCCACCAACACGATCACGCGCGTCACGACAACCGGAAAAACAAACGCACCGTATTGACGATGACGATAAGGCTGACCGAAAAAAAAAAAAAAGGGTTTTGTTAGTCAAGGAAGATCGGACACGGCCTCCGAAACTGGAAGATTGTGCGCGTTTCCGATCTTAGAGGCCACTTAACTAGCCACTGGAAGCCAAACTCGACCAAGCCAACAGAAAATTCAACATGGCGGCTTTCGAAATCGAGCGGCACGGCTCAAAACAAGCGATTTAGTCCGGAAAATCGAACTTTAGGGCATAAATTCGTCCGAAAAATCGGTCGCGAAAATGCATTAGTGCTATGGGAACCTTGACGGTGCATTTATGAAGTCCGAAATATCCAACAAGTCCGAATTTTTGGAGTCCGAAATATCCGTCGGCGACTGTATTTAGCTGTTCAAGTGAGGCGTGAGCTCACGCGTCGTGAGAAACGCACAACGCGTCTCAAGCGCCTACTCAGTGCGCGTCCTAGCTCGCGCCGGCAGGTGCGTCGCCTCCGCGATGAACTTCGGCAACGCGCCATTGGGAGCAACGCTGCGTTGCCGTAGCCGATCCCGGTGGCCATGGTATAGCCATGGCAAGCGAAGCAAAATGGAACAGCAGCGCCGCAAGTTCACGCGTCGCCCGCGTATGCCGGCTCGACAGCGGAGCTGCAAAACTGAATGGTTCTAAAAACGTTGATACGTACAGCTTCCTGGTTGAAGCTCCCTGTGTCATCAATGGGGAAATTTCAAAAATTATTTTCTTCCTTAAAACAAAAATTGCAATGATAAAACTTGCCATATGAGAAGAACTATTCATTTGCTTTCGATTGAGGTATAAAGTTGATTTTTAATTGGAGCACCACAGGTTGCAAATTGTGTCTGAATGTGGACAAAAATTACGATTTTCTGAAATTCGTGATTTTTTCACGCAATGTTTAGAAACTTGAGGGGTCTGAAAATATTTTTTGCGCAAAATGTACCTTCTGTGGAGTAATTATACATTACTCAGTTATTCATACATGGCACAATAGTGCAATTAAAAAAATGTAAACATGGAACATTTTGGCTAAATTCCTGGAGGCGTGTATAGCAGAAAAATTACGCGAATATTATTGAGCTTCACACACCTTACAGAAACACTTTTGCTAAATATGTAAACCAAATTTCATGTAGAAACAAGAAATTAAACTCTTAGAATAAATTTTCTCACAAGCAACACCCAGACGACATTCTGCGAAATTCGGAAGGCACCCACGTGACCAAAAATTTTTTTCTCTGCGAAATATTACAGCAGTTCACTGTTTTCAGTGCAGCAAATCAGCACAATTTTTTTCGAATACATTGGAGATGGTCGCCGAAATGGCTGGGATGTTTGGCGTGGAATGACGCGGCTTTCTTTTCTGTTCATGGCAACTTTGAGCTTGGTTGCTTAGTATGCAGACGACGTGACAAAACACCCAGAAACTCTTTGCAAGAGCTGTTAAGGTGCAGACTAGGCTGCAGGCAAGTTGCAACGCTGTGTGTTTGAACAATATGACATGCCCTTGCTGTTACATACTGTTTCCTGTCTTGGAGTTCTTCACTAAATGGGTGCAATAGGTTTGTCAGCTGGGTGAGCAAAATAGCGCACATTTTGACAGGAATGGAGAAAGCAACAGGGCACCAGTGCTAACTATAACAAATCTTTATTGGAAACAGCAGACAAAGACATATGTACAGAAATGGGTGAGGTGAGTGTGCATGTCACAGAGGCATGACTGCAAACCATCTGAAATTGGCACAAAGGAATGCAAGTTGCTTTTTGGGCAAACTAACAGAAGGTGTGCTAACACACCGTGTGCCCAACCACTCGATCATTTCGGCTTGAGTTACCTCAGGAATAACTTTTCATTTTTGACAATCACGTCAAATTCATCAAATTCATGCTGACATTCACACGAGCCAAATTGCATGGCTATAGGACCGTCTGCGTTTTTCTTCATTGCCACAATGCTCTCTTAAATGATCATTAAGGCACCTAGTAGAGTGGCCACTTTTGAACATTCTACAATTCAGCGAAATCAGATAAACTGAATGGTATGCACATGAAACAAACTTAGATCTATGTTACTTTCAAAGCACGTCACCGACGGCTCCTTCCCAAGCACACTAATTTTGCAAAGGCTGAAAAGTTCTCGAAGGGCTCTTAACAGAACAGATACATCAATGTGACCAAGAATTTTCATGAGATTAAGAGCAATCTCGTGCATGTAAGCCACAACATTAAGTCTCCTGTCAGTGCACTTGACAGTGCGGGCACACTGATAGGATGATTTGTGAAGTAAACTTCTTGCCACTGTTACCTGTAGCTTACTTAAATAATCAGCTTCCAGCAATCAAGTTGCCTTATTCCCAAGTGCCTGAACAGTCAAAAGCAGACAGATTTTCAACATAGCATTATGGAAGGTCATGTTAGCAATGCTCCTGTCTACCAGCCTGGAATGCGATGAAAGGAACAGCATCAAAGGATTGTTCGCTCAAGGTTTATAACAACAGCAGGTGCAGTGACGGCTACAATGAAACATTATCTCGAGAAATCTTAATTATCCCTCAACAAGAAGCCCAAATGTTAAATCCAGAAACACCGGGCACTCACGTAGTAAAAAATGCTACAAGCACTCGTCTCAAGAGAGTTCGAGTGATTGTTAATGAAAAACAGACAGGCACCCACAAATACGATGGCCTTTAAAACGGTAGTATGAGTAAGACTGTCCACTGTCAAGTTTGCCTAAGAATAAATCACTATGAATGGGAGCAATGGAAAAATCATTACATACGCCTTGCTTTTGCAAGCGTGGAATAGCATTCCATTCAATGAACATAAATATTAGATAAAAGCCTAGTGCACAGGTTCTCAGCCATGGATTTTGGTGACGTTGTGGGCTATTAAAAGTTGAGGGAGCCCTTGCAGTGAGAGTAAGGCGAGGGGTCCTAAATTAACACAGCATGCAGTGTGGAATAGGTGCCTTTTCTTTCTCCATGGCAAAGAACGGTCAAACTAAAGTGCCACACCTATTTGATTTCAACTGCTTGTCAATAATTTGTGCGGTCTGCAGCGACAATTAAGCATGTTTTCTCTTCCATTATGCAAGCCTGGGAAAAGCATGCTTGCATGCATGTCGTATAAAACTGCAACCAAAGCTTTACAACCATCTCACAAACAAGAGATGTACCTAAATTGGCTCTGCTACAATTAAATGATGCTATGCAGTAAAACATACCAAAACTAAAAAGGGGCCGCTGTCACGGGGGATCATGTGCCTGCAAAAACCGCGTTTGTTTCTGTTTTCGAGGATGTCACTTGCTGGAAGCTGGTTATCTGAGTAATCTACAGGTAGCAGTGGTCGAAAGTTTATTTCACAAATTATCTTCCCGCACTATCGAGAGCATTGTTGTAGCGCCTTATATGCATGATGTTGTGCATAATCTGAGAGATTGCTGGTCACGTTGACATACCTGTTTTGTTTAGTGCCCCTCAAAAATTTTTCAGACTTTGCAATAGTAGTGAGCCTGGGACGGAGTGGCTGGTGACATGCTCAAAGAAACATACATCTACGTTTGTTAGATGTATTGATCATGCTGTGTATTGGATCACACTGTGTAGTGAAATGTTCTACATTAGCCATTCCACAAGATGAAAGAAGACTGTTGCAAACTAGGGTCTTCTGGCTATGCACTATAGCACGTGAGGATGTCAGCCTGAATTTGATGAAGTTGACGGGAATCTGAAGAGTAAAGAAAGCGCAGACCTTGAGACAACAGGAGCCGAAATGATTGAGAGGTTAGGCAAGGGGTATGTTAGCACGTCATCTGTTAGTTTGTCTGAAAAGCAACTTACATTCCTTATTTTTTCTTTCTTGGGATTTAAAAACAGCGCGAACTAGCCCAACTTTCGCTTCTAGTTACATTCCTTAGTGCCGATTTCAGATTGTTTGCAGTGATGCGGTGTGACACGTGCACTCACCTCACATATTTCTCTGCTGTTCCAAATAAACATTAGTTGATAGTGCTTGCGTCATGATGTTTACTCTGTCACTAAGTGTGCACTATTTTACTCACATTATGCACTAACAAGCCCAAGCTACTTTTCACGACTTCATTTCACAATAGGTCATGAATATCTGAACTGCCCATTTGCAGACCAAGAAACAAATACCTACCGCTTAATATGGACTTGTCCAGGCCTATGGAAGAATGCTCCCATCTTTCACAGCAAGCTCTCCATCGCTTCAATCCTTTGAACAGTCCGTCGTCTACACTGGGTACATGCATAATAAACATTCCATCAACTTCTGCACAAGAGAGGCCTTACAGTACAGAAGTAGTACATACCAAACATGATAGCTAAACACAGATCTCTGTTAATATATCAAAATTTGACCTTGAATGATCAGTTCAGGATGCATTTAGAGCAACTATGAGTGGAGTAACCAATTCTGCAGACAAATGCAGTTATGAATTTTATGTCAAGCTTTCCCACACTAGGGTACTGAAAAAAGGATGAAAAATGCAGCTTGCCAAATAAGTAATTTGCACAGAAAACTCAATCAGCACTCACATCACATTATTACATAAATCAAAGTGTGGTCTCTGTGCACAGTGGATCGTAACATGCCAACCTTATTGTATTTCATCATGAATGTGAAGATTTCAAGATAGCTCAAGATTTAATAGAAGTGTAAGAACACCAGAGGGTACAAGAAAGATTGAGCACTATGTTATTTTTTCTGTGACCTCTGCTGCTCTTGCACGGTTTTAAATCTTGGGTATGTTTTGCCAACATGCCCAGTTTTAAACTCTTCAAAAAACCAACATTCTTGCATTAAAGTCATTTGATATGCAGGCTTCGTCCTGTTCACTACAAGTGTCTTCAATTCAATGAGCCCTTAATTCACCTCACTTATTTCGTCCTTTCATAGCTAGGGTGCTGTCACGGCAGACTTGAGGCTTCAGGTAGTATAAGAGGGTTCATTGGCCAGTTGCCAATGGCCACAAGTGGCACTAGCATGCACTGCTGGGATTACACACATGAGGTGCTTAAGGGGAAAGATGGGACAACTACCACTGTCGCAGCCCCACTGGTTCAGCATTACATGCACTATCCAAAGGTTGCAGATCCAGTCTCTGGCAGCAGCAAGTCTCTTTCATTGACTTTAATTTCTTTGAATTTGTCATAATACCCCACTACAATTAAAACTAAGATATTCGCCCCTACCTTGGCTTCATTAACAGTTTGCTTCAGTACGTTGTGCCTAACAAGGAAAACGAGCCCTTCTTTCATTCCCCTTGTGTCGTCTGTTCAATCTCAGTGCTTGGCACGCCACAAAATCATAATCGCATTCTTCAGAATTCTGTGACGAGAAAACATGTAGATATATCAAAAATGACATTCTCCAATTATTAACTGTGTTAACTGCGTTAACTAATGCAGCACTATCGCCACTGTCATTGAATGATACATCTTGGTTGTGAATAGTGCAAATAAGACCCCCCTTTTGGCTTCATGCTCCCTTAGCAAAACACAAATGAAAGCAAAAACTACGGTACCCCACAATCACGTAATGTTACTGTTAGAATAGCACAGCCTGAACCGTTTATGACAAGAAGCTTCTGCAATAGCGCTACTTCACTATTAAAAGAATTGATATTTGAGATAACATGTTTGGTTCATCAAAGAGATGTAATGGCAGGGCTAATAATTGACACCATTTTTTCCCAGGCAAATACAGCATGAAGCACAGCATGCAGTAGCTTAATAAATTTAACTGAACTGACACACACGTCTGCCAATAATTTATATATACATGCTTTACTACTTCCAATTAAGCTTGCAGTTGTACATGCACACTTACTGTTACTGCTGGCACACTAAATGATTCACAGAAATTTATTGCCTTTCCTCAAGTTTCCTGCCCAACTAAATCAAAGGTCTTAAACATACGGCCCATGTATCTCTAGCCAGCAGCCCAGCTTTCATACGACTGTCCTCGCACCATGTTTTCTTTGATTTATTTAATAAGTTAATAAATATGTCTGTGAGCTACATAGCCAGACTAGACAAAGCATTTTTTCTTAAGGTACCCCACGCAGTCAACTTATGCTTGAACATAACCTTAAAATAAAACGATACTTCACTATCGGCGCTTCGATTTCGGTCATTCTATAAGCTATATTATGATGAGTTTTGGTGCCTCCATATTGGGCTGTTGTTTTGCATCTTTAACAACTAAACAAACAGTGCTACAGTGCAATGCATGTGCATGAGAAGTTTGGTTTGTGCATTCGACATTACATGACCTAGTTAATTCACGTCGCCATATACAATTTTTTTTTATTCGTTTAACAGCCTCTGGTGGCATTGCCGTTGCGTCTTATGTAAAATTATCTACACATCAGTGTCGATATGTTTTTCTAAATCTGACATCAAATCTCTTATAGAAATGACAAACATAGTGAAACATGCTGTCGGAGAGTAGGTGAAGAATATGAGAACCGAACAGCACTTGTTTGCGAGCAGCTCGGTGAACTGCTGTTAGCTCCAAGCTGTACCTCTGCATTCATTCTACATTCTGTAAATAAATGCGTTCCATTGCCACAATTATGGTGGAGGCGCGGGGTATACTTTTGTGAAAAGCGGTACGTTCAGCGACCTCACCTCCGTCAGCCGCATCGGCTAGTTTCCCCGTGGTGGAGATGAAAGCCGTGGCCAGGACAGTACAGATGGTGACTGAGGCTGATGCGTAGTGGCAGCTCAAGCTGCGCACAGACACGGGTGGGTCACTCAGGATGTTCGGCCAGTAGGCATGCTGCTCGGCAGCTGGGTAGGTGGGCCATTCTGTAAGTAAACACGTCCCATCGTCAACAATACAATATATGGAAAAGGCCTTCTTTGAAATGGCAACGCTAACCTACAATTTTCTAACACACAGACCTGCCACGCAATACCGATTTTGGTGCATATCACGCTTGCGACACGGCTGTGAGCGCACCATGAGCGTGGCATGTAAATCATGTTGTACATGACATGGATGTCATGATTTTCATTTTACCATCTGTCATTCGTGTTTCTCATAAAGTCACGTAGCACAACACCGAATTCGGTGTATATCAAGCTAGGGAACTAGGTAACCATGAGCACCCCATGAGCACGTCATGGAGGTCATGCTTTACATGACATCAATGTCGTTATTTCATATCACCACTTGTCATTTAAGTTTGTCATACAGTAACGTTACGCAATGTCAATTTTGCTGAATAAAAAGCTAGCAAAACAGCAGTGAGCACACCATGAGCGTGTCATGTAAATCATTACATGACATGGATGTAATGATTTTCAATTTACCATGTCATTTATGTTCGTTATACAGTCGTGTCGTGCCATAGGAATTTTGTTGTATATCAAGCTAGCGAACTGGACGTAAGCGCATCATATGCGTGCCATGAAAATAATTCTGCACCGGAAATGCATATCATGATTGTCACGTTATCACCTGTAATTAATGTTGGTTGTACAGTCACATCACCAAATGCCAAGTTTGGTACACGTCAAGCTGGCAAAAACAGCCACAAATGCACCATGACCATGTCACATATGTCATGCTATACATGACATGCAGGTCATGATTTTATTATTACTACCTCTCATTTATGTTAGTCATGCAGAAATGTTTTGACATACTAATTTTGGTAGATATGTTGACGAAACGGCCGCTAGAGCACAACGGCCACGGCATGTAAACCATGCCGTTCATGACAAGCAAGACATGATTTTAATGATATGACTAGTCATTTACGTTCATCATACAGTCATGTTACGCTATACCAATTTTGGTATAAACAGTGATGCTACCGAGGTCTTATGATTTGGAGCAATTTTTGGAGCAGCAAAATTTTCATTTTGGAGCACTTTGGAGCAGCAAAAATTTCCATTTTGGAGCACTTTGGAGCAGGTAATTTAGCATCTGGGAGCACTCTGGAGTGCTCCCAGATGGAGCAACTGGAGCAACTAACATCCTAGAGTACACTGGAGAAGCAAGTTGCATTTACATTCAAGGACCTGAATAATTATTTTGGGGCTCTTGTGAAGAGCTAGAAATATTTCGATTCATTGCAAATCTCAAGGAACCAATCATCTCAGGAACACTCCCTATTTCACTCGATGATGCAGAAATGAGGGCGTCATGCGGTTGAGCATTTTGGGACAACTTGTTCAGCGATTATTTTCGTAGCATAGAGACACAATACCGGTTCAATAAAATCGTACTTTATGAAATAACATTCTAAATACATGTATGTGATAATCAGCAGACATTGTAGACAATTGCTGCGACGTACAACAATGCCTCAACGCTAGACACTCACACTGTCCCAAATGCATTGCCCTAAGACAACTCCAAGGAGAAAGAGAGGTTCTTTTTCTTCACGATCGATTATATTGCTGGGCGTGACATGACGTCACTTAGCTAGCCTCATAAAGCCAACCTCCTCCGACACTCCTTTCCCTCTCTCTGAGGCCTCTCTGGGCTGGAGCAACAGCATTCTCACAGTGCTTCCGGACTATCGTTTGCGCATGCGCAGGGTTGCCCGGATATGGAGATCCGCTTCAATCGAGCTTCCGCGCTCAGCGGAGCGCGGCCACGCGCGCCGTGTTGCATCTAACAGTGGCCGCGACTGTACATCGGCCTGCAAGAGGTGTTCCGGAGGTCTCTAGTCATCCAAGTCGCCGTACGGGTCTCGAACACAGCGCGTGCGGAAAGCTTTTAGCGAGTGCGCGGACTTTCAAAATGGTGACCCCGCCGCTAGCGCTTCTCGCGGATGACGTCAAGCCTTACTTCGTATAACAATACAATTAGTTGGTATCGCATTCACTGCTTCGAGCTTAAGCGAAACGAACAAATTGTATTGTTACACGACGCAAGGCCAGCAGCTATTTGGGACCCGATCTCGCGTAACTAAACAGAACGCTGGTTAATGGGAATATGGCCACTCCAGGTGCCGAAGCGGTTTTCGTGTTGTCCGTTCTTTAAACGCGAAGCAAGCGTTGAAAGCACAGCAAGATTACGAGCAGTCTCATCATGCCTCGAGATAGCGCGCGCCAGCGACTGCGCCCTTCGAACAACGCAGCCTCCCACCCGCCAGAACGAAGCGATGGATGCGATTTTTAAAAAATAATTAGAGGGCAAACACACGGCACATTCACACACGCACACACCCAGGCACCAAACACGCAGTGTGTGGGCGTGTGTGAATGTGCCGTGTGTTTGCCCTCTAATTATTTTTTGGAAATCGGCAACCAACTAGCCCAACAACGAGTTCTTTTAATATGTGAATGCGATACCGTGATTTTATAATTTTTTTTAACCATCAGCTATTGATCCTGGAAAGCGAGTGGCGGAGGTGTAACATTGTATCTATTCCTATGGTGTTCCCAGATTTCATTCCGCGATGTCCAGAAATAGACGTGACAAACATTCTGGCGGCACGCGTGTAGTTATTAGTGAAAATTGGTTTAATTACGTGCAGTACGACTCTTGAAACGAGCTATCAGCAGCGTTTCTGGAACGGACGACGTCCACCGATGAATCGCCGCCACATTTACACGCTACCGATTGGCCAAAACGCCACGAGCCTCTGCGGAGAGCGTGTTTTGCCTTTAGGCCGACTTGCACAACAGAAGCTGCATCGGCACCGAGCATAGCATCGTGGATTACTTGGCACGCACGCGCGACTACTGTTTATTCAGGCGAATAATTCTTGGTACGTGATTGTGACTTTGGCCGCCCCGAGAACACACTGCACATGTTTTTAGGCGCCGGCGTGGCTATTACTGGTGATATACAACCCCCCCCCCCCCCCCCCAAATAAAAAAAAAATCCGAGACTTTGGCGCAGTTTGGCACAATTTCCGTTGATATTATCAAGATGGCGCAGTAAATCTGATTTGGCGCACTTTGGCGCAGTTGGCGCAGGAGTGGAATCACTGTATAAATCCCATTAACGACACGGTCCGGAGAGCACAAAGTCGTAGGCGGCTAGATAGATAGATGCGCTCAAAGTCACCGAAGTTCGTTAAGAAATGCTCCGAATTTAATAATTGGGTTTTTACGGGCTAATACTACGATACGAGGCACGGCGTAGTGGAGGGCTCCGTAAATTTACACCATCTGGTGTTCTGCGCTGACATCTTACACAGTACACGGGCCTCTATCATTTCCCCTTCATAGAAATGCGACTGCCGTGGCCGAGATAGAACTCGCGACATTCACGTCAGCAGCCGAGCACCATAAGCGCTACACCACCGCGGCGGGCATGATCTCGCGAACACAGCGGAGCAAGATGAACACAAGGTTTGAATGACAAACACACAGCAACCACTCTCTGGAAGTGTAAAACAAACATCATAGAAAAGCAAATATACTACCTGTAGCACAATTCATACTTGCCCATCAGACACCTTTTCTTGCACATCATCGCTGCTGTCTGAACACGCCACCCGGGCTGCCTTACCTGCATAAATGTCGTCACGCAATAAGATCGCAAAGTTACGTAATTTGGCGACTTGCTTGAACTCACCTACGTATCCGCTGAGGCGCACGCTTGTGCTTTACAGTCGCCGTCGTCGTCGTCCGACAAGGTACTGGGCCGTGGACTGTCACAGTAGGTGCACTCGAGTGAATCACGCAATAAACGTGCGTAATCAAGAAACGTCGAAAGCACGCTGATCACGCAGCACTGAGCGCGCAGACAAAGCTACGAGTCCGTTGAGGCTACTACGACACACCACAGAACACCAACACAAAACCTGGGCACACCTCTGTACACCCGTTCCATCCAGCACGCGATAGATCTCCAGTCGACAACTAACAACGATGATAACCACGCATAATATCGATAAACACCGCACATACACAAGCGCGGCACAAACTTATCGCGGCACCGCTGACATTTTTTTTTTTTCGTGCTGAACGTCGGTTCCGCATACGTGGTTTTGGTTTGAAGTGATTGGCTCACGTACAGCACGTGATTTGAACACATCCCCAGTCAACGATTGATAACAATCATAAGCACACATAATATCAACAAACATTATAATTATACATGCACGGAGCAAGCTTATTATTCTTTCTTATTTGTTTTTCTTTTTTAAGTGTGGTCTCGCACTCACGTCTTTACTTTTAGGTGATTGGCGGGTGGTTTTATGTGTTGGCGCGGCGGGTGATTTGAACTGAGTGAAGCGGACCCTTGTAGCGGCTTGGGCTTGTTGGAAATTCATGACAGTATACTACTCGCGCAGGGTATCAGCGCAGTGTGTCGTCCTCTTTCTTGTCCGTGTGTTCTCGCGCTAGTAGTAAACTGTCATGATTTGAACTGAGTTGCGGAGTGCACCGTCCTCCTTGTGTTTTTTGTTCTCACTGTTCACCCCTTCTTTATCCTGCTCTTTCGCCACCTTGTTGACCTTGCCGGCTGCCCTGTGCGACGCTTCAGGACACGCTGCACCTCACCGGCTGTGATGATCGTCAGCGCTTTGCCCTTGCATAAATACTTCGCTTCCTTCACGACGTGAGCCTATAGTCTAGCGACTTTGAAACACGGCAAGAACGCACACGCACATGCACAGAAAACATATTTTATCGGAAAGAACCTAAATAGCGATGGGAAAGAACGAGAAACACACCAGTACAGACTTTTTGCAAAGTGTCAATTGCCCCCCCCCCCCCCCCCCAAACAGCCACCTCTTTGTTTTGTCTTTGTATTAATCCGGTGTAGCGGGAGATAGGGGCGTAGGCAGAATTGTTTTTCTTTTTTTTTTTGGGGGGGGGGGGGGGGGGGGGCACCTTCTTGACTTAGAGTGGGAGCCGGGCAGGCAGATGTGGTCGGGTGTCATTTTGCGGTCTATATGTCTATATGCAATGGGGAAAAAATGACGGGGGGGGGGGGGGGGGGGGAGGGCCCGGTGTGCCACCTCCTGGCTACGCCACTGGTGGGAGATACAGATTTTATGAGAAAGGATCACTAGAGCAGAGAACCACGAACACCTTTTACAAAAGAAACATGGAGTTGCAAAGGTTGCTTGGTGAGTTTAGGAGGAAGTGCGGTAGGTCCGGTGCATATAAGTGAAACGACGGGGATACGATCACAGCTCATACGAATTTCGGGGTAATACGAATTTTCCTTTCGTCCCGGCCAAGGCCCGTTGGCCTGCAAAAAATGGAGTACGGTTGTTGTGAATCGATTTTCACACCGCGACGTTTGATACGAACGTACGCTACCGCGCAGGTACGAAGAGGTGCTATCGGCGCTGTCGCGGAAAACGCGCCGAACACGTGCGAGCGCGGGAACGCAAACCCGGGCATGCGCGCCGCACCGGCAAATCGCCAGAAGCACGGTGTAAGATTACAGAGGGCATTGGCGTCATGCTGTTTTTTTTTTTTTTGTCAAAGGCGTCGACGCGGCCTGCTCTCGTGCTGTGTTAACACGTGTCTACCTCGTGCATCGGACATCCTATGAAAGGTGGACGGGGACCGAAAGAAGTCGAGGACGCTCTTGGCGAAGGAGTCAGGCCTCACAACGTTAACATGGGTGACTGTTGAGGTCGCACTTGTGCGGACACGGCCGTAAATCTCCCAAAAAACCTCCCCAACACTTCTGCGATAACAAGAGCATAACAAAGGACCGTGGTTCTGAAATTTTGTGGCCTTGATCTATCACGTCAAAGCGCTTCTTTTGTTAGTTTCGCCGCAGTACTCCGGTGTCATTCGAAAAAGCATACTAAAATTTGGAAGGGGCTACAGCTGTCGCGGCCCCGGGCATAGCTCGGCACACTCACTCATGAGTGCACTCCAGTGGCGTAAATCATGGGGGGGGGGGACAGGGGGGGTCCTGACCCCCCCCTGTGTTCAGGCTGGGGGGGGGACACCCCATGCAAGGGTCCCCCCCTCGAGATTTATCATCCAAATGTCATATTTGAATTTCTTGACAGTCAAGGACAACGCACTCTCCATAAAACCAACTCTGAAATCTGAAGCACTTTCAATGAACAGAAACTAAGTACTTCTAGCCGGTACACACGATGGGGAATACATTTATGCGTTAGCACAAAAAGTAGCACAATTTTTATTGCATAATTTAACCCAAATGACGCAGCTGCAAAAATGCTAGCGCCTGCTTACGAGTTGCTATGAGAAACTAACTTGGTCATGTGATGTCCCTTACTATTGGATACTCAGTGCTATTTTTTCTGACCAGGCGCCGATGCTCATGCTTGTTTTGTTATCATTAATTATTATTATTATTGTTATTATTATTATTATATGTTAATGCATAATTTTAATTATATATGATTAAAAATAAAGCATATAGATAAAAACAAAATGGCTGCCATAGCAAGATATGTGTCCCCCCCCCCTGTGGTCTTTATGGATTTACGCCACTGGTGCACTCAACTCACACTCACTCACACTCATTTGAACGTGGTGAGTTGAGTATGAGTGAGTATACTCATGCGTGTGAGTGGACGTGAGTGTGAACGTGAGTGAGAACTCATTAGTGTGAGTGGTCGTGAGTGTGAACGTGAGTTAGTACTCATGAGTGTGAGTGGACGTGAGTGTGACCGTGAGTGAGTGCGAAGGCTGAAAAAATTGCGGCGAGTGAGTTTGAGTGAGTACTCCCTTAAAGTGCCGACCTAGGGAGCTCGGCACACTCACTCATGAGTGCACTCAACTCACACTCATTTGAACGTGGTGAGTTGAGTATGAGTGAGTACTCATGAGTGTGAGTGGACGTGAGTGTGAACGTGAGTGAGTACTCATGAGTGTGAGTGGAGGTGAGTGTGAACGTGAGTGAGTACTCATGAGTGTGAGTGGACGTGAGTATGAACGTGAGTGAGTGCGAAGGCTGAAAAAATTGTGGTGAGTGAGTTTGAGTGAGTACTCCCTTAAAGTGCCGACTCGCGGGTCACAATGCATCTGGTTCATTAATTCAACACGAGCTTACGGGCGTATATTAACGGGTGCTGGTATGATTGCCGACAACTGAAAACTTGACTGACAATCATTCAGAGTTCTTCCTCACGTTGCTGCGGCCATGAAAAACAATAAATGAAAACGTACGCCAGCGTTCATTTGTCCATGCTTTCTGGTGATACGAATTTCGGATGATACGAATATTTCTGGTGGTCCCGTGAGATTCGTATCACCGAGGTTTCGCTCTATGTGATTGGATAAATATTCGTATCATCCGGGTATCTTTGGGTCAGCAGCCAGTTCTCGGGTGCTGACCCGAAGGTCGCGAGTTTGACCCGGGCGCGGCGGTCGCATTTCGATGGAGGCGAAATGGTAGAGGCCCATGTACTTTGTAAGGTTAGGGCACGTTAACAAACACCAGGTGGTAGAAATTTCCGGAGCCCTCCACTATGGCGTCTCTACAGTAATATCGTGGTTCTGGGACGTAGCACTTTTATATTATTATTAGTATAGTCCGCTTTGACCCTTATGTCGGTCTCGCTCAAGCCTAGTGTTCTTCAATCAACTACACAAGGCTATGCTATTATTTACCCTCCCCCTCCTCCTTTCTATTCTCCTCACCCTCACTTCACTTTCCCACCCCGTTTCTATATTGTTGCATGGCTATGCTATGCTTTACCACCCCCTCCTTTCTCTAGCTTTCCCTCTCACTACTCTTTGTCCCTCGCTGTACTGTACTACACATGGATATGCTATGCTTTACCCTCCCCTCCTTCTTTCTCTCCTGCTCACTTTTACATCACTCCTCCTCGCACTCACTTCTCTTTCCCCCCTCACTGTACTGTACTACGCATGGCGGTTCTATGCTTTACTCTCCCTCTTTTTTTCCTTTCACCTCACATTCGCTTCCCTTCCCGCAACATTTTTCGGCAATACTATACATGACTATGCTTGACATGTTTTTGCCTTTGTGATTCCACACATGGCTTTGCTGTACTTTACCCTCTCTCTTCCTCCTTTATCTCATCCTCACCCTCGCTTCCATTTTTCGTCCATTTCTATACTGTACTATACACGGTGAGGTTGTGTTCTACCCCCCTCGTCCTTTTCCCCCTCAACCTCGCTTTCCCTTCCCACCCCTAGGTATACTATAGAACACTCGGCTACATGATATTATCCTGGCTACGATATGCTTTACCCTTTACTCTTCTCATTCCCATCCTCCTCATCTTCGCTCCCCTTTCTCCTACCCTCTCTATACCATACTACAGATAGCTATGCTATACGCGGTTTTCCCTGCGTGGCGCCATGCGTGGCTGTGCTTTGTCTTACCCTCTTTCTTCCCCCCTTCTTCTTTCTCTCCTTCTCACCCTCACTTCCTTTTCCCGCACCCTTTCTGTATTAGGCTATGCAAGCATGGTTTCTTTCCTGTGTGACGCCATACAAGGCTTTTCTGTGCTTTACTCTCTCCGCTCTTCCTTGCCTTCATATTCACCCTCTCAATACTCCCCATTACCCTGGCATTCTTTTCCCGCACTCTTGCTACACATGGATATGCTCTACATGGGTTTGTCTGCATGACGCCAAGCGACGACATGAGATCACAGCATACGATGACAGTATGCTTCCTCCTCTCCCTCCTCACCCTCACATCCCTCCTCCTCAAGTTCACTACCCTTTCTCACACCCTTGCTACATATACCCACACTATACATGGCTATGCTATGCATGGTTTTGCCTGTGTGACGCCAACCGACATGAGACGATTACAGCATACGATGACAGCCCGGGCCTCTATAATGCTCTCCGCACTTAAAAAAAAACCATTAAAGAAGAGATCCCATGCACACGGAGAATATACATGCCTACACGCTTCCCATGCTTTCCACTAAAGAACTTTGTCTAAAAGGTAGCCTGGTAACGAGGGCCCTTCGTTTGGAAAATACCTTAAAGCGAAGCCAGAACATTAATTATACCTTAATTAGAACATTAATTAGAGAGGGAAGCCAACTTTTACGACTTTTGCAAGTGGTCCATCAAACACGGAGACACTTTCTGTACCTCAAAAACGGGGTATGTTTTTTTCGTATTTAGGGCGGTTTCTTTTATGTTTCAATAAACAGTCAGGCATTCTTCAAGATTACGTAGATTTCGGTCGTTGATTCCACGGAAACTCTTCATCAAACACGGAGACACTTTCTGTACCTCAAAAAAGGGGACATGTTTTTTCGTATTTAGGGCGGTTTATGTTATGTTTCAATAAACAGTCAGGCATCCTTCAAGATTACGTAGATTTTGTTCGTTGATTCCACGGAAACTTTTAAGAGTGTAGGCGGCTAGATAGATAGATAGATAGATACGTAGATAGATACGCTAAAAGTGCCTGCAGTACGCAAAGAAATGCTTCGCAATTAATAACTCTATGCCAACATTTATACTTGGGACGGTTGGTTCTATTGTGCCCGTTTTGCGCTGTTTCCTTAATGCCAATCATGCGACCTCTGAGGGCTTAAAATACCAGGAAGCCGAGCCAGGGCGCCGAGCCAAAGGCGTGCGTTCACCTCCTAGGCACGAACTTCATGCATCAGGGTTTATCTCAAGTATATTAAAATGCGCAGACGTAAATATAGGCTGTATGTTATTCTGTCTAAATTCACTATAGCCAGTTTCCTTTTCTATGGAGAGCTTATATTGCGCTGTTTTCCAGATCTTCTATTGATGCCATTGCAAGAACTTGTTTGCGACAGTGTTCTTATTGTATCTGTAACGAGCAAAGAATGAAGCTAGGAGGGATGGTGTTGCTCTGCGCTTTGCTTGCGGTATTACGTATATATATGTCACGCAAAATACGGACAATATAGTCACACCTCCCCGCCGGCCCGATTAACAATATCCGTGCAACACCCCTGCGGACGACCGTTATTTGTACGCGGTCGAGCTACGTCTGACTTCCGATACCTTTGAGCCATCGTAATGTCGAAAAAGTCATATTAACACAGCGCATTTGTAAAGAAACGCACCGTGCACGCAGGTTCGCCAGCGGTAAATGTCCGGCGTGCTTTCGACAGGATAAAATATCAGTCCTAAGCTGAATAATTACAGACATACAAAGAAAGCCGCATCAGTAATAGTGCCGCGTTAGCCGGGTGCCGCCGACGCGCCCAGCAGTTCTTGCGCGCGGCGCAGCGTGCCTTCAGTACCGAGCGACTGCAGCGCCGCCGCTACTGTCGGCGCGGAAGGCATCAGGCGGCGAGGCGCGGTCACACCACTCGACAGTTCTAGTACACTCTATCAGAGGAGCGTGAGCGTGTTTTGATGATGATGATGATAGCCTCGTCCTGAAGGCGCTCACCCTCAAAGGGGGATGGGCAAAGAACCGGGTGGCAGGATAAATGAGTTAAAGCTATCGAGCTAAAAGCAAACGTCACTTGATACTACAAAAAGAAAAAAAAACAAAAAATTCCCCATCTCGCGCTAAAGGGAACCATGTGTGGATGCGAAGCAGCGGGGAGATGGTTAGCTTGAGCGGGAGAAACGTCGCCGTTCTCGTTTCGCGGCGCTGCACAGGAGAGAGAATGAGGCGCGCTCCGTCATTTTTATACCGCGGAACTACCGTGGTGCCCCCCAGCGGAGTATGCAGCTGTCGCACCACCTCTCGCGCGCCACTCCGTAGAGGATTCCTAGAGGAGAGAACGGGGGGGAACCGTAGGAGAGGAGAGATAGATGGGACGTAGGCGCTGGGGGGTGTGGGACGCGGGAGCCGCTCCGTAGAGTAGAGGATTCCTAGAGTAGAGAAAGGGGGGTGAACGTAGGAGAGAGGGGGGAGAGGACACGCATGCGCTGTGGGGATGTCGGACGCGGGCGCCGCACCGTAGAGTAGACGATTTCTAGAGTGGAGAAAGGGGGGTGAGCGTAGGAGAGGAGAGATAGGGGGAGGGGACGCGCATCCGCTGTCGGGGTGTGGGACGCGGAGGCCGCTCCGTGGAGTAGAGTATTCCTAGAGGAGAGAAAGGGGGGTGAGCTTAGCAGAGGAGAGAGAGGGCAAAGCGAAGCGCATGCGCTGGGGGGGGGGGTGTAGGATGCCGGATGCGGGCGCCGCTCCGCAGAGTAGAGTAATCCTAGAGGAGAGAAAGGAGGTGAGCGTAGGAGAGAGGGGGGACGAGACGCGCATGCGCTGTGGGGGGTGTGGGACGCCGGAAGGAGGGATGGACTAAGCCCCGCCCCAAACACATGCAAGCGAGATCAACGAATGGAGTCAACCTGGGCGACACACATCACCTGCCTAGCCATTGCTAAGCAGCATCTCTGTGCTCTCGGCCATGACTCTGGTGACTGGAGTGGTGGTTGACGGCCTTATATTGTACTACAGTGTTCTGGTTCGCATAGTGGGTGCTTCCCTACTTCATGAAAGTGGCCGGACGCGGGACGGACGCGGGATGGGCGCGGGAGGGACGGACATAGCCCCGAGCATAAGATGCTTCGCATCTAAAACATAGCTAATAAATGGAAATTTTATAGAGCAAGGAATCAGACTATCAGATGGCCTGTTTGACGGATGTTTAACAACGGGTTGTAATAAATAATGAAAATAAAGGAAAACATGTGTAGATGTGAAGCAGCGGGCGCTAACGCTTACACTGGCGGCAGCGTTTACGCTGGCGCTCATCGCAGCGTTGCGCAGGAGAGAATAAAAATAAAAAACTTCCCCATGTCCCGCTAAAGGGAACCACGTGTGGATGCGAAGCAGCGGGGAGATAATTAGCTTGAGCGGGAGGAACGTCGCCGGTCTCATTTCACGGCAGCGGTCCGGGCGCTCATCGCGGCGCTGCACGGGGGGAGAGAATGATGCGCGCGCGCTCCGTCATCTTCATGCCGCGGAACTACCGTGGCGCCCCCCAGCGGAGTATGCAGCTGTCACAGTGGTGTGCGCGCCGCTCCGTAGAGGATTCGTAGAGGAAAGGACGGGAGGGACCGTAGGAGAGGAGAGAGAGGGGACGTGCATGCGCTGTAGGGGTTTTGGGGCCGCGGGAGCCGCTCCGTACGTAAGGATTCCTAGAGGACAGAGGACGCGCATAAGCTGTGGGGATGTGTGACGCCGGAGCCTACCGTAGAGTAGAGGATTCCTAGAGGAGAGAGGGGGGAGAGGACGCGCATGCGCTGTGGGTATGTGGGACGCGGGCGCCGCTACGTAGAGTAGATGATTCCTAGAGTAGAGGAAGGGGGGTGAGCGTATGAGATCATAGGGAAGGGGACGCGGTGGCCGCTCCGTAGAGTAAAGGATTCCTAGAGGAGAAGAAGGGGGTGAGCGTAGGAGAGAGAGGGGGGAGCGGACTCGCATGCGCTGTGGTGGTGTGGGACGCGGGAAGGACTAAGCCCTCTCCAAACACATGCAAGCAAGATTAAGGAATGGGGTCAACGTGGGCGACAGACACCACATGCCTAGCCATTGCTAAGCTGCCTATTTGTGCTCTCGGCCATGACTCTGATGACTGTCGTAGTGGTTGATGGCCTTCATATTACTACAGTGTTCTGGTTCGCATAACGGGTGCTTCCCTAATTCATGAAAGCGGCCGGACGCGGGACACGGGACGCGGGACGGATGACGCCGGACGGACATAGCCCCGAGCATGCCAATCACTGCTAATGGGCAATGAGAGACAGAAGACTCCGACAGAACACAGAGACTCGCAATCCGCTTTTAGTTAACGCGCACGCTGCGAATTTTTATTGTTCAACAAGGCACAGGAGAAATCTCCCACCGGCACCACCTTGCAGGCCAAGATCCACTGCCATATATACGGGGTGGCCAGTGAACGGTTGTGCCGTGCGAGCAGTCGGTTTTTAAATTGCGAAGCATTTCTTAGCGAACTTCGGTGACTTTGAGCGTATCTATCTATCTATCTATCTAGCCACCTAAGACTTTGTGCTCTCCTGGATGTATCGTTAATGGGATTTGTACCATAATTGGTATGGAATAACATGACTGTATGACAAGGAGGAGTGACTGGTCATGTCATGAAAATCATGGTTAACTTGTCATGAAAACTATGATTTACACGTCATGGCCATATTGCTCCTGAGGCCGTTTTCTTAACTTGATATATCCAAAAATTCGTACGATGAGACATTTCTGCATGACCAACATAAATGACAGGTGGTAATATGGAAATCATCACCTGCATGTCATGTACAACATGGTTTAAATGCCACGCTCATGGCGCGCTGACGGCCGTTTCGCTAGCTTGATATACACCAAATTTGGTATTGCGTGACGTGACTTTATGACGAACATAAATGCCAAGTTGTAATATGGAAATCATGACATGTCATGTGCGACATGACTTGCATGCCACGCTCATGACACTCTTGTGGCCGTTTGGCAGCTTGATATACACCAAATTTTAACGTGAAAGCCTTTAATGTCTCATGCTCACGTCCGCCCGTCCACCCGTCCGTCCCTCCAGCCGTGCCCTGGCGCAGTGCCAGATGGGCGCCGGGGTGCGCAAACGGACGCCGGTCGCGTCGGACTCTACGGCGCTCGCGCTTTGCTTACGTAGCGTCGCTGTGCCTAGCGTCTCTAATCATGGAAAGAAGAAGAAGAATAACTTTTATTGAGGGAAAGGAAGGGATGGGGTTCAGGAGCTCGATGGGTGGAGCCCCATGTCCAAGGCTCCACTGGCATGTGCCGCCAGCCGGACGTGGTCCAGAAGCGCTAGTTGCACCTCCGGGTCCGAGCTAGCGAGGAGTGCCTCCCATTGCTCCAAAGATTTTTCTATTTTATACGCGCGCATCACGTTCCATTCTGACCGACCCCGTCTCAGTGGGCACAGGCGTTCGAGGAACACACTTTGGAATTGACAAAGTGTCTGTCAATTTAAACGCTGCAACGCGGATGGCGTCTGCACGACGCGCAGAACGCAAGAATACGAACGCATGCGAAACGGTGGCAGATTGGTCTCGCGTTTCGCTGCGATTCGAGGGAAGAAATTAGGCGAACATAAGTGGCACGTGGTAACATGAAAGTGTTGGCATGCATGCCATCTACAATGCCATTTACATGCCACGCTCATGGCGCGCTTGCGTCCAGTTCGCTAGCTTGATATACACCAAAATTGGTATTGCGGGATGTGACGATATATCGAACATAAGTGGCAGGTGGTAAGATAAAAAGTCTTGGCATGGATGTCATCTACAATGCCATTTACATGCCACACTCATTGTGCGCTTGCGTCCAGTTCGCTAGCTTGATATACACCAAAATTGGTATTACAGGATGTGACGATATATCGATCATAAGTGGCAGGTGGTGACATGAAAATCTTGGCATGCATGTCATCTACAATGCCATTTACATGCCACGCTCATAGTGGGCTTGCGTCCAGTTCGCTAGCTTGATATACACCAAAATTTGCATTGCGCGACGTGACTGTATGACGAACAGAAATGACAGGCCGTAACATGTAAATAATGACATACATATTATGTACAGCACGATTTGCCCCTTGCTGGCTGCTTCGCATCACATCAATTCCCACAGTGCGTGGGATCTGCCCGTCTTTTACGCCTGGCGCGATTCTACGCTTCTACCACGCAATATTTCATGCGTTAAAGCGGCTGCTTCTATTGCATGACATTCATATAGTGTTTTTTCAACCAAGAAACTCGCTACCAGACGCTGCCTGCGTCGGCGTCGCGAGGCGAGAGAGGGGGGAGGGCGTAGGAGAGGAGAGAGATGGGGGGACGCGTATGCGCAGTGGGAGTGTGGACGCCGCGGGCAGGGATGCCTAGAGGAGAGAGGGGGGGAGCTTAGGAGAGGAGAGAGAGGGGGGAGGCGCATGCGCAGTGGGAGTGTGGACGCCGCGGGCAAGGATGCCTAGAGGAGAGAGGGGGGAGCGCAGGAGGGGAGAGAGGAGGGGAGGCGCATGCGCAGTGAGGGTGTGGTTGCCGCGGGGAGGAATGCCTAGAGGACAGAGAGGGAGAGGAGGTTTTTTATTTTTATTTTTTTTTTGAAAGGTTTGCGCATGCGCAGTAAGGGAGGCCACGCGGCACACCACTACCACCACCGGATTAAGCTTCGCCATAACATGCTTCACGTCTGATAAGCGCAGATACGCTACCATAGTTATCTTTTGGTTTCAGGTATATAATCAAACACCACACAGTAGACCTCCCTGTGGTTGTAACCTAATGAAATGCCACCATAAGATAATATTAACGCGACATTTATTTGTAATCCAAACTTTTGAAGGTGACCCGCAAGGTATGTTTTTCTCTAATTAGAGTACCGCTATCAGAATAAAAGGAAATGCTCTATTTTCTCTATTTCACCGCCAAACTGACATAACGGTGACGCGCTTAGTCCAGCTTTGCGTAAGTAATAATTCAACTTCGGAATTCTGCAACGTAGTCTGGTGAAAGTAACTTCTAATTGCCATGATACACACCACAGCTCATTCCAGCAAAATCTTAGATGTGCGAAGTCGCTGAATTGATTTAATAAAAATTTGCTTATTTCATTTTCTATCACGCAACGCTCCTACATTTTCTTTCACTTTGAAAACTGCCCTTGAGACACGCACGAAAAAAGGGGCCCCCTTCTGTACCCACTCGTGATGTGGAACGAAAAATAAAGAACCGCGTTCAGCTTGCGTCAGGTGCCACCGCGCGCTAGGGGACGCAGAGGGGTCATTCCGCGCGCCGCACTTTAAGAGAAGAAATATCTAAGAATGTCGGGTTTGGCGTTGTCGACCCTTGCAGCTCGTTGTTCAAACACAAAGACGTAACAACTGTGATAGTTGTTCACGCTTGTCCTGTGTATACATGCGCGTCCTTTTCGAGCGTCCTTTTTTGTGCCTCAGCGGGGAACTGCAAGTGTCGAGCTGCTCCTCGATCTTCGTGTGACATTTTAATTTCTTGCTATCGCTGTCATTGCTTCGCCCTTGCGGCGAAACTGCGACTTTTCATTCTTTCTATCCTTCCTTCTTTCCTTCTTTCATAGCGATAACAATTATATGGAGAATCTCGACGGGTTCTTGCCGTCGCTGGCGTCGTCGGCGTCATGTCGCGTATAAAGTCCAAATTGGTAAAATCGTTCTACCCGAGGGTGAAGCACGCGAGCACGGGCGACGAAGGCGGATGAAGCAGAGATCAAACGAGCCGGCCCATATCCATCGCTCCGAGGCGCATGCGATAAGATACCCCCCCCCCCCCCGTCGCACCCCCCACCTGTTACACCGGCCGTCGAATGCTGAAGCAGAGAGGCAACGCCCCGCTCGTCTTTAACGAGAGTGACTAGCCGTGAGAGGGGGGGGGGGTCTGGTGCCTAGAGCTGACTGCGACTTTTGATTCTACGAGTGCGGTCGTGGCTGGCGTGCGCGTTATCTGGCTATCTCGGCAGCCATCAGCACGCGTCTCGTATACCCTTCTGCGTGCTGCGCACTCTACGCGTAGAGACGGTGACAAAAGTGGTCCTGGAGCGGCCGTATTCTCTTGCAGGAGCGTTTTGTAAAGTTGCGTGAAATCGGATCCAAAAGGGTTAGCTGCCAGCCTCACTTCGTATAACATTACAATTTTTGCTATACCATTCATTGCTTCACCCTTGCGGGGAAACCATGACTTTTCTTTCTTTCCTAATTTCTTTCTTTCTTTCTTTCTTTCTTTCTTTCTTTCTTTCTTTCTTTCTTTCTTTCTTTCTTTCTTTCTTTCTTTCTTTCTTTCTTTCTTTCTTTCTTTCTTTCTTTCTTTCTTTCTCTCTTTCTTTCTTTGTTCCTTGCTTGCTTGATTTAGCGCTGTGCAGTACTGCCGCATCTTTATTTTTCTTTCTTTCTTTCTCTGTGATTCTCTTCTTGTTCTCGTTATCTCTACTCGTTGTCTCGCCCATCAGAGCGTTTACATCTTGCGCCGGAAATCGGCGCACGTGTTCTGGGAGCAAAGCTGTAGATTAAGGAGAGGACGAAGATAGCGCGTGCCACGAGGCACTCCTCGGTGGCTTTCTGCGAAGAGAGAGGAAAACTATTAATTTCCGGGAGATTGCTGGATTTGGGCTGCCGCCTAGGAGCTAACGCCGAGACCGTGTCTCCGGCAGCTTGCTCTGCCTATACTGGATCGCCCAGGGTTGTTTGTCCAGGCCCGAACTGATCTACGCGGTCCACCAACGCGCCAGAAGGCCTTTATTGGAGGCCGCGACCCCAGTATTGCTGATTAATGATGGACATTGGCATACGATGTGATCAAGTATCGCTCTAATGTTACAACATGGCCGGCATAAACAGCTACGCTGCTAAAGACTTTTGTTAGTTTGCGTGATTGTTTGTTAGAACTGGCTCCTACCCACTATGGGGGGAGCGGCCAAGAAGGTGGCGGTTGATATAATAATATCCGAGGTTTAGCGTCCCAAAACCACGATATGATTATGAGAGACTGCGTAGTGGAGGGCTCCGGAAATTTAGACCATCTGGGGTTCTTTAACGTGCTCTTATATTTAAGTACACGGGCCTCATGCATTTTCGCCACCATCGAAAATGCAGCCGCCGCGGCCGGGATTCAATCCCGCGACCTTGGCGGTTAATATAAGGGAAACATTAAGGGTAATAGAGGTAAAGGGGAAATTTCCGATTATCTTCTTAGAGCGAGGCTCCTAAAGCTCGAGGTAAATCGTTTGCGTCTGCGGAAAAACCCGCCGTGCGGTATAGTCTAACAATAACCAAGCCTCGCACCGCCTGGCGAGGTGGTGCGAGGCACCACCACCACCACATGGAGGGAAGAAAACTGAGGAGAGACCCTATCGTATCCAAACGCATTGTGTAAAATGTGGCGGAAGGGATATCAAAATTATGGGCCAGACATACCAGTATGGGCAAGTAAAACAGGAGACACCCCGCGGCGTGCTTTCCGCGCTGATTCACTTCCCCACAGATTTGTAATCCCGACACTAGCTTAGCGCTTATTCTGCGTTTTGCCTGCAGTGAATTGTAAGTACGCACTTACCAGGTTGTTCGTGCGTGGCAGGCCCGAGAGCTGCGAGCTGGAATTTTTTTCTAGAAGCGTTGTTGTGCAACAGTTGAAATTATGGCGGTACTTGCGGTAATTGTGAACATTCAGCCCGTTCATCATCGTATTCGAACACACCCGGCAGTGAACTACGCGTTGTCTATGCCATGGAAATCAGGACGTTAAGCACAAGTTTTTGAACAGACTGCTGGTCATTAGGCGTTTCGTTTTCGTTATCATTGCCCGATCTCCCGATCTACTAGCCAGGGATCGGCAACTTTTTGAGGTGGAGGGCCAAGTTGCATGAAGACGACGTATCCGGGAGCCGCACAGAAAATTGGGGGGAGGGGGGGCGGGGAGGCGGAGGAGGAGGAAGCGCATTTGCAGGGAAAACGTGAAAATTCGGCGAATTGACAATAATTTGTCAAACTGAATTGAAAATCATGTTTATTTTCAGCGAATATCCCACTTTCGGACAAAACTGCCATGTCGCCATTTAGATAGCCAGTGGCCTTCAGATATGCAACGGTAAAGCACCGGATAGGATGTGCCTTGCGCGCATGTTATGTGTGGCGCGTCATACGAAAAAAAAAAAGGTTCATGTGTTCTTATGGCATCTTCGGCTGGCGGCACCGGTGGCGTTTTCTGCGCACTCGTGCGGTGCCGTACGTTCGCCTGGGCTCCACGCGTGCGGTGCCGCACGTTCGGCTGGGCCGGCCACGACGCGAGTGCACGCCACCGCGCCACCGTGGAGATAGACGGTGGAGCGTCGTGCAATCCCATCGTTCAACGCGCGTTGGCAGACGACGCAGCGACGTACCGTCAGTGCAGGCGCAATGTACAGCTGGCGCTGCCGCACAACACGGTCGGACAGGAGAGAAAACGTGCGCAAGCAGTGCATCGTCAGGCCGTGCTTGCACACGGCTACTTTTGCAGCCGTATTTCACTGGACAGTGGAGGCGACGCAAAAGTTACCGTAACCTTAATCGAGTTGGTGCAAGACTGCTGCAGCCCAACGGCCTGGAGAACAGACACGCACCCACTGGACACGTAGCGTCTCGCAAGCGTCTCTCATTGTTTGGTTTTCCGTCGTTTCGCTCTTATTGCTAGTACAAACAGGACGCTGGAAATTGTCGTCTGCTGAATGGCGTCTCTCGCAGACGGCGCTGCTGTTGTGGATTCGAGTTTTGTGGCTCCCACGTTCGTCTGGCGCGTAGCGGGGCGTGAAACTCGTGCGGTGTTTGACGTAACTTCCCTTCTACCGTCACGGTGCCAGTGCGGCTCAGCCGAAGATGCCATTAGTTGACAAAATGAGCAAAAACCAACAGAACGCACGTCCTACAGCTTCGCATTAAAAAACTGTTAGGACGCGGCATCAGACGCCGCTCTCGGTGTTAAGACGCACGCGAGCCACGTGCGATTGACGTCATCTGTATCCCGCTATTTATTGCAACGCGCAATAAATCTTTTATTCTGTTGCTGAGCGTCTGCCTCCGAGTCACGTCTATTACAGTTGGCGACGAGGACAGGCAGCGAACCAGCTCAGGCCCGAACAAGACGCGCAGTGCAATGCCAGTCAGCGGCATCGGGGAGTACCGTCTGGGTACAAGTGCGTCATGGTACGAGTACGTGGAGCGTCTTGAAATGTACTGCGAAGCCAACAAGCTTTCACAGGATGAAGAAAAGCGTGCAGTTTTACTCAGCTCCTGCGGAGAAGAAACGTACAGTCTCATCGTGACGCTGGTCAAATCCGAAAGGCCGACGGCTGCAGCATACGAGAAGATCAACAAAGCGGTCCGAGAACACGTGCATCCCAAGCCATCAGTGCTGTACGGTAGATTTTTGTTTTACAAGCGTAACCAAGCGCAAGGCGAAAGCGCCGCAGATTACGTGACGGCGCTGAGAAGATTGGCTGAAAATTGCGGCTTCGGAGACGACAAGCTTCCCATGGACGAGATGATGCGAGACCGTTTCGTCTTCGGCATCAGCAACGAGGCGGTGCAACAACGCCTACTGGCAGAAAAGGACCTGACATTCACTGTGGCGTACGACATGGCCGTGACAGCGGAAGCAACTCAACGACAGCAGCCAGAAATAAGGACACACAGCCTCAGCGACGCGAACAGCACTGGCTACGCGGCCGTCCATGAAACGCGCCCAAAGGAGCCAGCTGCGTCCGGAGATGGCGTCTGCTACCGCTGCAACGGTGAGCACAGTTCTAAAACTTGCAAATTTCGTAATGAGGCTTGTCACTATTGCAAGAAAAGAGGCCATATCGCTAGAGCTTGTCGCTTCAGAAAAGAATCGCAGCCAAGTCGCAATCAAACTGCAGCACAGAAGCCAGGAAAGAATCCGGCTCGAAAGCACTGTAAAGCAAATAGACCGTTGCACGAAGTGGAAGAACTTTGCTCTGTTTACGAAGTACACGAGTCAGAAAAAATTATTACCACTGTGCTGATCCAAGATAAAGAGGTGCAGATGGAAGTAGACTCGGGATCGTCTCACTCGCTGGTTAGTCAAGAAACGTGGCGAGCGATTGAAGACAGCGCAGGAAAAATTCCACTAGTGAGTGCTGGAACGCAACTTGTGACTTGGACGAAAGAGCCACTGGAGATGCTGGGAAAAGCAATAGTTGAAGAGCGTTTCAAAGAAAAGTGTGCAAAGTTGCCTTTATTAGTGGTGAACAAGCAAGGCAGTAGTCGCCTGGAAGAACATGGTTTAAGGCCTTAGGAATTAAAATTCAAGGCATAAAGAAAATATCTGATGAGTCAGAAATGCTTCAGCGATTTCAAGAGGTATTTGCGAATGATCTTCCAGGATCTACTCAAGACCCAGTGCATATTGATCTAAAAAATGAAGCACAGCCAGTGTTTTTGAAGAGCAGAGCAGTACCGTTTGCCCTTCGAGATGACGTGGCAGCAGAGATAGACAGACTTGTTAAGCAAGGCGTGTGGGAGCCAGTACAGTTCTCTACATGGGCAACCCCCATCGTAGTCGTAAGAAAGCGGAATGGTTCCATACGCTTGTGTGGTGCTTATCGCAGCACGGTGAACAAGGCCGTTCAAAGTAGCGTCTATCCCTTGCCCACAACTGAGGAAATGCTAGCAACGCTGGGGCCAAGCAAATTTTTCACAAAGCTGGATTTGGCTCAGGCCTATCAACAGCTTGTTGTGGATAACGCATCAGCTGAAGTCCTCACTGTAAACACCATGAAAGGCTTATTTAAAGTGCGAAGACTTCCTTTTGGCATTTCAGTAGCGCCGTGGTTGTTTCAGCGCACCATGGATACGCTGTTGGCAGGAGTACCAGGAGTCAAATGCTATCTCGATGATATCTTAATATCAGGAGACACGCCAGAACAGCACGCAGAACGCCTAGAGGCAGTGCTCACCCGGCTACAGAACGCACGTCTGCGGGTGAACAAAGAAAAATGCGAATTCCTCAAGACGAGCATTGAGTTTTTGGGTCATGTTATTGGTGCTACGGGCATTCATCCTTCTACAAGCAAAGTGGGCGCGATCCGGAACGCACCGACGCCGTCATCAAAGAAGGAACTGCAATCGTTCCTTGGGCTCATTAATTTTTATAGCCGATTTCTAAAAGGAAAAGCAGAAGTCGCGGAACCACTTCACCACTTGTTGGACAAAGACAGAGCTTGGAGCTGGAATAGCCAACATGAGAGAGCCTTTGTTGCACTAAAGGACTTGTTATCGTCAGACGCAGTTCTCATTTCGTACGACCCAAAACAACCAATTGTGCTATCGTGCGACGCATCACCTGTTGGAATTGGAACCGTGCTGGCTCACCGGGGTCAAGATGGCACAGAACGCCCAATAGTGTATGCTTCTAAAACGCTAGGATCGAGCGAGCGAAAGTATGGGCACACTGCGCTTGCACAGGCGGCGCCTCCAACGCGGCGGCGTTCAGCGCCAACGCGGCCGTTTCCGCGTCCCTGGGGTGATAGCGTTCCGTCCCAGACCGCGCACGTGGATGCTTCCGCAATCATGGTGTCGTCTGCTTGCGTTCCTCTGCAACTGCTGGCTGGGTTTGTGACCGTGAAAGGTTTGCATAAATGTTTCGGAGGAGCAAACACTGATAAAGGAAAGATTCTGTACCAGGTAGGTCGTGTAAATAATGTTAAACTTGTCTTTGCGGATGGAAGCGCGGTGACAGGTCGGTGTGTGTCTCAAACACGCATCAACGCTCCATCGGAGACCCATCAAGTTTAGAGTATACGCAATGAATTTTATTCAATGATCTCGTTTTATTTCATTCCGTTTTCTTGTTTTGAAGCTCTCTCGAAACAGAGGCGCCATTGACGTGACCTGCGACTGAAGAGCAGGCATAGCCGGCAATCGCAAGCATGTTGTGGCAGTGGCCGTGTACCTGTAGAGATTTGAAAGCGAATCGAAAACAAGTCATGCGACAGTCCCATGAGAGTCATATGAGCGCCAGTCACATTCATAATAAATCAAAAATTGGCCGCGTATCTGCGTGCTTCGCTGCAAATGTCATCGAAAGACGATAGTCTTCTGCCGGTCTCATCCGCGGCCACCTGTGATGCTGTTCTCGACCATTTCCGTCCTGGCATGACCAAGCGTCTTCTCGTCGCAAGCGCGGTGTTTTTGGCAGCGTGTAAAAAGCTGAGAAGGCGAGCAGAGCGACCACGAAAAGAGATTCTCTTGTTTGCAGCGACGAGGGCAGACTGCGCCAGCTATCGCGCGGCGGGTGAAACACGCGGCACTTCGCGCGACCTCGGAGATAGACGACGGCTCTTCGCTTTTGCAAGGCAGCCCGCATTTTCAGCGCAGCCTAAGAAACACTAGGGTCTTCAGAATTAAGTATCTATTTATTTTCTATAAAAGAACACACCACTTAATACTTCCGTATTGTTGTTGCGCCTCAGATATGCGTAATATTTGCTTTTTGATCGACAATGTTCACAAGTATGCACAAAAATGACTGATCAAGTTGGGTGGGCGTTCAGAAAGCAGTCAAACTTTGGCCAGCCGCTGAATCGTGCGACGTGCCGACAAACAGACAAACAGACAGACAGACCAAAATTTCTCCGTTTAGGTATCCCAAGAAAGACTATCGTCTTTAAAATACTGTCGAGATGTAGAAAAGTGATTTTAACACGACGTTTATTTAGGTTAGTTAAAGTTAACAAAAATAACATACGAGCATAAAAAGCGCAAAACAGGTACACCGGTCTTGAAAACAGAAACTGTGAAGCCAATACGTCTAGAACGAAATAAATATTCCTTGCTGTCAAGCCTAAACAACATGCAAAACACGCATAAATGTTACCGCACCTTTCACAGCGTTCCCATTAGTGAGCTGTTCCAGCCTGTCATAAAGTACCTGAAATAATGCGGGCGTAGCAGACGACAGCGCTGCATCCCCTAGAAGAAGACGAAAAAGAAGCAGTTGGGAAGCTCGCGCAGAAGAGAAAAAAGAAGGGGGCTCGCGCAGAAGAGAGCAGTTGGAACGCCGGCAAGACGTGGCGAGAGAGCCTAGGGTGAACCCGCAACTACGCACGAGGTTCAGAAGGCCGGGCTGCTCTTTTCGAGCCGTTGAAGTCCTCGGACCATGGCGTGACCTGGTACGAGTTCCGGGAGAGCCTGCTGCCGGACAGCTTCCAAACAGCGAGCGTGCTCGAGACGCCGGAGCCACCAGCTACCACGTAAAGCGAGCTGTGGCCGCCTACTACTGGCGACTTCGCCTGAGCCTGGGGTACGTCGGCACCGGGACGTTCGCCTGAGCACACAAGCGTCCGGCCACCCTGCAGGGAAGCAACCAGCCGCACCCCGCAAGGCACCGGACTCTGCAGACTTGTGAGATTGCGCTTGTTTGTTTTGTTTTCTGTTTGTCGCGTGCGCGGGCCCGTGGTAGAATGCGTGTTGTAATGCGTCTTTGTTGTAAAATATAGCTGCCTTTATTGTGTCCGCACTGTCTCCATCCTCCTCGCGTCACACGCCTTGCGATGTGACGAACCTTACCACCACATATCTGGCGTCCGCGAGACAGGACTGCTCTTGTTCCAACTAACAAGAGCATGACATTGCATATGTGTGTTTGACGGTCGATGATGGAGGAAGATAAGCTGACGGCGATTGGAAAAGAGCTAGGTTTGAGTGGCTGAGCACTCAAAGAATGGATTGACCAGGAACGCGCACGTGAAAAAGAGGCACGTGAAGCTCGTCTGGCTGAACGCAATGCAGCAAAAGAAGCCGAGGCGGAGGCCATCGCTAGATTAAAAGCAGAGAAGGAAGTTCTCGAGCTGAAGTTAAGGTTGCGTGAGTTGGTTGCGACAGCAGGTAGCTCGACTACTGGGCAGCTTACCGAGGGTGTGCCCGTAGGCACCACGCAGAGCTACCAAAGTCCGCATAAACTCATCCCAGCATTTAACGAAGGACACGATGAGCTGGACGCATATATACAGCGGTTTGAGCGCGTTGCTACTAGCCAAGACTGGCCACAACACAAGTGGGCCCTATCGCTAAGCCTTTGCTTGACTGGAGAGGCCTTGAGTGTTGTAGGTAGGATGGCACCTGAGCATGCCATGGACTACATAACCTTAAAGAAAACGCTACTACAACGCTTTAGGTACACGGAGGAAGGCTATCGAACAAAGTTTCGATCGGCGAAACCCGATAACTCAGAAACGGGCACGCAGTTTGCCGGACGTCTATTAGGTTATTTTGACCATTGGCAGGAAATGGCCAAGACGGACCTGACCTACGATGCTCTGCGAGACAAGATCGTCTCAGAACAGTTTCTCGCACAATGCCATGAGAAACTGGCAGTCTTTCTTAAAGAGAGGAAATGTCAAGGTCTTGACAAACTAGCGGAAGCTACAGATCATTACCTGGAGGCACAGGGGTTGAATAACCCAGGGGTGTAGCCAGAAATTTTTTTTCGGGGGGGGGGGGGGCACCTCCTTGATTTCGGGGAGGGCACCTCCTTAAAATGGCCATTTTTCGCTATGTATGCCATGGCGAAAAAAAAATTCGGGGGGGGGGGGCACGTGCCCGGTGTGCCACCCCCTGGCTACGCCACTGGAATAACCTTGGAAAAGGGAAAGGTGAAAACCTGAGCGAACCACTAGGTCCAACTCGAACGTCTGAGCGGCAAAAAGAAAAAGACATAGCACAGTGCTTTCTTTGTGGTAAAAAGGGTCACAGAGCAGCCGACTGCTGGACCAATACAAAGGATCGAACCACAAAGCCACCTTTTTGTGGAAAGTGCCACGGCACTGGGCATCAGACAGGTGACTGCCCGCAAAAGGCCAGCACTGTCGAGCAAGTCTCGTGTTCCTTACAGAAAGTACCAGAGCCGCAAGCCACTAAGACAGAGTCACGAGTTTTCCACTGCGTTTCCGGAAGTTTGGAACGTCGGAGAACACCAATGCCCAACCGATACGAAAAACGTATGCCTACAACCGCGGGTATACTTGAGGGACAGCCTGCTACCATTTTGCGAGATACGGGATGCAATACTATTATTGTGAAAAGGTCCCTCGTATCGGACATCAAACTGACAGGCAACATTTCCTCGGTCTCTCACTTGGACGGAAGGTTGCTGAAGCTGCCTGAAGCAGAAGTAGAGATAATTTCACCATTTTTCACAGGCAAGGCCCGAGTCATCTGCATGGAGAACCCCTTGTATGATGTTGTCCTAGGGAATGTGGAAGGCGTTCGTGATATCTTCGACCCGGGCAATGACTGGGAGAGACATCCTTACGTCCTGAATGCCCCCGGAGAATCTTCTAGCTCCGAAAATTACAGCGGCTACACCAATGCATCCTTCTCCAAAGACGCCTTAACGTCGGCTGCCTGCGAGACAGTTGTCAAGAAAAAAGTTGGAGCGGGAAACCGACAGGCAATGCCAAAGACGCATCTGCTACCGGTACCATTTATGAACTCCTTGGACATTAGCCCACAAGACCTGAGATCTAGGCAAAAGCAAGACAGCAGCCTGCGGAAATGCTTTGCGGCTGTTAACCAAGAGGTGAAGACCAGGTTCGCCGGCATCCTGTTCTGTATGAAAGAGGGCATTCTCTACCGCAAATATACGCTGCGTTCGAAGAGACAAACGGAGCAGCTTGGGGTCCCAAGGAGCCTCCGACATTCTGTTATGAACAAAGCTCACGAGGGAATTCTTTGGGGCCATCGAGGAATCAGACGAACCAGAGACCATGTGCTTGAAGAGTTTTACTGGCCGGGTGTTCAGTCGGACATCACACGATTTCTTAAATCGTGCACCACGTGCCAGAAAACCCTTCTCAAGAATGAAGTTGGTCGAGCATCACTGCAACCTATTCCACTTAAAAGAGTCACCAACAATAATATGGAACCATTATCTCGTACGCCACAGACAGCAGATCAGCGATCCTTCGTTCCATTCCAACGTAAGGAATCGACTCGAGACGTCAACAGATCGGAATCTGTCTCTCCTGAACGACTGTTACAAGTGACATGTCTGCGACAAACTATAGATGAACCAGCGGAGTCCACCTTCCACACGTGGAAACAGGCGACAGCATACCAGCCACGATGCTTCTATAGCCGAAAAAAAAAGTCAGATCATTCGCGCGCCTGATGCAACACGACTTCTCGGCTGCGTATATAAGAGAGTGTAGAACGTAGGCGTAGAACATATACCATGTCCATGAGGTAGTCGTCTAGGAAAACTGTCTTTTATAATAATGGGCTTTAAATAGTTGTAACGGCATGGTGCTGTAAGACGTAGATATCATGAAACCTTAGTTCGCTTGATTGTTTGTACCTTTACTTGGTGTGCACTTTTGTGACCGATTGTGCCGAGTGTGCGGTGCTCGGAACTGATATAACTGTTCCATGTGCCGAGTGTGCGGGGCTCAGCACTGCTTTGGTGTGCAATGGTGCTTGTGTGTGTGTGTCCGTCAGCGTACCAACATGTCCCCAGTGCCCTGAAGTTCTTCTAATGGAAGAACTTTCTCAAGTGGGGGGTGAATGTGATGAAGTACCTGAAATAATGCGGGCGTAGCACACGATAGCGCTGCATCCCCTAGAAGAAGACGAAAAAGAAGCAGTTCGGAAGCTCGCGCAGAAGAGAAAAAAGAAGGGGGGCTCGCGCAGAAGAGAGCAGTTGGAACGCCGGCAAGACGTGGCGAGAGAGCCTAGGGTGAACCCGCAACTACGCACGAGGTTCAGAAGGCCGGGCTGCTCTTTTCGAGCCGTTGGAGTCCTCGGACCATGGCGTGACCTGGTACGAGTTCCGGGAGAGCCTGCTGCCGGACAGCTTCCAAACAGCGAGCGTGCTCGAGACGCCGGAGCCACCAGCTACCACGTAAAGCGAGCTGTGGCCGCCTACTACTGGCGACTTCGCCTGAGCCTGGGGTACGTCGGCACCGGGACGTTCGCCTGAGCACACAAGCGACCGGCCACCCTGCAGGGAAGCAACCAGCCGCACCCCGCAAGGCACCGGACTCTGCAGACTTGTGAGATTGCGCTTGTTTGTTTTGTTTTCTGTTTGTCGCGTGCACGGGCCCGTGGTAGAGTGCGTGTTGTAATGCGTCTTTGTTGTAAAATATAGCTGCCTTTATTGTGTCCGCACTGTCTCCATCTTCCTCGCGTCACACGCCTTGCGATGTGACGAACCTTACCACCACACCCTAAGGGGAAGGAAAAAATCGTTTCGTGGAAGGCTGCTCGCTCCTGTTCAATGGCCTTAGCATTGCCCACGAAATGCCCACGGCAGCGTCTGCTATTTTCTGTGGGCTCCCAGGTTGTTCTATCAACGCTGTGCCTGAAATGAGAACGAGAATTAAACAATCTCTTCGCGATACCGATTCAGCGTGAAAACAAGAACATCGGAATTTGGAGACCACGATTAATTGGCGTATATCAAATAAGGCAGGTCTGAGACACTGTTTCATTCCATGGGCGCCTCTCCCATGGAATAAGCGTAACACCCTGCACCGAATAAAATGACAAAAAGTCTTACTTGTCAAGACGAACAAATTGTATCCAACATTGGCGCCTCTCCCTCTCCCAGTGAGCCTTCGGCAAGCGGTAAAACTCTGTTTCAGGTGAATTGCTGTAGTTATTGTGACAGCCCACAACACAACAAACATTGTTGCTGCAACGCTGAGCCATGGAACGAACGCCGCTGAAGAAAGATTTAGCAAAATTGCGGAAAAACACGGAGGAGCTGGCACGAATGCTGTATACCGGCCGCTGCGTTCCAAAGCTTCTATCACCCCACGGACGCGCGCGCCGCCGCTAGAGGCGTTGCCGTCAGCGGTGAGTTAGAAGCGCAGTGTGCCCATGCTCAGATTGACAAGGAGGGCTTAGCCATTGTGTATGGCGTAAAAAAAGTTCCATCAGTATTTGGGTGGACATAACTTCATTATTACGACAGATCGCCAGCCTGTGCTGGGATTGTTCAACAGAGAGAAACGCATTCCAGAAGTGGTTTTCCCAAGAATGCTTCGTTGGATTCTACTTTTGGCTGCATATGACTACACCTTGGAATATCGGCCAGGTCCCCGCAACAGCAACGCTGACGCATTAAGCCGTCTTCCAGTGCCGGGACGCGAGGACGAGACGCCACCACCGGGTGACGTGTTGCTGTTGGGCGCTGTGGAGTATCCACCCTTGCAAGCGTCTGACATCGCGGAACTTACGAAGAGGGACCACATTTTGTCGGCGGTGAAGAATTACGTTCTCTCTGGCTGGCCGACAAAGTTGGGCAACGATCTTGCGGCTTTTGTGACAAGGAAGAATGAGTTATCTCTGCATCGAGATTGCATCCTCTGGGGGGAATCGAGTGGTGATACCTCAAGCAGCAAGAAATGATGTTCTTCGCTTGTTTCACGCAAATCATCGTGGAATGACAGCGATGAAGAGTCAAGCAAGATCCCTAATATGGTGGCCAAAAATGGACAAGGAAATCGAGGACTTTGTGCGTCACTGTGACAGATGCCAAGAGAACCGTCAAAGCGATCCTAAAGCACCAGTTCACTTCTGGGTTAAGCCAGATCAGCCTTGGAGTCGGTTGCATATCAACTTTGCGGGACCAGTACAAGGCGAAGTTTTTTCGTCGTGGTGGACGCATTTTCCAGCTGGGCTGAAGTGAAGATTATGCCGTCCATGAAGACTTCGGCCGTAATCTCAGCTCTACGTGCACTGTTTGCCACTCCCGGTGTTCCAGATGTTATCGTTTCTGACAACGGAACCGCATTCACGAGCGAGCGTTCCTCAAGCGTAACGGCATCCGCTCAGTATTTGCAGGTCCTTATCACCCCGGTAGTAATGAAAGGGCAGAAAGAATGGTGAGGGAAGTAAAAGAAGCGTTGAAGAAACAGTCTGGAAATGACACCCAGTGCAAGATATCCCGCTTCTTATTTAAACAGCATACCACTCCACATTCAGTGACTGGGAAGAGCCTGGCGGAGATGATGATGAGCAGGAAATTACGCTCAGCTTTAGACAAGCTGCACCCAGTCCATCAGCACGCTACCTCTGACAGTGTTGGGAAAGGATTTGGCACAGGGGATTCGGTCTATGCCCGAAGCTTCGCTGCGGGACATCGGTGGAAGTTGGCTGAAGTTGTCAAAGTAAAGGGTTCAGTCTCCTATCTGGTTCGGATGGCCAATGGCGAAGTACACCACAGGCATCGCAACCAACTGAGGCGCGCATGGCGGACGGAGAAGCCTTCCGAGCCACTACCTGACTACCACTTCCGGCTTCCTCCGGTACAAGCACCTGTCAACGTGGAGCCTGGCGTCGTCAGCCCAAGTCCTACGCCCGAGGGACCCGAGCTGAGAAGATCTACACGAACTCGTAGACCAGTCGTTCGCTTTGGCTCCAGTGTTTAGAGATAAAGTACTTTATTTAAACTTAAAAGGGAGGAATGTTAGGACGCGGCATCAGACGCCGCTCTCGGTGTTAAGACGCACGCGAGCCACGTGCAATTGACGTCATCTGTATCCCGCTATTGATTGCAACGCGCAATAAATCTTTTGTTCTGTTGCTGAGCGTCTGCATCCGAGTCACGTCTATAACAGAAACCACGCGTCAGTGACGAGCAATGAATGCGAACGTATATACCTAACATGAAAAGTGACACCCAGTTGTTTCCGCAGCGAATGCGATTTGCACCGGGTATTCGCAACGGTTGGGCACGGCGTAGCTTTTCCAAACCCATACACAGAAGGAGCAGCATAGGTGAAAAAAAAAATGACCAAAAGTTTTGCGACTCACTCGGCGAGCGCATGCGCTTGCAAATTACGGAAATCACCAAATGTTTATCTGCTCCTTCGTTAGGATGCGATGCGGAAGTTTGTGATATGGAGGATTGACAAATGTGAGGTAAGGCCTTGTCCTTAGTTTTCCTTTCTCCATGGTTTAACGTAGCCTATCCGCTCATTCGCCAAGAGCAGCCACCGCCAAGCTACGCCCACCGACGAGGACAGCCTGCGCAGCTGCCGCGCTCAGTTTTCCCGGCGTGGCACGAGCCGAGCACGAGCGACAAAAAAGCCCGCGCTTCTACCGGGGGTGGCACCTCCAGCATCCCACCTGTTTCTGGCGCTATAGTTGGGACATTCTTGTAATGTCTGTAACAGTCTGTGGTTCGACTCTACTCTGTCAACGTCAAGGAAAGACTTATTATCAGCTAAGAACGCCACATTAAGCGCGTAAGATCAACCAGATTCGCTGTTTCTTAAGCTTTATACAGCGAGCGTAAACTTCATTTTATTTTCCCATCTGGTCCTCTTCTGCTTCTCTCCTGAGCCTGTTCTCCGCTGCGATCCATTGTTTAGTGGACCCATTTTTAATAAAGTTGTTCGCTCTCTCTCTCTCTGCTCCCAACAATATTCACAGTTGCTATTTTTCGTACATTTCTCATTCACTCCTTGAATGCGTGCTCTGTACGCTACTGCGACCAAAGGCTAGCCCTTGAAGTTATAAAGCTTGTTGACATTTGGCAGGTGACGCAAACTCGTGACGGAACAACTCAACGCTGAGGGGCCCAGCAATGTGTTTTCGCACAAGTACAATCCCGACCTTTCGACACGCATATATGTTCCCACAAACCATTCACACGTAACCAGTCCTGTGAACGAGTGTTTCAAGATGCTCAGCTTCTCAGGTCTGGTAGGTAGCAAGCGCGAGTCTCGCTACCGATTCGGCGGTGGTCCAGGTTTGTGTTCTCAAAAAGCTAATAGCAATTGACACAAGTCCTCGACTGAAGAGGGAAGTACCTGCAGCCGCCCCTTGTCGGCTTGGTACGCCGTCGTGACGCCTAAGAGGGGGCAATGCACGGGGTTTCACACGTTGCAAACAGGCGTTCATAATGTTGACCCATGATTCTGTTTCCAGAGCAGCATGCTGCACTGCAGAACTAGTGCCGTCAGCTTACAAGTTAGTAATGCTACAATGTTCAACACAATGAAACATCGCCTGCTTACATCTGTGTGTGCGTTCTAATGCAGAAACTCTTCGACGGTTACTGTGCGTATCCCAAGCTCACTCGCTTTGCCGCGTTTGTAAACGACTTGTATACCTTTCGAAGCAGGGTTAAAATCGCTGTTGAAGCCACTTGACTTCGCACATGCTCTAGCAAGAGCACATTATTTGTTGTTCAGAGGGCTTTCTTCAAATAAAGGGGAAATCAGCAGGCAGAATGTACGTTGCTAAAAAAAAATTGGATCGGTTGTTTTTTAATGCCCTCTACAACGAAACGAAGCACATTTTGCCATGAATGCAACCTTGAAAATTTTTTCATAAATGATCTTAGCTAATTAAACGGAACATTAAAATTACCCTAACCGGCCCCGTACGATGGCAAGCCATATTTTACGATGAACCACTTTTTAAAAAGTAATTTTTTTCATGTTGCGGGAAGAACTCGATGTATTGATACACATGTACTCGGGTATAGGCGCACACTGTCAATTGACACACCATCACCTTTCCTGAAGAAGCCAACGCTTTATATCGGGACTGAAGAAGCTCTCAAACAAAGCACCTTGTAAGCAACCATGATCAACTGATTCGCATTCCCCTGTTACTGACATGTGGCTGAAAGAAATTATTTATTTCTTCCCCCTTGGCGAGGGAATGTCAAGATCTTGTCAACCAGTCGGCTGTTACCGACTTCCTTAAAGAGGCGGTAAAGAAGCACTAAGGGGCCTTGCCATCCCGGATGCCTCCTGGGAGGAGGACGTAAAACTTTATTAGACCAAGCGTAGAAGAGGAGAGAGAGCGGGTGTGGAACGCGGGAAGGAGGGACGGATCTTGCTTGCATTTGCCCCTGCAAGCAATGCAAGCAAGTTCAAAGAATGGAGTCAACTAGGGCGACAGACACCATCGATAGTGCGTATTATTCTTTGCTTGCACCCACCACCTGCTTAGCCATTGCTATGCAGCCACTCCCTACTCTCGGCCATGACTCTGTTGACTGTGGTGGTGGTTGAAGGCCTTATTGTACTAAAGTGTTCTGGTTCGCATAGTGGGTGCTTCCCTACTTCATGAAAGTGACCGGACACGGGACGCGGGACGCAGGATGCGGGACGGACAGAGCCCCGAGTTAGAAGGTGCTTCGCATGTAAAAAGAAAAAAAAAGTCACAGTTTCGCCGCAAGGGTGAAGCAATGAATGCGAGAGCAAGAAATTGGAATGTCAAACGAAAATCGACGAGCAGCTCGATACTTGCAGCTTCCCGCTGAAGCAAGAAGAAGGACTCTCGAAAAGGACGCGCAGGTATACACAGGGGAAGCGTGAACTAACAACTATCGCAGTTGTTACGCCTTTATGTTTGAGCAACGCGCTGAAAGTATCGACAACGCAGAACCCGACCCTCTTAGATATTTCTTCTTCTTTTAAAGTGCGGCGCAGAATGACCCCTCTGCGTCTCCTGCCACGCGGTGCCGTCTGACACAAGGTGTGGGCGGTGTTCTTTTTTTTTTTCGTTCAACATCACGAGTGGGTACAGAAAGGGGCCCCTTTTTCGTGCGCGTCTCAAGGGCAGTTTTCAAATGAAAGAAAAGGTACGGGCTTTGCGTGATAGAAAACACGCTCAAGCTCCTACGAGATCTGCATACCGTCAGCCGCAAATGATGTCTATAAATAGCTTGCCGTTATTATTATGCCTGCGCATGCATGGCGTGTGGCTGAGTGCTCTAAGCCGCATGCTGCGGAGCGAGGGGTCAATGATTCGAATCGCGGGTTGGGTCCCTTGGAATTTTTTTCTTCTGATTTATTTTTCTTTGTTCCTTTTTCTTATATATACATACATATACATATTCGGAGCATGACGGCGACCGCAAAAATCAACCGAGAGTGTCCATATAATTGCTATCGAAATAAAATGAACGCCTGCGCTTGTCGAATGGGTGCCGCAGTGCTACAAGTGGAGCACTGCGGACCCACGACATTAAGCCCTTATCGCAACACCGTGTCAATAAGTTGTGTGGTCTGCAGCCACAATTCATTTCTCGCTATCTATGCTTCCTCTTCATGTATGGGAGACTGGAAATAGCATATGTTGTAGAAAAAGTGCAACGAAAGCTTTACAACCACCTTGTCGAGATCGGGAAGCATGAGTCTGCTCCGCCTCAATACCACCTTGTAATTCTGTGAAACGTACCAAAAACCAGAAGTGGGCCGTTGTGACGGGCCATAGTATGCCACCAAAAAAACGTGTTTTTTTTCTTTTGGGGGGCGAAGCTCCTGACGCCGTGGCTCAGTCCCTCCTCCGTCGTAGCCACCCCCGGCTGGGCTGCTTCTCACAATGTTCACTAGATGGCGCTGCCATAACCCGGGTGGGCTGCTTCTCACAATGTTAACTAGATGGCGCTGCGCTGTGACAGTACGTGAATTGATCACTAGATGGCGCTGCGGCGCTCGCTCCATTCCGATGCGTAGGAGACGGCTCCGCTGCGTGCTCTAGTGTGACAGGAGACCGCTGGATGGCGCGGCGGCGCTAGAATCTCACGTCGCGACACGTCGCGTAGTGCCGCTAGAGGACGGACGTGTTTTTCGTGGGCTCCGGAATGACAGCGACAGATAAGTTTTTTCTGCATGATTCGAGCTTGCTTTTATTAGTTATATGAGTACATAACCCACTAGATTGAAGATTAATTGGGGTTACAACTTTGTACTGTTTCTTGTGTGACAGTCGCTTGGCTTTTTTTTCTTTTTTTTTCGGCCACCACGTGGCTGAAGGGTACACAAGTGCTTTGAAACATACTGGCGGAGTTTTGTGGTACCTTTTGGCTTTGAGTGCATGTAATCCGAAGTGTGAACGATCTGGCCATGGTCAAAAAAACCGTAAAGTGTTCAGGGTGCGGAATGGGATGGAAAATAGAGGATGACAAGGCAGAACAAGCTGACGCCAAGTGTAAGCAATGTGAGTTAGAGGCGAAAATGGAAATAATGATGGCTGCCCAGAATGAGCTCAAGGTAAAAATCGCCGAGCTGGAGAATGCGTTGGCGACAGAGCGAGAAAAAAACGATGGCTATGGGAGAAAGGCTTAAGTCAGCTGAGGAAGGGTTAGCGAAGGCAGTCATGGTGAACAAGGAAGCAAGCGACGGCGGGAACAGGGGGGGGCATCAACCCCCATAGTGGGAGACGCGAAGGTGGAGACAGGTTTGGGGAAGACAGGTGCAGGGGGCACAGGACCCAGTTTCCGCGAGGTGGTTTTGGGGATGGGAGGGAGCAAAACAGCGGCGGTTGCGCGAGCTGGTGACCGAGGCAGTGGCCAGGTGCGGGACAGTCCAGCAGAAAAGTCGGAGCACGTTATAATGGCCGGGCACTCGAATTTAGCTAGATGCGGAGAAGCAGTCAAGGAAAGGGTGAGAGGCGACAAACGAGTTTTAATAGGGACGTTCCCGGGACGTAGGCTGGGATCAGTCCCAGTAAACCACATATATCACATCAACATCCAGGAGATGTTCTCAGTGGAACCTTAGACATATCCATCAGACGTTCTTTTTTATCCGTGTAACTAAGAATCAACGTTGCCACAACCAAAGACTTTCCGCCCAAATCATGTTGACAAAACGTTGCCCACATGTCGCATTTGAAACATGCTATCAACATCCTGTACTAGGCAGGAATGTTAGATTTACGTCGCCTCCATGCATATGTGACGTACTGTGGAGATGTGCTGGCTACTGTACGTGGCCTTCCCTTGGAACCTCAATTAGTAAATAATATGCCCACAGAGTTCTCAGAGCTTACATTTGCAAATAATGCAATCTATATATACTTGCATGAGATGCTAATGTAAGCTCTTAGAACTCTGTGGGCACATAATTTACTAATTTGCAGTAGTCGTGTAAAGTTATAGGTACAAAAAACAGTTGTAGATATTCGTACACAGTTTATTCATCATAAACACAATCACTTGAAAAAGGTAGTAGACAGTTGCATCTAACACTTTTCAGCAAATGTGACTGATAATTGCCCACAAAAAACATTTACGCTATAAATAGACAACTTTACATGATATACAGGCATGCATTTGCTCACATAAGTTGGCTTGTTTTCAATGAATGTGACGACTGATTTACAGTAGCCTTTTAAAGAAAATTTACAAAACAAAGACACTTCATTGTGTGTCTTCAGTACAAGGCTATCTTGTTTCACAAAGTACTTGTAATAACAGGCATGTTAAGAAAACTTGATGCTAAGGAAAAAGATTCACAAGCGAATATATGTAAGTACAACACTTCACAAGAGTCTGTACTGACGTGACCCAGCAAATACATAGGAAGAGCAGTATCTGGTATACTAGTACACATACTTAGCTTTAGCAGGTTAGTACATTAACAAGTTCATCATGTACAGTGTGAACAAATTATACAAAAAAATGAAATTACAAAAAATATTGAGCAACACCGTCTGCAGCAAAAAAAAAATGGCAGATCCCACGTACCATGAGAATTGATGTCATGCGAAACATGTGGAGAGGTGGTGACTGTGGTGAAATTTTTTTGTCGAGTGAAACGTTACGAAATGATGCTAAACATATGTACAAATGTTATGCGCATAGACATGTATGTTGAACAGTCGCATATCTTTTATATAACCAGTGGTTTACAAGTGCGTAACGATGATCTGGTGTTGGTAATACATGGGTATTACCAACACCAGAAGCGGTAGGCTGCAATGTAGCACTTGTGCTTGCGAGGATGGCAGCCCTGGATAGTGCTACGTAGACAAACTTCAGTGGATGGTGCTTAAGTACAATTGATGCTAACCTGACGTGATGCCTGCATCATTGCAGTACATATTTAATGTTTATAAAATAAGATGGGCAGCACTGCAACCACAATTCACATTTCACAAACATTACGCCTGCATAGGATCTTTTTCCTAAGAAGTTCCAAGACCTGGTGTGGCTCTGTGGTAGAATACTGTATTACCACGCAGAATGCTTGGGTTCGATTCCTGCTGGGACTGCTGCCAGTGTCGGTTTTTCTTAACACCCTCGCATATAAACTACCAATGTCTGTTCTCGCCGTTCCTCGGTAGATATAAACTGTCAAAAATCTGTGGCGCATACCCGCATACCGTGGCATACGGGTATGTGCCACACGTGTCTGGAGGCAAAAGTTTCACATCGTATGCAACGGGATTTTCACATTATTCATGTCATGATCAGACAGTCATAATCGTCAAACCCTCTTACCCTGCTATACTAATTTTGGTCTACCCCAAGTTAAGTAGCTGATCACGAGAGCACCCAGACGTAGGCGGCTAGATAGATAGATAGAAACGCTCAAAGTGTCTGCAGTACGCAAAGAAATGTTTAGCATTAAAAAAAAAAGCTGCATAGCACAACTGCATGACAGCTTGCCACAATGTCGGGAAAAAATGAAAAGAAAAAAAGAAGCTGTTTATAAACAGAAGGCATGACTGTAAAGCATTAGCGTTAAATACAGCACGAAATAATAACATGACGAGATATTATAATAACATAACGAGATATTAATAATAACATGACGAGATATTAGATAACATGACGAGATATTATGAGGCATTCTGTAATCGAGGGATCCTGAAATTTCAACCAGCCAGGTGGCACGGGGTCTCCCCTGCATGTTCTCTGGACCAGAATAAACTTAATTCATCATCATCATCAGGGGTTCTTTAACATGTGCTGATTTTCCATGATATAGTGGCCTCCAGCATTTTCACATTCACCAAAAGTGCAACTGCCACAGCCAGTAAGAACATTCATTATACTAACAGATCGGAGTGACATATTAAGTAAAATTGCTATACAATTCACAATGCACAAGTAACAATGGGATATGAGAAATGTGCAAAAAAAAAAGAAGAAAACACTGATGAGGCTCGATGAGGTGGTCGTTTAGCTAAACCTTAAGTTCATAACCATCAATTATCAAAGGTCTTGAAGTAGAATGGTGGAAGCACTGGTTAAAATGACCTGGTTATGTAGAGGTCACTTGAATTAATATGCCATCCTTTCTGCAACCCCAAATCACCAATGTCTCAAGCACACCAGGTGACATAATGGGTATCAGTTGATGTTGCAATGATCCACTCGGTACAGGTGCAGCTCTTCGTGAACGCTTGCTAGTTGGCACAATGTCTATACCATAATCTAATGTTGTGCAATGCACTGATGTGCTTCTGTGTGTTCACACTCTGCATTTTACTCCCTTTTGACACTCACTTGCCACAGTTTAACGCTTCCAAGGATGCTGTAGAGCTTTTGTGAGATGCCAGTAGACAAGATGCCCACTGCGAATTGCGGTGTGCATAGCCAGTGCATATGACAGTTTGTGCTCAGTCCAACGACGCTCCTTGTGGCGGTTCACTCTGATCGATGCAACTGAGTCGCTGCAGGTGCTTAGATTCATGGGTGACTAAGAGTTCGTTGAGCAAAACCACCTTCACCCTGCACAGTTTAAAGAAAGCAGATTACATATTTCTGAAATAAGAGACGTCCTGTGCCTGCATTATACAAGTTAAAGGGACACTAAAGTGAAACAATGACTTGGTTTAGGTTGACAAAATGCACTCTGAGAACTCTAATGTCATATGTTTCATTATCATAGGTTCATTATTAGCGGGGAAAATCAACGTTGAAGTTTTATTTTTTTAAATTTGGCGCCGATATCTGCGCGCGTGACGTCAGAGATTCCAAATGTATTTTTCGTATTTTCGTGACATTGGCTCGATGAAATTTTCTGAAACTTCGTATGCTAAGTCTATGGCACCCACAGATGACAATGCACCTCAGTTTTATTGATTAGAAGCTACGTAGGACTCAGTAGACGCCTTCAGAATCTATGACGTCACGGTGTTTGGTGCGGAAATCTAAAGGTGGTGTCATCCATCCGCATTTTCTTTTCGCGTGATTTCTCACTTACCAAGCGTCGTGTCGCGGTAAGAGTGGTGTTTTCGGGATTATGAAATTGTACTTAACTAATACACGAAAGATCGTTTTCCCCTTTAGTGTCCCTTTAACTGTTGTTAGTAAAGAACCCACAGAACCATAAGGCATGCAAGACAAGGACAAACAGAAAACGTGAAACACACCGGTGGCAATTAAAAAGCTTATATTTAATAGTGCATGAAATATACATGCAAAACATATTCTAGATTGCCTGCTCGAAATTTATGAAATCACAGGTTCGCTGCGAGACAGACTGTACTTAAGCACAGGCATCACCCAAATAGATCAGTTCCACCTTTATTTAATAATGTTGAAAGTCAGTCAACTGCTGCACTTGCTAAAAATTGTTATGAGCTCAGTAAAGTTAATTCCATTTCACAATGCTTTCATTATTTTTATTTATTACAGCATGCATCAAGAAACCCTTAATGAGCTACTGTCATCCTATTCTAATTTTCTTAAAAGCAATCACTTAGTGACCTCCTGCATACACCTGCATAGTGTCCAATGCATGTTAATGCATGTTAAAGACAATTGACTCTGCACTGTCGACTAGCTGGCTGGTGTTTCTTTTTGCAAGTGAGGTTCTTTGTGCTGCATTGTCTCATGTACTCCTGTTTACATAGCCCTTATAATTCTCAGCTAAAACAGCAGCCAACTGGCCTATGAAATTATGGAGGCAGAAGTGATAGATGGTCTAGGCAATACCTGTACACAGCACCCTTCCATGCCTCTATCCCATTAAAAATGACCATACTTGCAATATGACAAAAATTTTCTCCATGATCATTGCTTTAACCATTTCAGAAACTGCAGTAGATACACTATGTCTATGCTAAATAGAATAATGTGGTTCTTGTTTAAAGCAAGCTACAAGTTAAATTTGGATCTAGAAAAAACATTCTACATGATGTCTGCAAGAACAAAATCCTTCTGCCATACAACATATGCCAGATGAGGCCACCTGCCATGCACTCGCACATTCCCCTTTTATAAGGATGGCAGCTAGAGCACCCAATAAATGGTATTTGTATAACCCAGTTATAACGGATCCAGACGCTGAGCGAATTCGACAATGAAAATATTCACTGCTCATGATTGCTAAGCCCTGTCAATAAGAGCACAAAAATTATACCCGCTTTCATAGCAGAATTGAGTGGCATTCCTCGGTAGGTCCTGTTTGGTCATAGACATGCAAGGTAGTAACCGCCTTCCAAAAGTCACAATGACGTGTTCTGGTTCATGATGCCTCGGGCTGCTGCACAGGCCGTGCAAGCAAACCCAAAACACCATCGTCTCATATATAGCTCTTTCGAACTGACGGCCTCGCCTTTTTCGTCACAAATAAGCAATTCATAAAAAGCTTCAGAGGTCTCACATGCCACAAGCACGATATTATGAGGCTGACCACAGTGGAGGGCTCCGGAAATTTCGACAACCTGGTGTTCTTTAACGTGCACTGACATCACACAGTACACGAGCCTCTAGCATTTCACCCCCCATCTAAATGCGACCAACGCAGTCGGGATCGACACACATCTTCCAAGTAATAACTTTCCATAAATGTGCAGCAAGGAGTCGAATTAAAAACTACAGGTCTATCACCGTTACAGTGAAGTTCCGACGGCGTCGTACACAAGCGAGCTAATCAGACGCCTTAAACTCATTGCTTAAATGGGCGAACACACTAGAGCACATTGTCTACCATTAGAGATGGCCCAACGCGTAAATACGAGACATCGAGAAGAGCACCAATATGTCGAATATATTGAGCAGAGAACGGGACCTATTTATAACGCATGCTGTGTGGCGAAGCGAAGCCACAGGCACTACACTTCGTTGTACAATAACGTTGCAGACATGAGTGCAATTAAGAAAACCTAAAGAACGGCACATACACACGTGAAACCCACTTTCGCGAACCACATTTCGAGACTTGAAGCGCTGGAATGAGCGTAGTACTTTCGATTGGCGTGTCCCGTTCTCTAATTTATATCGAGCGAGTGCATGAGGCAAGAGCAATGATGTCATCTGAATGTGTAGTCCCTAAATGCATAATCAAAAGGCACGGTAACAGTGCAAGTTTGCCCGCCGCGTCACAGACCGGTAGCACTAACGAAAAGAAAGCCGCGGTCAGACACACGTGAAGCATACGTACACGATTCCTCGAGGTTCTTGCAGGCAGTGTTACTTGAAAGAAGGTAAATACTAGCAGTGGCAATGAACACTGGGCTCAAAACGCAGCATGAACCGTGGACAGGGTAGCGTGGACGACGTAGACACAAGCAGCAAGCAGCCCGCCAAAAGCGATTAGCGCGACAACAGCGCCAATATCGGTGAGCACGGCAAAGCACGGCTGATGAAAATTGTTGAAAATATGGTGGCCGTGACGTCATTTTTGATGCCGGACATTTGCCGGAAAAGTGGCGCTTAACAATTTACGCCTGCGCGGCGCCTTCTGAATTAAATCACACCAATATTGAGGCCGGAAAGTTTCAGACCTCTTCGGTATAGCTTATTTCGTATGCGGCCTTACCTTGAATACCACGATGTCGTAGTATGAAAAAGCATAGCCTCTGGGAAAGGCGGTTGAAGCTCGGAGGACAGCTTCTTGGCTGCGTCCTGTTGCGTGTGTTGACAATCTTCGTGTGTTGTCTTCCTTCTTGAGTCCTCTTGTCAAGTTCGCGCTGCAACCAATTCCTCCTCGACTTCGATTTCAACGCATCGCTGTGTCCAATATTTTCTCGAAATGGAACATTTCATTAAAATGTTCCATTTCGAGAAAACACTTGAGTGTCCACTTCGTTTATATCGCGGTAAAATTAAAACCTCAAGGCACATTTTTTGCCGACATCGTCGCAAGTCCAAGGACGAAGCGTGCGAGGGCAGCCGACGGTCGATGTTCAAGTGGAGAGGAAAAGTGCCGGCCGTGTTTAGTCGCACGAAAGGCCCGTGAGTGCCGTGAGGGGTCCCGGAATAGGGGGCGTGGCTGCCACTGAAACAGCGTACACTGTTCGAGCGGCCGGGCGCGGTCGCGCTATCTTGAAAAAATTGGCAGACGGCTTCATATACCTTGGTCCGTGCTGAGTTAATTACCGCCACTCATTTTGCATTGATGATATAGTAACGCACGAAGACTTCGCTTCGCTCGCTGTAGCCCCCGCGTTTCCTGACGCCAGCGTTTTACGCCAGGTCGGATGCTAAATGAGTTAGCTGCTGGCCTAGCTTCAGGGGCGCGGCCAGAAATTTTTTTCGGGGGGGGGGGGGGGCACCTCCTTGATTTCGGGAGGGGCACCTGCTTGAAATGGCCATTTTTTTTCGCTCTGTATACCATGGCGAAAAAAAAATTTCGGGGGGGGGGGGGGGCACGTGCCCGGTGTGCCACCCCCTGGCTACGCCACTGCCTAGCTTAGTTCGCACTGATTCGCCCTTGCGGCGAAATTGAATTTTTGTACGCAACAGGGGCTTCATACACCGAGAGAAATGACGAAAATTCACCGTTCACAGTAAATCACTTAAGTCGGTAGGTTCAATGTGTGCAGGGAAACTTATTCTCACATCACCGCCAACATTGAAGCTTTCATTTGTCCATTTTCCCACGTCTACAAGTGCTTGTAGTAGCTGACCTCTGGGTGACATTCTCTGGAGGTTATTAAAGAAAAATCCATGGGCTGTTGAATTGTAAAGCTTCTGCAACATACATTAGAGGTCATATTACAAAATCCGTAAGCCGTCTATTTTTTGTGCAAAAACAGCATACCATAGACATCCATAAATTTGAGTGCAATAAACGTACGTGGCTGGGACGTCTCACAGATCTTGTTAATGGATTTAGACATTTGGATCTTATTCGTACATCGCAGAGATATTTGTGGTTTATTGGGGTGATGAGACAAGCTAGCGCAGAACTCGCAACTAAAGCTAATGGACGTAACCTCGTGATAATTGCGGGAGGTCTAAACGACGTCTTGAATGAAGAATCAGCCGAACTAGCGACCACATTGGCGAAAGGGGTCGATGACATGCGCGCCATTTCCCCTCAGGTGCAGATAGTAGTATGCACAATACCGGAGGTACCGGTGCGTGACGGCAACCTGCAAAGAGCGGTTGTCGACGCAAACAAAGAGATATGGCGGATGAGTCGAGAGAAGGGCATCGAGGTAGTGGAAATAAACAGAGAGGTGCACAGGTGGGGTGGTTTTCGAAGAGACGGAATACACTTCAATAGGAGGCTTGGTCATGAGGTGGGTTGGCGACTTGCAGGACGCGCAGTAGCTTTTTTGGGGGGGCACGCGGGCCCTTCGGTGTCCAGGGTAGCGTGTAATGAGGACAACAACCAGGGGGGACTCTGTGACAGGTAGTATAGCGAAAAACCAGAGAAAAGGTAAAAGAAGGGAGAAGGCGCGTGTCGCAGTTGGTTACATTAACATGCAGGATGGCAGAAAAAAGGCAAAATGGTTAGAGATTGAGGGACAGTTAAACAAGGAACAGATAGGTGTTTATGCGGTTACAGAAACACACCTTAGAGACTTGGAAGAGCCACCACGTATTGACAATTACATTTGGGAAGGATGCAACAGGATCATATCAGAAAGGAGAGGTGGGGGGTGTTGGAATGCTAATTCATAGCAGAGCAAAATGGGATAGAGTGAAGCAAACGTGTTCAGAGCACCTGTGGGTTTCGGGCACAGTAGGTGGAAAGAAAACGTGGCTAGGTGTAGCTTACTTGTGGACGGGGAATAACTGCAGAGAAAAGAATCTGGAGATAGTGAAATGCATAAGCACCGATATTAAAGAATTTGGTCATGATGCCGAAATAATCCTTCTAGGGGACATGAATGCACACATACATGACCTTGACGGATATTCAGACTCCAATGGCAAGTTATTGCTAGATCTCTGCGAGCAACATAGTCTTGAAATAGGTAACGCGGGGCCTAAGTGTGAGGGACACATCACGTGGGAAGTCGGAAACAGGCAGTCGAGCATTGATTATTGTCTCATGACAGAAGGAATCTATGACAAACTTAGAGAGATGAGAATAGACGAGGAAGACATTAACAGCTTGGGTAGTGATCATAAACGCATAACATTACAAATGGGATATAAAACTGAAAATAAGAACCTAGAATCGAACATTGGCAGCTCATATTTAAATGAGAAACAAATAACTAATATAGCCGCAAGAGTCGAGGAAGAAGTAGACAAACTTCCTGGCAAAGACTGGAAGTATAGTGAGCTGCTACATGTAATCACGAAAGAAATAGAAAAAGAGAAGAAAACTATTTCTTGGAAAGGAAAGAGAAAGCCAAAAAGTTGGTGGAACAAAGAAATCCGGGATGCGATCGAGAAGCGACGTGAGGCATCACGGCAGCACAGACAGGCAAAAAAGGAGAAGCGGCCACAGCATGAAGTCAACCAAGTATGGGAAATATATTTAGAGCAAAAATCCATTGTGCAGAAATTAGTCGAGGCAAAAATTAAAGGCGAAAGTGAACGCTGGATGACAGAGATTCGCGAAAAGAAGAAGGCCGCGCCTAGGATATTTTGGAGCCACCTAAAAGCGCTAGGTAGGAAGTCTGTAACAATGCAACAACATATGGTAGATGAAGAAGGAAATCAATTGGAAGGGTATGAAGCGCTAGGTTACATCCGAAAGGTAACAGCCGATTCGTTTAAAAAGGTCGCCCAGGGGATTCCCCCGGTGAGTAAAAGTATACAGAAGAGTACAACCGAGGAAGATGTAGTACTTGAAAATTTCAATTGGAAGAAGGCCGAAGGAAAAATTCCTAAGCGCACTACTCCGGGCTTAGATGGGGTTCCCGTCAGCCTAATTAACGAACTAGGACAGAGCACTAAAGAAGCACTGCTGAAAGCCGTAGAAAAGTGCTTACAGGAGAGGGAAATACCAGACAGTTGGCGAAAAAGTAGAATGAACTTAATCTATAAAGGCAGGGGAGAAAAGGATAACATTCGCTCGTATAGACCACTAACTATTACATCGGTGCTATACCGGTTGGCGATGCAGGCAGTAAAATTACAAATAGAAACGTGGGTAGAGCAAAATGATATTTTGGGAGAACTCCAGAATGGATTCCGAATCGACAGGCGGTGAGACGATAACCTGTTTGTTCTTACACAGTGTATATAAATATCAAAAATAGAAAACAGGCCCTTATACGTAGCTTATCTAGACATCACCGGGGCATATGGCAACGTTAATCAGGAAATTTTGTGGGATATATTGAAGGAAGTGGGCATAGGTGACGACTGTATACAGCTTTTGAGGGAGATATACCGAGAAAATACAGTTTGTGTAGAATGGGAAGGAATAAGCAGCAAGGACAGCGTTGACATTAGCAAGGGGCTGAGACAGGGATGTCCTTTGTCCCCGCTGTTATTCATGCTGTACATGGTGAGGATGGAAAAAGCGCTAGAAGGGAGCAACATTGGATTTAATCTGTCACACAAACAGGCAGGCGCGATGGTTGAGCAGAAGCTTCCAGGTCTATTTTATGCTGACGATATTGTCTTATTTGCGGACAGTCAAGATGATATACAGCGGCTGGCAGATATATGCGGAAGGGAGGGCGAGGCTCTAGGACTAGGTTTTAGTGCAACAAAATGTGGATTGATGGTATTCAATGATCACGAAGACCATGCGGTCTTAATACAGGGCCAAGAAATACCGAGGGTAAGCGAATACAAGTACCTCGGAGTGTGGGTAAATGAGGGGGGATAGATATATGGAGGTACAAGAGAAAGCATCGGTAACAAAGGGAAAGAGGAATGCTGCAATCATGAAGCACAGAGCGTTATGGGGATACAATAGGTACGAGGTGCTTGGAGGGCTGTGGAAGGGTGTGATGGTTCCGGGGCTTACATTTGGGAACTCAGTGGTGTGCATGAAGTCAGAGGTGCAATCTGGAATGGATGTAAATCAAAGGACTGTGGGACGCCTCGCGTTGGGCGCTCACGGGAAGACGACAAATGAGGCTGTAAAGGGTGATATGGGATGGACAGGTTTTGAAGTGAGGGAAGCTCAGAGCAAAATTAGATTTGAAGAGAGGCTGCGGAAAATGAAGGAGAGTAGATGGGCAGGGAAGGTTTTCAGGTATTTGTATAGAAAAAGCGTCGACACGCAGTGGAGAAAAAGAACTAGGAGGCTCACCAGTAAATATACGGCTAGCAGTGTGGGCGACATGGCAACAAGGAGCATTAAGCGAAAAGTCAGAGAGGCGGAGAGGACTTATTGGATGACAGCGATGGAAAAAAAGCCGGCTCTCAGTGACTACCGAAAGGGAAAAAACGAAATAAGGAGGGAGAGGTTTTATGATAATTCAAGGGGAAGCGCTTTACTGTTTGAGGCAAGGTCGGGTTGCCTTAGAACGCGTAGCTATAAAGCGAGATTCTGTAACGAAGAAGAACAATGTACATGCTGTGGGGGGAACTAAGGAAACGATGGAACATCTACTGATTGAATGTGGCGATATCCACCCAGATATACGTGTGGACACGAGTCTACATGAAGCCTTGGGTTTTAGGGACAACAATGGAAAGCTGAACACGTCCGCGATAGAAATAAGTAAGAGACGGTTAGAGTATTGGTGGCAGAAAAGTAGAGATAAAGGACAAAAATGAAGAAGGGGGAAAATAAGGTCATTCTGCCTTAAGAAGCAGAGAGATGGACCGTGAATTTATATTTTTTTTTGTATAATAACATAGATTTAATCAATGTAGATAAGGCATTAGGCCAACATGAAACAAGGAAGTTTTTTTTCGAGCCTGGCGGCAGACATGTCACCGCCCCGTTATAAAGGGGACGCTCATAGCATCCATCCATCCATCCTCATTGGATGGAGGCGCATTGCGCTCATTGAATCGGAGACCACTTGAGGCGTGGCGGCGGTCTCTCCACCACCGATGCGGGAGACCCCTCTTTCGCTCGGCAGTCAGCGCGCAATGAGCGACGAAGACAAGGCGGCGGAGCGGAGGGCTCGGAAAGCGGCTGCAGCGCGGGCTCGCCGTGAGAGCCCGCGAAGCCGAAGCTGCACGGAACCGTCGGCAAGAGGATCCAGAGACGGTGAGGGCTCTCGCTGCCGAAGCGGCACGGAAGTGCCGGCAAGCGGATCCTGAGCTGAGAGCCCGCGAAGCCGAAGCGGCACGGAACCGTCGGCAAGAGGATCCAGAGACGGTGAGGGCTCTCGCTGCCGAAGCGGCACGGAAGTGCCGGCAAGCGGATCCTGAGCTGAGAGCCCGCGAAGCCGAAGCTGCACGGAACCGTCGGCAAGAGGATCCAGAGACGGTGAGGGCTCTCGCTGCCGAAGCGGCACGGAAGTGCCGGCAAGCGGATCCTGAGCTGAGAGCCCGCGAAGCCGAAGCTGCACGGAACCGTCGGCAAGAGGATCCAGAGACGGTGAGGGCGCTCGCTGCCGAAGCGGCACGGAAGTGCCGGCAAGCGGATCCTGAGCTGAGAGCCCGCGAAGCCGAAGCGGCACGGAAGCGCCGGCGAGAGCACCCCGAGCTGAGAGCCCGCGAAGCGGTGGCGAAACGTGCACACGGGCACGTTTCGGAGGAACCTCCGGAGCTTCGCCCACTGATCACCATTCACTCCTTGGATATGCTGCGACTTTTTTGGGAGGATGAGATTTGCGGACCCCCCCAAAAATGGCTTTATGGACCCCCTGGGGTTCAGGGACTCTCATTTGAGAACTATTGTCCTTCACTTTTACAAGAGCAGTAAGCCAAGTTTAGAAGAGTGGCTTGTTGGGCGAGTTGGTTCATTCTTACGGTAGACTTAGCCTCAAAAAAACAACGACGAGAGAAGGACTACACAAACACAGCGCTGTGTTTGTGTAGTCCTTCTCTCGTGTTTGTTTTTTGCGCTAATTCTACCGTGAGCCAAGTTTACTACGCTATGGCACCGTTTGAGTTTTTATTTTATAAGGACGTTCTTTTTCCACGTTTGAATGAAAGATGTTCTCTCGACATGCTGTGGACCTTAGTATACTGATCCCTCAAACGGTGCGTCTCGACGAGTTTTATATCATCAGTACATTTGCTATGTCGAATGTATATGCGTGATATACGTACTTAAGAGCTTACTGCTGTTACACCCCTACAATAGAGTGTCGTAAAGACATAAAAGAAATATATAAACACCACTACGTGTATGCCTGGCGTGTTTGTAGTGTACGAAAATGAGCCGGTTCGAAACAGGCGTATGTGACGGCAGTCGTAGAGTACAGTGCAGCAAAAGGGATCATTGGGTTAGTTGGTTTGGGTTCATTTTGAAACAGCGCAAAAGGCGAAACACAGGGAAACAGACTGAACAACACGAGCGCTGACTGACAACTGAGTGCTTTATTCAAATGAAACAGAAAAATAAAGGAAAGAAAGAAAGGATAGCGGCTTGAGCGACAGAGACAAACGAGGATGAGCGCTAACTTTAAACTGAGTTTATTGAGCAGAAACGAAAGTTTCTATACGCCAAAACCACAAAGAACAGCAACAGGTGATGAATGATGAGCTATGAAAAATGGTGAGCAAAATGTTCAGCAAGCTAAAAAACCCAGAAAACTGGCAACAAAGCACGGGAAAACAAATTCAGTTGGAAGTTAGCGCTCGTCCTCGTTTGTCTTTGTGTCCTCGTCTTCAATTCGCGCTATAGCACTTGTCATAAAAAAGAAAGGGCATGTGATCACAAGCCATGCCATGTGCGCTTTTCATGCGTTTTTTCGACCAGATCGCGAAGATCTTAAGGATTGTTAAGTGAACGTTTTCAGAAAAATAAACCAGTTGTTAGATTGCGCCCGTCCGTGTGTTTCTCTTCTGTGTCTCCGTGTGCTTGTGCGAAACCGTTGAAGTGAACTTGTTCCAATTAGGCCGAATGGCAGTATTGCTTCAAGAAAGAAAGAACAGAACATGCGCACGCCACATATGCACATGAAAAAATGATTACCGGTTTGCAAAATAACTAGGCATTATCCAAGTAAGTCAACTCACAATCGAGCAACGCAATCGATAGTGGGCTAGCAAATGTGTCACAATATTTACAGATAGCGAATGCTCCGGCTATCTCTCTTAAGCGAGAAGCACTGTGCGCAAGAACAGTGGTCGCGCGGCAGAATTCCGGGGAGCAACCACAAGCGGCACAGTGGGTAGACAATTGGGAATACGGCGTACCCTTTAAAGAGCTATAGTGCTAACACAGGAGAATGTTAAGGGAGAGCCTCGTTTGCCCCACATAAACCTTGCCTCATTACAACGGAATGAAACAGGTGACATGACTTTTGCAAGGAACAAACTGCGTGCGGTGCTTGACCGTGGGCATACCGCTATATGTCGAAAGGACAGAATAAGTGGCATATACCAAGCAGCTTGTAGTCACAGTAACAGCCTCTCAACCACGTGGTGTCTCGACCATATATGACCTGCAGGAACGGCCTAGGTTTGTGGTTAAGCAGAATGATGTTGCTTTTAATAATTTCATGGGTGTCACGTGCCAAAACCACTATTTGTATATGAGGCTCGGATATGCAGCACTCCTCTTAATTGAGGTAATGATACTTCAATGCACAACTGGTCAGTGCAAGCAGTAACTTCGCAATGACAGTGTTTCCGAAGCGTAGTTATTATCGGACCGATGTACTGGACTTCGTAACGCAACGAGATGCGATGATTTGATGAACAACTGAATTGGCTCTCCAGTAAATGCCCCAACTCGGTTTTTAATCGTGCAGTCATCAGGATCAGGCTGTGTGGCAGTCCTCACTTGCTTCGCTGGTGCGCCCATGCTAAAGTTCTAAATTTTATTAGTGGTTTACTAAAAGCAGTAGATATTTTGCCATCTGAGGTACACATCATCGATATAGGACCTTAACCATGCGTAAAGAGAAAATATGGCAGTCGTGTCTCTGCAGCAATAGATCATGATATCTTACTCATGAACTGCGAGATACATAAACACACAGCACGTATAGGGCCAGTAAACAGGCTTTGACTTTTTTACACCTCCCGAACAAGCCCGCTATTCTTGCAGATGTATCTATGAGTTTGGCGCAGATACTTGTGAAGACGGGACAACACGTCGCAGATACTTGTGAAGACGGGACAACACGAGGGGACACACAAAAATGATCAAGGCGAGGAGGACCACACAGCTTGTGTGGTGCCCCTCGCATGATCCTCTGCGTGTCACTCTCACGCCATCACATTTTGCGAATATCACCAACATCGCAGCGCTGTGCGCCACGCAGAGGCTTCATTTCGAAAAAAAAAAATTCGTGCGCCCCCCTTCAAGCGCCTGTCCATTCATCTTGGGCTGCGAAGTACCGCTATGTTTTCCACGGGCTACATTACATAACACAAACTTCGTCGAATGGTCTTTCGCGCTACGAAACAGCGCCTTTCCCTTCTGTGTTGCTGTTTTGGCCGCGCAGTTGTCACGCGTTTCGCGTATTTGTTTACGTTACCAGTTCCTCGCACCTGTCGCACCACACTTTTTCGCCGTGACGATTTGACACGAGTGGTACTAAGAGGAAGCCTGGCTCGGCACGACGACGGGCAACGCCTACGTCTCGGCGTGGCAAAGAAGGTTGGCAGAGGTCGAGTGAAAAACCGGTTCCAGCAAAAATGGTTGTTTATCTCGTGTAACTTCATTATTGCACCGTTTATTCACAAAATTCTTGCGGCAGCATGTTCCCACCATGCAAGTGCGCAGTCCTTTGTTCATTAGAACTGGAAGGGAGAAACAAGCGGAAAGAAAGGAAGGTTGGCCATTTCTTAGAGCGGCTGGCTACCCTGTGCTATGAAAAGGAGTAAGGGGGGATAGAAGATGATAAGAATGAGGTGCTACGAAAAAAAAAGCACAAAAAAAAGGTTGTTTACTGGTCCTTTAAGAACATTTTATGGTAGCGCAGCACAGCGGGTCAAAGAGAAACGTGGAGTACTCTTGAGCTTCGCGTTAAAGAGTAGAACGCCGTGCGTTCTCGGACCCCGTGCCCGTCGCCTTCAACCGTGCCGCAAGAAAGGGAGCTTCTGTGCGAGCAGCATTGACCATTTACTATCCTACCATGCATTTGCAAGTACAGAGTGCCCACTACTCCATAATTCTTCCTTTCGCAAGTCGACGAAGTACCCGCTGCGCGTCCGTAAGGTGCCAAGCGCACCTGCGCTGCTGCACACTATGTAAAGGGTGGGTTGTGTAATTCACATGTTTTACGCCTGGTGTGAATGTACGCTTCTGCCAAGCAGTATTACATGCTTGAAGGAGACTCCTGCCGCTACATATTATTCTTGTAGCGTTTCTTACGAAGGAATTTTTATGCACCGACGCGGCTGCGTGGTAGAACAGCTGCTTGCAACGAAGAAGGCCAAGGTTCCATTATGACTCGAACCGAGGATTCTTATTAACTATTGGCATATATTGCAAATGTTTGCTCGCGGAGATAACCGATTTTTCGCTTACAACCAACGGTGCCAATGATGATGACACCCACGCCGGCACCATAGTTTCTGCGAAACCAGCTCTTTTACGCTATCGCGTTGGAATTGCCGAAATTGCGGCAGCTATAGCAGGTGGCTCAGGAGGAAAGTAAACGAAATCCGTTGTGACTTGTTATGACAAGCTGCCTTTTCGAGCACAAAGTGTGATGCAGCTTGAAACCTATTACAATCCGAAGGTCGGGAAATTGGAACGAAAGCGTACAAAAACAATGGCCACGCATCGCTGTCTCTGCATGCGGCAAATTCCCGCTTGTCAACGCCAAGGCCACTGGGACATAACCGCGAGTTTCAACAACAACAAGCATGCTTGCATTCCTCTGTTCAAGGGTAACCTGAGTTGTGACGCTGTAGTACACGTCTGACTCATGCACAGTCCTAAAGCTAGACTTAATTATTTGCTGTAGCCCTAATTTTGTTGGTTGAATACGTCAGTGTAAAGGGGCTGGACTATAAACTGACAGGTGTAACTTCTATGGCTTGTTCGCTGCTCTCACCATCTTGGAGACTAACACTTTGGCGAATACGTTTACATTGGCTAAGTACTCTGCTTTAAATAAAGCACTGTGTCTGTCTTTTTGTATTACACGACCTACGTAAATATATGTAAGTTAGAACTGGCTGTCGTTTCTCTTTGACTTCGTGTGTCTTTTGGGGAACATGCGTCATGTCCTGTATATCTATATGTATTTATATATTTATAAAAGCCACAAACAAAAATAATTCAGAAAAAAATCACAGCATATCCACGGGGTGAATGATGAAAAGTTTGGGGCGAAGCTCGTGAAGCAATCATGGTTACACCGTGAAATCTTCAGCGGTTTCGCCCAGCAGTAATCAAAGCGATTACTGCTGGGCGGCCTCCTTGGCGCGCACCGTCTCGGGATCGCGACGCGGGATCGGGACGCGGGACGCGACGCGACGCGGGACCGGGACACGCGATCGCGTCGCGCCGCGCTCTCGTCGCGGCGGCCTCTCGAGCTCGCACCTCCGGATCCTGCCGACGAGCACGAGCCGCAGCGGTGCGGCCTTCCGCACCCGGCACTCCTCGTCGTCCATGGTCCGCCAAGCAGCAAGATCCGGCAAGCGCACTCGTACGGCGACAATCCGGGGAATGAGAGATAGCCGGCGCTCGCCGCCTGGCGCAACCCCGTGCAGCCCGCGCAGCAGCCAATCATAGAGCAGCTGCACCGCCAACGCCATCTAGCGTACCTTCACCCAACCGCCATATTGGACGCATGTCTATGGGACAGTGCCCTCTCGGAAACGAGACGAGAAATGGAATGCGTACAGCGCCATCTGGTATATCGTCGCCCAACTGCAGTTTGCATGCATCTCTATGGGACAGCGCCCTCTATTGTACAATAAGGGAACACTACGGGGTACAGAGGATGGTTGACGATCGACGCCGCTCGACAACCGGCCAGGTCTCGCCATGAGGAGCTTCGCTCCTAAAATGTTTCCAACGCGCGGCATCGAACGAGGGACCTTTCGCTCCGCCGCGCACGGCGCTAACCGCTTAGCAACGGAAGCGCACACCCTTCAACGTTGAAACGGCGAGCTATTTATATACAGCGTGTTTTCAGCGTGTTTTCAGCATTACCAGCGAGATGTAGGAAAGGGCGCGCTCGGCGGGGCATTAGCTCGGCGCCCCACTCGTCGCGGCTCGCGCACTCATGCGTTCATCTCCCACGCGTACTTCGCCCCGCGTGGGGTAGACGCCTGTGTGCGCGCGCGCTTATCTCGCGGTGGAGGAGAATTGTACGTCTTGGGCTTTCGCCGGAACGATTGCGTTGTAGCTACCGAGTGCACGAAGATCACTTCGCTCGCTGCAGTCCCCCCCCGTTTGCGAAAAGAGCACGCTTTTCAAACACAGCGAAGTAACAACTGTGACACTTGTTAGTTCGTGCTCGTCTGTACCTGTGAATACGTTTCGTGCGTCGTTTTTTTTAGGAGCACGTTAAGTGTCGAGCTGTGAACGTTGTTAGTTCGCGGTCGTTATGTGCGTGTTGTTTTCGTGCGTCATGTGTGCGTGAGCAGCGCGCTGCACGTTTCGATCTGCTTGCCATTCCAATTTGTTGCTATCACATTCATTGCTTCGCCTTGTGGGGAAACTGTGACTATTTAAATTTAAAAAACTAAATCTTTGTGTGGTTCTGACGACCTTCCTAACATGTTTTTGAAGCGATATGCTGAGTCTATTGCGAAGTTACTTGTGATTATTTATCGCAATTTTTTACTATATGGAAAGCTACCGGATGACTGGAGGGTAGCCATAGTCGTGCCCGTACACAAGAAATGTGATCGGGCTTTATGAGAAATTAGTTGACCGATATCAGTTGCGTCATCTTGTTCTAAGCTCATCGGACATATTATAGCCAATCAAATAAATGAATTTTTATGTGAACATTCAGTCCTCTCGAATTACCAACACGGGTTTACGAGAGGCTACTCAACAGTTACTCATTTAGTTAGAGTTATACATTCACTGGCATCTTGTCCTGATAAAAACGCTCAAATTGATGCAAGAGTTCTCGATTTCAGCAAAGCCTTTGATAGAGTTCCACATGACAAACTAATCCTTAAACTCAGAGAAACTGAACTTCCGGAAATTTTGGTCTCATGGAATTAGAAACTATTTCACAAATCCATCCCAGTGTGTAGCAGTTAACGAGCGGCAGTCTGGCTATCTTCCGGTTGGCTCCGGGGTCCCTCAAGGGAGTGTCCTCGGACAATTGTTGTTTTTGCTGTACATTAACAATATAGTTATTCTAATTGATCCTAACATTCAAATTCGATTGTTTGCAGATGATTGCGTGCTGTTTCATGAAATCACTTGACCTAACAATCAGTAGTACCTCAACTATGCTCTTGCTAGCATTTACGACTGGTGTGACACATGGGATATGAAGCTTAATACTGATAAAACCGTCTATATTCGTTTCTCTCGCCCAAAAGCTCCACTTTCCTTTACATGCTGGTTAAGTTCAATACCACTGCATGAACACTGAGGTGGATCTCAGAATTCTTGAAAGACCGGAAAATTTTTATTGAAACCTCTGATGGCAAAAGCAAAGAGCATAAAGTGAATCATGGTGTTCCCCAAGGTAGCGTCCTCAGCCCATTTCTGTTTAACTGTGTTATGGCTGAACTGTCACACATATTGCCCGCAACCTTGAATTATTCACTTTATGCTGACGACTTGTGCATATGGGCCACGGATTCGAGTATTCCAGTCGTTCAGCATACGCTACAAGCAGGCCTAACAACGATTAATGAGTTTTTGAAAAGCAGAGGTATGATTCTCTCACATGAAAAAACTGCTGTACTACCTTTTACGAGGAAGTTCCTCAAAAGATTTAAGCTCGAGATTGACTCCCAGCGTTTACAACTTGTGCGACAGCACAAGTTTTTGGGAGTTATTTTAGACAGGCGGCTGTCGTGGGCTCCGCAAATAAAAGCATTAGAGGAGAAAGTCAATTCCTTAGTGAACGTTCTTCGTCGATTTGCAGGAGTGAGATGGGGCAGTACAAGTTCTTCTTTAATACGCATTCATTCGGCAATGATTAGACAAAGAATTGCATACTCTGCTCCAGTACTATACGGAATATCTCGTAATTTATAAGAAGCCGTCCAGAGAATGATGGCGAGAAGCCTTCGTATATGTCTTGGCGTACCACGCGCATCTGCTAGCGCCTTGGTCATCGTGGAGTCCCGTCAACCAACCTTCCAAGCACTTAGATTTACAGAAACCTGTAGGCACTTCTTTCGATCGGCGACACAACACGCTAATCATCCTCTTTGCCGAGCAGTTCAGGAAAGAACCGCTGCTCGTAACCATGCAGATATAATGCAATGTAAAAATTTACTACCTACACATGAATACTGGTCGGCATGCGCAACTCATCCCCCATGGCGACTCGCCATTCCAGAAATTGTCACATCGATTCCTGGATTAACTCGAAAGTGTTCCATGCCTGTCATTGCAATAAAACAATTTACTTTAGCCCATCTTTACACAAATTATGCTGATCGTATTAGCGTTTACACTGATGGGTCATGTCGAAAACAAAGTTCTACGTCAGCTTTTTATATACCTGAATACTAAGAAAGAAAAGCTTTTCGGCTCTGTCACTTTACGACGTCCACAACGGCAGAACTATTTGCTATACTTTCCGCTTTACGCTTCATATGTAGACAGACAGGACCACTTCGCTGGGTAATTTTAAGTGACTCGCAATCATCACTAGTGTGTATAAAAGATATGAAGTTAGGAAAAACATATAACAAATTAACATATGAAATTCGGAAGACATACGCCATAGCAAAAGACTTACATCATGATATCGTTTTCCAGTGGATCCCAAGCCACTGTGAAATCACCGGAAACGTCACAGCGGATTGTCTGGCACATGCAGCGCATCAAGATAATGATTTATCTCTATTACCTCTCGCGGCGAGCGATGCACGATGTTTCTTGAACAAACTATGTGGTCTATTGTCCAAAGAGACTTGGTTCGCGAACGGAGCGCAAAACTCTCAATTATATACGATCGATCCTGGAATGGAATTTCAAATTCCGATTAAAATTACCCGTTCTGTAGAAACATTAATTCATAGACTTCGTCTAGGCACTGCCTACACCAAGAGCTTCTTATATAGGATAAGAAAGACTAATTCTGCTACATGCACATGTGAAGAGGCAGAAGAAGACATAGAACACCTCCTTCTACATTGCAAAAATTATGCTGTTCCCCGTAAAAAGCTTTTAGAAAAGCTAAACAGATTGGATAGACGGCCGCTATCACTAGCAAAAGTTTTGGGTCCATGGCCGACAGAAACTTTTCAAAAGATTGCTGCACGTGCTCTAGTACAGTTTTTAGAAGAGTCGGAAATATCAGAACGGTACTGATTCAAATTGGTAATTATTGTTCGCATTGCCATACTTCTGGTCACATGTTTCGTGTTGTCTCTCGTGATTAAAGACAGCTGTGTGCGGGCAAGTGCCCAGGGACTGGTTGGTGATCGCATTATATGAAGGACTGAGAGATGAACTCTTCTGCAAAGTGCGAACGTTTCTTGTGTGTCTTGTGTGTGATCATTGTTGTTGATGCGTGGACATTGCTCATGAAGTGAGAACATTCCTTTTAAAAGGACATTGTTGTGCCTGAAGTTCACAATACTGTTATGCATAAGTTCGTGACGCAAATTATTAACTAAGGGAAGAGGAGTAGCCGGAGCCATGTATAGGCACCAACCTCTCCTTAAACACATTTAATAAAAAAAAATGAGACTCAATACACGTACTTAGGTGTCACTCTTACTAATAGCTTATCATGAAATTAACATAAAGGTGATATTTGTTCTTTTGCGTACCGTAAATTATACTTTTTAAGACATACGCTCAAAAACTTGCCTCCAGCTGTAAAATTACTTGCCTATAATAAACTAATTAGGCTAAAACTTCAATATGCTTGTGTTGTTTGGAACCCCTTTACTAAAGCGAACATTACCCATCTTGAGAATGTACAGAGAAAAGCTGTGAGGTTCATTTATTCAAAATTTTCTCCGTATGACTCACCAACTGAACTAATGCAGGATAACAGCATTCCATGCCTTGCACTAAGAAGGTAAAATGCGTGTCCACAATTTCTCTACTTGCTTTGGAAACGGGAACTAGGAATTAACCCTTCACCCTATCTTTCATCTTCAACCTCAAGTCGTCCTCGCCACCATCATCCTAATTTATTTTCACCATATTTTACGCCTACAGATTTATTCAAGTTTCATTTTTTTCCCTTTCGCTGTAGCATACTGAGATAATTCCGTATTGTGTTCAGTTACAATGTGATTCTTTCAAACTGTATTAACTATGTTTATATTTGCTTTTTTTCTTGTTTTTGCCCTCACCCTGCTTGGACCTGTATAAGGTCCGCAGTATTGACTGAAGAAAGAAAGAACGGGAAAGAGGTGGGAAAGGGTATCACCTTACAAACGAACGTTTATTGTGCCACCGTGGAGGCCGAGCTGGCTGCGCGTTTTGAACGCCAACGCGCGCTAGCCCGTGAACACTACCGTCACTGAAGGAACGCAGATCCTTTACCGACGCTCATACGCTGCCTTCGTCCTGCCTACTCCTATTCTCGTGTATCGTCCCAAGCACAGCTGAAGTTCACATAATAATGTCTTACCAACTAGCCCTCCTAAACAAGCTTCTTTACTTCGTCACTGAAGGACAGGCGAATAACTGCTCCGCTCTTCCTGTAGTTTTCACGTTGAGTGCAAGTGGATATGTTTTTTTTTAGTTCATACCCTTAGCTTCATGTGCTCTGCTGGAAGAACGGGTTTTTCTGGGCGAGGTAGTCGTGAGCTTCAGTAGCAGTGACTTCTCCCCCAAAGAATAATTACACTGGGGTAGATTTTAATAATGTTTTGGAACGTAGCGAAGATAAGAATTCGCATGTTAAGGCGGCGGCTCAGTGTTTGTCCGTGCAAGTTTGCCCAGGAAGATCAGCGCGGCGGCTGTTCACGGGAAATATCGCGCTGGCATTCCAAGCGTGTTATTTGCTCGGCTTATGTGTATGAAGTGTGGGACCTGCGTGACCCCAACGCGAGACGTCAGCGCAACGTATGAGACGACGACAAAGCGGTCCCGTAAACTCTTCCGCAGTTATTAGCGAGTTAGAAACCTCGTCGACACGCCTGAGGTCTCTAACGACAAAAACGCTGCTCGCGTCTTGTTAATATCATCACTCATCTGTACCGCCGACTAACACAATCGAGATGCCATTTCAAAGCAATCACTGATCTTCAAAATGAGCCTGGTTGACGCTCCCTTGCACCTTTTACATCCCCAAGACGTCACATGATAGCTCCGAATCCGGCAAGAGTTCCCTTCTGGTTATTCGTATGCATCTTATAATAATAATAATAATAATAATAATAATAATAATAATAATAATAATAATAATAATAATAATAATAACAACAACAACAACAACAACAACAACAACAACAATAATAATAATAATAATAATAATAATAATAATAATAATAACATTTTTATTTCCCTCAACCGCTGAGGGTAAAAGTCGCTTGAAACACAAGCAACTTGACAGAGGCCCACAGCCACCTCATCTTCTCAGGAGTTTCACGACGCGCCCACCGCAGGTGTTCACGTGCCGTATGTGCGACATAAGGAGCGTACATAGTCTACGACAGAGTACGCCACGGCGTTCTTGGGACGGTCTCCACATTCAGTGCGACATTATGTCGCATCTTTTGGACCATGTCAACGCCGTAAGAGAAAACCTCAGACTCCCCTGCTTCTGCTTATATACTCTGGTTAGCTCGAAGCACTTCACTTTTTGAACGACCCATCCTGTCATTTGGTATTGAATATTCCTGAGCCCGTTTTCTCATTTCTACGTCAAGAAACAGGTGGGTTCCGATCGCTGCTATATATATTTATTCATTTACCCTAAAGGCTCGAGGGCATTACATACAGAAGGTAGTACCGTACATACATAATACCCACACGAACACCGTATCAGTAAGTAAAATCATAGAAAAGCAGTTTTAAGGACACACTGTACTAAAATGGAAAGCGCAACACAAGAACAAACGAGTAATAATATCATATTATTACGAGTATAATATTATGTGAGACTTTACGTGCCAAAACCATGATAGGATTATGACGCATGCCATAGTGAAGGACTCTAGAAATTTCGGCTACCTGGGCTGCTTTAACCTGCACTGACGTCACACATTACCCGGGCTTTGAGCGTTTCGCTGTCGCTTCTATAACGTACTAGACAAGGAATCTTCCAACTGGCTGTGCAAATGATGTGACAGATTTTTTAACGAGGTGCGTCCTTTCGATGTATGGCGGGCTACAGCAACTTCCCACGGGCCGAGACTACAGCTTCTCTTCTAAGCGGACAGATGACTTAGAGAGCTTCTGCTCTAGACAGCTTCCCCCTACCTCATCCTAGCATCCGCGAACAATCCTCACCAATCGATTGAAAAGGACGGTGGCAGGCATGCTTGAAACGTTCGTTTTTGCTAGCCACCGTATTAGGACCTTATTTAGAACACTGGATGATCGTCCCTTTACTCTGGAAAAGACCTTGGGTGCATGGTCTACAAGTTCATCAGCCCAGAAAGCCACACGAGCCCTTCTACAATTCTTGAAGGCAACATCGCTGAGCGACCGCCTGTGAAACCCTGCACTGTGTGTGTCGTGTGCAATGTGCATCTACTTCTCTCTCTCTATCTCTTTCTCTTTTACTCCCTTATTCCCCTCTCCCCACGTGTAGGGTAGCAAACTGGACGTAGTCTAGTTAACCTCCCTACCTTTCCTCTATTCATTCTCTCTCTCTCTTATGTGCGAAGCATCTTAGAGCCGAGCTGAATCCGGTGTGCGTCCTGACCACCCTTACTGCGCATGCGCCTACTCTCTCTCCCACTCTCCTCCTTTACGCAGGCATTCGGTCACCTTCTCTCCTCTCCTCTCCCGTGCTGCAGCCTGTAAATCCACTCACTCCTCTCCCTCCCCCATTTCATATAAGCACGTGCGCTCGGTCGAGGAAGTCTCGCTTGAATCGTGCGGTCGCTCCGTCGGTTCCTGCTCACTGAAGTTGTCTCGAAAGCCTCGTTACCCTCGCCGCAGACTCGCGTTGTCTCTCTGTAGCGGAAGCGGTAGCTCGACGCCGACGCTTGGCTTCGACGGCCGAGTGAACGTAAACGGACACTTGGTGTGCACCCCCAATGCTGCTTCGCATCCCCTCATGGTTCCCTCATGGTTCTCTCATAATCCCATCTGCCTGGACACTAGCAGTTACTTTCCCTCCCACCTTTTATACTGTCAGGAAGAAACGCTCCCGTTGGACAGTTTGTTACCAGTAATGAAAACGTAGAGGAGTGAATATGCAAGTAGTTTCAATGCTCGCATAGATCATGCTCGACAAATTGCGCGTACTCCCCTCTCACTGTCCTAAGACAACCACAATGCACCGTTAGCGCCTCTTTCTCAGCAAGTTTTCGCCAGGTTCCCTCGGTCTCCTGCGGTCACCCTCTCGTCTAGTTCCCCTTCGCGACAACCTGCTCTTTTCTGTCAAGAACTCGTAGCGCGTGTTCCGCGAAGTCAGGATATTGTTTTATTCAGCCCCGCTGCATCGTCCTCTGTGAAAAAACAGCGAACCGTCAACGTCACTAGGCTGAAGTCCTACAACTATTCAAAGCCTTCACAGGGCTCTTAGGAAAATTGCTAATAAATGCATAAATAAACAACTCTCACCTTGCCTGAGATATTTTTCAGCACCGTAGTAATGCTTTTGGCAAGAAGCATAGAGTTGATACCATATAATGCCGAAAGACAATGCGAGTGAAAGTTTCGGGCATAGACAGACGAAAAGGAGGTCCGATGGGCTGAATTTCTTGTGATCTCGATATCTTTAACTCTTCTTCCTACACTTGAAACTATCTGCTGGAGACAGTATCTCTTGCATGTGTTTCACAACAGGGAACAAAATGTTTAACTATAAACTTAACTTCAACCACTACATTAGGATTTCGAAAATCGCCGATCCATCAAATATCATTCTAAGTAATTCCGGTGTTTAGTCCAATATGAAAGTAACGGTGACTGAGGGATTACAAACTACTCAGAAAGCGAGCAAAGACAGACAGACTCTACAGCCAGAAACAATGTAACAATTAGGCACACTTCTAACACCTCGCAAGTGATGTCTCATTTAAGTTTCCTCAGGCGGATTGAGTGAGTAAAAACTTTTTTGAACATGTCCGGCGGTGCTAAGCGGAACGGCGTTACAAGCAACCCGTCCTCGGTCCCGTCCTCGAGTTCTTGGACACGGGCGGCTTCCTGAGTGTGCCGGGCGGCCTTCAGTTGATCAGCGAGTCGTGGCGGAAACAACAATATGTTTAAATTCGAAGCATTTCTTAGCGAACTTCGGCGACTTATCTATATATCTAGCTATCTATCTATCGTGCCGCCTACGACTTTGTGCTCTCCTGGCCGTATCGTTAATGGGATTTTTACCAAATTCCGTATGGCATAATATGACTCTATGACGAAGATAAATGGCCGGTCATATCATGAAAGCCGTGACTAACTTGTCATGAAAAGTATGATTTACATGCCACGCTCATGGCTCGCTCGCGGCCGTTTCGTTAGCTTGATATACAGTGAAATCTCGGTGATACGATCACAGGTCATACGAATTTCGGGATGATACGAATTTTTCTTTGGTCCCGGCCAAGGCCAATTGGCCTGAAATGTAGTGGAGTACGGTTGTTGCGAACCGATTTTCAGCCCGCGACGTTTGATACGAACGTACGCTGCCGCCCAGGTACGAAGAGGTGCTGTCGGCGCTGTCGCGGAAGACGCGCCAGGTGTGCGAGCGCGGCAGCGCAAGCGCAGGCACGCGCGCCGCACCGCCAAATCGTCAGAATCATGGTGTAAGACAAATAGTTTTCTTACGGTCAGAATAAATCTTCATAGACGCGTCACGATCTCCGAAATTATGTGCGCCAATCTTTCAGGCTCTAATGTGCCTCCGTGTGCCTTCGCGTTTAGATCACAGAGGGAATTGGTGCCACGCTTTTGTTCTAACGCGTCGACGAGGGCTGCTGTCCTTTGTAGTGTGCTTACACGTGCCTGCTTCGTGCATCAGACATCTTATGAAAGGTGGACGAGGAACGAAAGAAGGCGAGGACAGTCTTGGCAAAGGAGTTAGGCCTCACAACCCCAACACCTCCACGATAACGAAATCAAAACATAGGACCATGGTTCCGAAATTTTGCGGCCTTGATCTATGGCGTCAAAGCGCTTCTTCCTTTACTTTGGCCGCAGTACTCCGTTTTCATGC
>JALIZH010003760.1:0-16387 GCA_030522465.1 Rhipicephalus appendiculatus
ACCGTACAGGGTGCTTCGTCGTCTCGGCACACTCGACTACGAGGTTGTTCCCGACGGCATTTCGAACTCTCAACGGCGCCGTGCGCGACCTTGAAGTCGTCCATGTCGTGCGCCTCAAGCCGTTTTACGCGCGGTAGTGAACCTGAGGACTGTACTTCTTTTTTTCTTTCATTGGACTTTCTTGTGCGTATTGTTTACTGAACTTTCTTGATTTATTGTCGCTATTTATTGTTGCATGTATTTTTACCATGTGTTCTATTGTTGCATGTATTTTTTACCATGTGTTCTGTTCTAAGCATCGGGACGATGCCTTTTCAGAGGGGGGACATTGCCACGCGCGTTTCTTTTACTGTATTCGGTTTACGCCCACAAAGACTGTGAACAAACCGCGCCTGCAGTGTTCGAGAAGGTTCACGATTCTAGTAGATCATTTTGTTAAGATTGCGCGCAAGACGCGAACACCCAAGATTATTCGAGAGCTTGCGCGACGACCAGAGATAAGACAAGAATGTTCGACGCGTGAGTTATAAAAAGCCGGCGCGTTCCAACGATGTTCAGTTCATCGACGGCCGACGCTCTGTTCGCCGCTATCAGTGCAGTGTGTATTGCTGTAATCTGACTTTCTGTTTACCGGCCACAAGTTCGGCCTAATAAACAGTTTCATTTTGGACCTACCGACTTCTGCCTTCGTCGACGTCACGACCACGTGACATCATCTTTTACTATAAAGAAAGGAACAATGTTTCAGTACCAACAAAAATCCTCAGCCGTCTACAGCAGTCAATGGTCACGTGACAGGGTACATTCATTCGTTCATGTATTTTGCCACCAGAGGCGCCAAACGTGATTTTTCGCGTCTTTCGATGAAGAAATAAAAATATATATCCACCTCTCACTAAAAAAGCAGGGTTGGTTTGAGTCAGTGCGACGCACAATATTTCCTTCAGTGGAGTCATCTCAGTTCATGTTCTGGGCAGTTGTCGGTCCCTTTAAGGTGTTCACCAACCGGTGTGAAGTTTACCCTACGCGATTGCACCAGGCTAATACGAGACATCCTCCCTTCTGGTCTATTAGCGGTCTGGCTATATGCTCCTGTGCTGCCTTTCTAAGTCGTACCGAAAAGAAAGAGACGCAGGAGTGCGTTGATTCGACAGTGGAAACTTGACTCACCATGCTAGACAATAAAAAGAAAGACAGTGTTCTGCGAGTCGTGCGGGAAATGCATGGCTATGTTCAACCATTGGCGCCTTTGTACTGCGATACACAATAACATTGTTTGCTTCCTGTCACAGATACAGGTCGCGTACGTCTTTGTTTGAGATTTTTTGACTTTATGTAAACATTTATTGTGCCTACATTTACGATATTGGAGGCCTAAAATGGCGTTTTACGTGCCTATTTTTGGCGCCTGAAACGCGCTTTTTAGTGCCTAAAAATCCGGCCTCTAATGATCACTAATCCCCGTCATCGTTGTAACTGACCTTATTAAGTTGAGATGAATACAAAAAAACAAGATCTAGTATGTTAGCACATAGCCCACTGTACCTTTTGGGAGAAGCAAAAAACTGATGTAGGCTAAGGTGGGCCAAAATGAGACAAAAAATTTGAAAATAGTGAATATTAATTTCTATTTCACTCGTTACCCTTAACGTCAATGCAGAAACTTTCCTATGGGTACAAGGTATGTGCTACGTAAATATGACGATGTTGCCACAGTCTAAACGCTTAATTTAAAAAGAAATAAAAAAATGCACAACATGTCTCATTTTGCCCCAACCTGCGGCGCAAAATGAGACAGTGTGAAAAACAATTTCACCCCTTCAGTTTTTTGCCGTGAAAACACTTGAAATTAAACTCCGTGGGCCCCTCACGCAGCCTGCATGACCCCAGTCCTTGCACTTCAAGCATTGAATCTAGACAGAACCCGGCGCTGTTTTGCTCCAAAACTCCTTGCAGATCAAAGACCACCAGTCTTTCTTTGTGCTATTGTTGTATTTTCTTGAACGCTTGCACTTCATTGTATTATTGAACGATTGGACGCTAGATATGTTCTGACGCATCTTCTTCGCCTCCTTTTGCCGTTTTGGTTCAGAACTGCACGGGCGTTTCGTGGGTTTCAGCTTCGTCAGCCGGGCTTCGTCAGGCGATGAATTTTAAACTGTGCTAGATTCGGATTTTCTAGCGCTTCTTGTTTTTTAATTTGCTATTGAAAGAATGTCAATAAATCTCGATCCCAAGATGTGTTTGCGAACGGCTTGACTTACAGATTCTTCCAATTTTGAATTCGCCTCTTTTTAATAGCATCCTTGGGAGCGCGGAAAAACCTCGATGCAGCGCAAATGTAGTGAGTGTCCTGAACAGCAATCAGTGCTTTTTCACGTCGTTTTCCTCCCAGGAAGCTCTATATGATAATCTCTTGTGTGTCCGAACCCTCCTAAACAAATAAATATAGTAAATAATGAGTGTAAGTAAACGGTTTACCTAATAAGACACTCTGTAAGGGAATACAATGCCTTTTTTCTCGCGTTTTGCCCCCCCTCACATGCCCGAATTAAAAAAAAAATCCGCTTTGGATCCGGGGACCAAATGAACTAAAATTTTGGTAGTATGTAGCTAGTAGTATAAAGTAACAACATAAATACTTACGTTGTTGTACTGACGCCAGAGTAGCTTCATGCAAGGATCCGAAAATTAGGCCGAGCGGAATTTCTCCCCTTTTTTTGTTGCACGAACACACTGACATCAGCCGCGTAATTTTTTTTCACGGTAATGCTGTGAGCAATCATCAACAAAGATGGACAACTACCAGCACCTCTTGCTGAAATATAGAAACAAAGAAAAGTACATTCTGTATTAGCTATAGAGGTTGGCAAATCCAAAATGCCGCATTTTGCCCCGTGTCTCATTTTGCCCCGCGTTACCTTAATGCGTGTTCGTTAATGAGCTTTTCAAGTGCCAAGTACGGGCCGGACCACGAGCGCAAGACGGGAGCATGACTTATCCAGTCAACATCAGGGAGGTTAAAATCTCCTCCTAATGTAGCCAGGGCTTCGGACGAAGCTTCCAACGGTTGCGCATTGTTGGAGTTAGGCGGCTGATAAAAGCAGCCCACCGCAACGTGTTGCGCTTGTGATAGCTCAATTTTACACCACACGGCTTCGTACTGAAGGCTGGTAAGTGATACCGACACGCTTTTTAATTTGTTATCAACCAATATGAAAACTGCCCCGCCGCAAGCATCGAGATCTTTGCGATAGACGTTCATATGTGAAGGAAAAACTTCTGCGTTGTTAATACTGTTGTCGAGCCACGACTCGGTGCCTAAAATTATATCGGAATTCGTAGTAGATACAAGGTATTAAAGCGCATCCTTCTTATTTCTTATGCACCGACAGTTTACAACGACGAAGACCAGTTGTAACTGATCGTGCTCTTGGCATCCAACGGAAGGCTTTGATTGTTATTGCAACGATTCTACGTCATCACTGGAAGAATTGTACATAAGTGTATGGGCCCCCAAAATCAGCTTATTAAAGCGAAGCCTGAATGTTTCTTTGCGCTCTTTGGCAAATGCCACCACCTTTCTTCTCTCTAAACGGACCTTGCTTGAGTAATCCTCGCTTATAGACAGAGTGGTTCCTGTTAGCTTGTGTGCCCTCGCAAGTATATTTTGCTTTTCATTGAAGCAACGAAATAGTGCAACAATGGGCCTATTCTTCGAGGTAGAAAAGCGGCCCACCAAGTTAGCCCGTTCATTCTCCGATGACGACAACTGGACACCCAGATGGTCCGAGCGAAGAGACAGCACCTGACGTTCAGAGTCTTCCCCAAGTGTCTCCTGATACGTCTTTCAATCTGTAAAAGACCAGGTTATTTCGGCGCGACCTATTTTCAAGGTCATCTTGGCGCCTTTCAACCCGGTCCAACTGGGATGTAAGTGAGGAGTTCTCATATTTAAGCTGTTGGAAATACCTTTTAGGGGCGAAGCTCCTCATGGCATCACCTGGGCGGTTCTCAGTTGTCGATGCATCCTGAGTAGCCAGTAGCGTCTCCCTTAGCATACAATAGATGGCGCTGTCCCATAGAGATGCATGCAAACTGCAGTTGTGTGACGATATACTAGATGGCGTCAGTGGTTTTTCGTATACGTTGATGATTAAAGATGATAGATGGCGCTGTTATAATAAGACATTGCTCTCCTACGCTTCCCCCCTCTTTCTCCTCTCCTACGCCCCCCCCCTATCTTGCCTCGCGGCGCCGACGCAGGCAGCGTCTCGAGGCAGCGTCGCGGCAGCGTCTTGATTTAAAAAAACCGAGTGCTCGCGCTGCACAACCGTTCACTGACCACCGCGTATATAGAGGCACTGGATTTCGACCTCCAAGGTAGTGCCTGTGTGAGATGTCTCCTGTGCGTGATTAACCAATAAAAAAATTCACGGCGTGCATGTAAAATTAAAGTGAGCTGCAAGTCGCCATGACTCTCATCGACCCTTTAGTATAAATACGCCCGATCTCACGTCGTTGATGATGTACTGCGCAGAATTCGCAGAAGATTCACGGTTTACCGATGAACCTCCGCAGCTTCGCCCACTCATCATCATTCACTCCGTGGATATGCTGTGTTTTTTTTAGATGTAGATCTCATGGGATCTTGTGGTACTACTCGCAATGTTTTTCAGTTCGCGTGCAGCAGTGTATTCATGTTTCTGGCCCGTAAACTATTAGTGAACAAATTGTGATTTCCGCTTAAGCGATAATGGTTATTTAAATACCAGTCATGTGTTCGTAATCAGTAACGGTTGTCAACCAACCCAAGCTTATTTTTTGGTGATTTTGATAAACAACGATGTAAGCCTGGGGGTCTCCTCTGTAAGTGATTTGCCCACGCTACACATACCCTTCTATTCTAGTTGCCACTCTTAATCTCGATTTGTCGACGGGCCGGCCAAAAATATCTCTGCTTACTTTTCGGGTCCACCTTTAATCCTACTTTAATGCTTCTTTCGTTTACATCTCCAATGTTTTTGTCGTGATTCTTCACCGTCGTTGTTGAAAAGCGCGATATCCTCCGCAAAACGGAAGTAGCTAAGATATCCTCCTTTAATCCTTATTCCTATTTTTTTCTCGTTCTGGTTATATTTGGTTATGGTATTCACAGATGTTTAGGTATTTTTTATGGCATAAATATTACTAAACTGTTGAAACGCTTCCGCAATAGTTAGTGACAGCATTGAAAGGTTCCGACATAACACTCGTCATCTTTTGGAATCGAGATGTCAAAAGCGCCCGGAGGCAGCGTGCATCTTCGGTTAAAGGGACAATAAAGGCAAATAACAATTTGCGTCAGAGTGAAAGATCAATGTTTGGGAATGTCTAAAACGTCAGTATTATCAACAGCAGTGCTCAAGTAATCGAGAAATTAAGGCAAATGTATGACACCACATGCCCTACGAGTGGGACATCTAGGAAACGATCGCAATGACATCACAGCTACCGGCTACAATTAATCACTGGTAATCAAACCAGCTGTGGTAAAAAAGAATCTTCCGTGCATTACAACACGTAATAAAATGCTCCTTGTCCGTTTCTGTTTGATTATAGAAAAAGGAACCGCCTGGCGTTACTATGGGGAAAGGCGCGAGTGGGTCACAAATTGCGTTTTCGCTTGCTTAGGCTGGTTAGGTGGCGCCATCTAGCGGAGCCCAGTTGCACCAAGCAAGCAGAGTATTGTTCAATGGCCGTTGTTGTTGCTGTGGCTCCCGCTACTTTCGCTCTGCTGCTGGTGTCGGCCGCCGCGCCGTAAAAACGGGTAACGTTGGGCACGGAAACAGTGACATCAGAGATTCCGCTTAGGCGGGTGATTTGAAGTGCGCTAACGCGACGCGGGCCACTAAAACGTGATTTTATTTCAAAATAAGCATTTCCTTGGCACGAAAGTAGCACTACGAGGTTTCTGGACCACTATTTCAGCAATCAACGTCGACTTAATATAAACCTTTAGTGTCCCTTTAAACAAGCTCACCTTTCATCGTTGTCACTCGTGCAAAGCAGGTCAGAATATTTAATGGGCCGCGCATGCTCCTGGGCACACCACGTCAGAGCCCGCAACCGCTACGCTTCGCAGAGCGAGGCCAGTTGTTCGCTCGCTCCGCACAGACATGGACGTGGCTGTATATTGAGACGCAGCGGGAAGATAGAACCCTGCGGGTTCCCTTGTAAGTAACGATGACTGAGGCGCTGTGAGCTATCACCACTGTGTGATTGGTAAGGGCGCACTCATTCATGAACTGATTACACACATTCTTTCGACTGATACCCAAATTCAACTCTCAGAGGCAACGCCGGAGGTGAACAACCACCTTCTGCACATCTGGGAGGCGCGGCACAGCCTCGTCCGCAGATGGCGCCGCCAAAAATATAACAGAAATCTCAAAATTCGTAACGCCGAGCTCACCCAGCTAGTGGCAGAGTACGCGGCCCAGCTCGCCGACTTGAACTCGGTGGACTGCTGTAACACGGCGGCCAGACAAGTGTCTAGCCGGAGCCCGTGGCGCCTTATTTGACCCTACTAAACCCGCGCCGAGACACGAAAACATACCCAACGGGCTATTTATAGCTTCGATAGAGATACCCTCAAATTTAGCGTAAAAACTACGCGATCTGTGCCTCTGCACTGAACAGGACCCCCGAGGGCCCGTGTAATCGTATGCCGGTTCAGAGAACGTGGAGCTGGGTCAGCCCTTCCGGATGTATGACCTAAAGGCGGCCCCAGGCAAAAGTGAAACAAGGAACGGCACCGGGCCGGAACAATAACACCGTGAAGCTGCTTGCCAATCTTCCTGACCCCGCCTACAAATCTCTCCTCGCTTTCATCAACTTGATCTGGCTTAGTAAGGCACCCCTCTTATTCGGAATGGAAGACCGCCCTGTTAACTTTCATTCCAAAAGCTGGCAAAGCCATCAACACAGACAACTTCCATCCCATCTCCCTCACGTCTTGTGCGGGAAAGCTGATGGGGACTATGGTACGGGACAGGTTGTCTGGGTTTTGTAAAACGAAAACGCATTGACAGACACCACGTTCGGTTTCCTTAGCCCGCACTGATCTGCGCTGGATGTTCAACTTCAACTCGACCGAAAAATTCTCCACCCTGTCGAATACACCCTCAACGATAAGGCAATACTCGCCCTAGACTTTAAGGCGCATTCGACAACGTGACATGTGAAATTATCCTGCGATATCTCTCCCAAACCAACTGTGAACGTAACACCTTCATGTATATCAAGCAATTTCTAACGGATCGACAATCTTTCATCCGAATACAAGAGGAAGAACATGACCCCCTATCAGTTGACAATGAGAGGAATTCCACAGCGCTCGGTCCGCTGGCCGTTAGATTTTAATCTGGCCATGATGACACTTCCGTCTCTGCAGGCAAAGGTCGAAGGTGTCCGGCATGCGCTGTGCGCCGATGACATAACCATCTGGGCCAAACACTTATCGGTTGGATACATTGAGGCCAACCTGCAGCAAGCGGTTGGCCTATGCCCGTCGCTGCGGCCTTCAATGATCTCCGTCCAAATCCGAATTTGCGCACATTCGTCCATCGCCTAAGCGCTCCACCAAAAATCAAGCTATGCCTTCCCCTAGCGGCCCGATACCCGAGCACGATTACATTCGCGTGCTTGCTTCTCTATCTACACACAAAAAAGAGTTGATACAACAGCCAAACTGCGTAAGGTGGGGGGAACAGGTGGGCCGGATGGTCCGCCGGGTTTCCATCAAACACAGTGGGATACAGTGCAAGGACGCCTAGCGGCTGACACATGCATTCGTGCCCAGTCGAGTACTCTACTCAACTCCTTACCTCCATCTGCGCAAGATTCATGAGAACTCTCTTGAGGCGATTCTCAGGAAAATATGCAGCTGTGCCGTCATTTCCCTGATAACCACTTCAAACCAGTGCCTCATGGGCCTGGAGATGATAAAAAATTCACGCACTTCCAAGAAGTGAATCATGATGAGTGGGCGGAGCACTGGGTATCGTAACGGTATGTCACAACGCGCGCGTCACCCGTGCGTTGAAACTGCGAGTGTAAATTGAGTGACATAAACTGCATATATATATATATATATATATATATATAGTCCTCATGTTACAATTCATACATCATCCTGAGTTTTGGATTTCGTGTTCCCTTCATTATTACTGCTTTGTGGGGTGTTAAATGGAGAGCCAATGGCTTTAGGGGCGAAGCTCCTTAGGGCATAGGCTAGTCCGGCGTCCTGCGTCGTTGCCGTCGTAGCCACCCCCTGTGCCATGAAGATGACGCTGCCATCACGGCACAGCACATGGAATGTAGCCACTATGCGTCATAGCGATGGCGCTGATGACGATGACGATCGCGATGCCATACAACACATGGCATCGCGATATGGTCTCACATGCATATCGTTTGACCACATGCAGCCAATCACCATCCGAGGAACCTGCATCGATCTCGTCTTTGCAAACTATCCACTACGACCTATCCAGGAACCGGTCTCCCTCCATTTCACCGACCATAAAGCCGTTATAATGAAGGGGGAACGGAAGCCACGGCTTATGTAAACGGTAACCACGACCAACGAAGAAACGAAAACAAAACGGAAAATCACGGCTCACGAATAAAACATAAATTTCTTGTATATATATACACAGTGTTCGTCACGTCTTTGATGATGTACTGGGCGAATTTCACGAAATATTCACGGTTTACAAATGAACCTCCGGAGCTTCGCGCACTCATCATCATTCACTCCGTGGATATGCTGTGATTTTTTTCCTTTACTTTCTTATCTTCATTTCTCTTTTCTCCCCGTATCTTTCTTCCCTCTATCTCTTCGTTCCGAAAGCGTATGCAGGCTTTGTGAACTTAAAGGGGGCAGTTGTCAGTCTTCTCTCTCCCACTTTCCTGTGTGTGCTTGTGTATGTGTGTACGCAAATCGAGTGATATTAATATTGGTAATAATATTAGTAATATAATATGATGTTACGCAAGAATATTTTTGATATTGCGTTCACATATATTTTTCTTTGTCAAGTGGATGTAATCTAAAGGTGTATGTATGTTCCTCGGGTGGCTGTTGGTTGTTTCCAGTCATATAAAATGCGTCGTTGAGCGTATCGACACCTTCCACATCCCACTGTACAGTTCCTTCACAATTGTGATTGCCAGATTTCTTGATTTCGGGAACGCAGTGCCTTTAACTATTATTCGATTTCATTTTCATTCAGATATTTCAGGAGTACTTCCAGTGCTGCATATGACTTTAATCTGAGACTTGATAATCGTAATCGTAATCGCAACATGTTTCGACTATAGCAACGGTTTTCTATATACACGGTTTTCGATCTACACGGTGATGTGCCCTGACAGCGAACACCGTGGACAAACAAGCCTCGGCCCGAAGCTGCCTTGGCCCTAAAATACGAGTCGTACAGAACACTTACATTAATATCTGATCACGGAGACATACAAAACCAGGTTAGGTGCAGAAATTTTTCGGGAGCCTGATCAATGCAGGTGAATGTGACGACAAAGAAGGAGATGGTTTTCGTCTTCGAGTGCTTTTAGGCAAATGCGACAAGGACAGCGTGACTTTTATCGACGCCCCTCCGCAGACCATTTCGCAACAAGCTATGTGAAATAATTTTAGCGAGTCACTGCGAAACTGAAGTTTGTTTTCTTTTATTTCTAAGCGCATTCCTGAAAGAAAATCGCATGACGTCGCTATGTTAGAGGTTTCCAGAAAATCTACCAGTATAAATGCAAAAAAAGGAGCCCACGAGTTCGTTTATCGAGTGTTTTCAGCTTCTCTTTCCTTACATAGCCTGGCTTGCTCCGTGTTCTGACTGTTTTTTTTCTCGCAAACGCCACCGTAGCATACAACATGTCGTGTGCGTTGCGATGCAGTCTAATGGATAACACGAACATTCGACGCTTAAATAACACCTAAAGGCCAAGTTAATTACCTAAATGTCTAGATGGCGTGTTACGTGATCTGACAGAGTGTAATATCAATACCTCAACCGCCAGCTACTTCTGGAGATTACTTTACTGAATTCTGCTGTTGTTTCGATTCCAATAACATGTGTTTGCCAGGTTCTGAAGGTCACTCGCCGAGCGGCTTCGTAAAAGCTTCTCACTGGTGGCACGAATGTAGAGTATGGCAAAAATGGTAAAAACGAAGACAACTTAGTTTTTTAGCCCTACTGCTTCTTCAGTAATGTAATGGATAGATGATTTTAGCTCAGAAGATATCTGAGTAATTAGATTAATGGTGTCGACATCACACATTGTTGCGTAGCCTTTCCCAAGCGTAGTGTTCCATTTATTCGATCGAAAATATAGGCAAGGTTGAAAGATAGGCAATTCGGCATGTCATTCAACTGCTTAATGCCTATCTGCTTATCTTTAGAATCAGTTTGCACTTTCTGCTAGAATTGAAATTTTTCGGCATGGATAGTTGCTTTTTGAAATCTCCGCTTAGTGAAATATTTCAAGCGGTCTTTTTATATGATCACATATAGTACCAACTTTTCGCGTTATTATCTATAAATCACCATGAAAGATGCGCTTCTCTTTGAATATCAATCAGCTTTCAGTTTCGCTTTCTATCGTCGGGTACGACTTAACAAATCCGGAGAGGCCCTTACCAGACAACGGAAGAGCGGCAACCGATCGCCTCTGCGACTAAAGAAACAGTCCCTCTTATGCAATCGGCAATGTTCTCTGAAGGCGCGGTCACCGGCCCTCCCGCTCATGACGTCAGTGTGGAGCGCCCACCCATTGGTGCGGGTTTGTGTATTAGTGCGCCGCGGATTTATTAAGTTTTGTCCGACTGTAGGCAGTAGTAGCACTACATTTATTAAATTGATAGGTTACTACAGGTGATCGTAAACCATTCGTGCTGCTCGGGCCAGAGTTAACTTTGCGCGGTTTATTCAAGCGCAAGCATTGATATAAAATTCTGAACCAGTAAACGTTTTTTTTTTCGTTTTTCCTGTTTTTGACCTCTTGTCTTTCTCGGATCGTACGTTTACTTCTTCCCTGCGAAAACGTACATGCTGGTCTGTTTTTTATTGCGTTGCTTCGGCTAATTGGAGAGTATCCGGCCGCGGCGGCTGCTTCTTCGATGGAGGCGAGAATGCTCGAGGCCCGCTTCGCTTAGATATAGGAGCACGTAAAAGAATCCTAGGTGGTCAAAATTGCCAAAGCCCTCTACTACAGTGTCTCTCATAATCATATCTTGGTTTTGGTCCGTTAAAACCTATCAATTATAAATTGGAGAGTATCATGTTAATTGTCCGTCTGATAACACTGGACTTGATAAGATACGAAGTCATCATTTGTGTCCTCCTCCCCGCTGTCCCTACTTTTTAGGAGCGAGGGGAGTAGCAGCACGAACACACAGCCACAAGAGAGAAGACACGGACACAGGTTTTTAATGGGGGGGGCTGGTCTTAACTATTTTTTAGGTATGTTGATGATTTTTTAGTGCTTTTAAAAAGCAGCCCGCACTCGCCTACCCTTCTGCAGCTGGCGAAGTTTTATCTGCTTTTTAGCCCACATGGACTTGGCTTGCATTTTACCCACGAACTCTCCGAGCGCTTGGTTTTACTGTTTTTAGACCTAAAAATAACGTTCTGCGATGGACACCCGTGCTTGGGCTACTACCCGAGGGCCAAGAAGGGTTTGCTGCTCTTTGATTGGGCACATTCTAAGACTATTAAGAGAGCTATAGCGTTGATGTGCAGGGAATCTGCTCTCAAAAAATCGTGCCCACATCAAATGATGCCCAGTTTTGACAATCAGGTATGCCGTCTTTCGGCTGCGGGGTTTCCCAACTCGGTCTTGACTGCTGTTTCTGACACCCTCCTTCAGAAACTGAAACGTGGAATGGAACATGCGATGGCTGAGAAACACCGGAAGGCCCTCATACCTGAGGTCATGCTTTACGTTCATAAGCTTTCCCACAACCTGAAGAAGGTGGCAAGTAGGCACGGGGTTCCTGTGTGTTTCTCTGCCCCCAATAAGCTGGGAAAGCTGTGCCCACGAATTTGCAACACCAATCAACGTGGATGTGAGAAGAAGCATAAAGCGCCGTTCGTTAAATGTCCACTGGAGTGGTGTACTCCATTCCCATGTCATGTGGGATGTTCTTGGTTGGAGAAACCGGGCGCGGTGTCAATGACCATTTGGGGGAACACTGACAAAAATTGCTAAAGCTAGACGACAAGTACGCGCCTTTAGTCGCGCATGTTAGTAAGTGCACAGGATGTGTGGCCTGGTTTGAAGGGACGATGATTCTAGGCAGGAGTGATCACAAGACTGCACGCATCATTTTAGAAGCATATCATATTAAGATACTTGATAACAACTGTATTAGCGCCCCATCTCTTGCCCTCTTTGATGCCGAGTTTCATCTGCTGGATATGGCTGTCGGGACTTAAATCGGAAAGAATAATCGAAGATCACGTGTTTGTGATTATTCCTTGGATGGGTTTTTGCGTCGATGGCGCTGTGCGCTGAAAAACCTTGTTACCCATCCCCTCTCTCCCTTTAATGCTTAACTCTGGCATTTATATGTGCTTCATTCTGCAATTAAAATCAGTTGCAAGTCAGCGCCTGTTTGCCCATGTCTTCTCTCTTGTGGGTGCGTGTTCGCGCTGCTACTCCCTCGCTCTTCAGTGAACCAACTCGCCCAAAAAGAAGTTTTGATGAAACTACTTTTTAGGAGCGAAGCTTCTTAGGCCCGCACCCCGTCGTCGCTGTTGCAGCCGTCGAAGCTCCCCCGCCGCATCACCGCTCGCACCCCTCTCCCACCTGCCTCCTTCTTCCTCCTTCTTCGCGTCTGCCCTCTCCCCCTCAAACCCCCGAATGCACGAAACCATCGCTTCGACCTGTCGCCCGCCCACTGGTCGGTCCGTTTCATGAGCTGGCTCGCACTGCGCTGTGCGCGCCACACACTGAAGGCTCATTTACACTAGCGCCACACGACAACGATTTTGGTCTGCCGACTGTCTTTGGGAGCGTCTTTTGTCGTGTCGTCGTCCCATTTACACTGCAACGACGCCAGGAGTTCGCCGATGGTCTGTGGAAGACTCCCTCTGCGCTTTGTAGTGCTCACAGCCTTTCGTCGGCCGATTCTCTAGTCACAATGGAGGCGCGCGCGGCGATACCGACTGAACTTGCACAAAGAAACTGAAACAGCCACCACCTGCGCCTCATTTTCAGCCGTCCTCCCTCCTCTGCCATTGTCCCTCTTGGGCTACGTGGCGCAGCTCCCGCCATCGTCCCTCGGCGTCGAAGAACGGGGTGGGGACAGACAAAGGGGCAGCGAAGAAAAAGACCTCCGTGGTGTTCGCTGAGGGGATATTGTGCGGGGCATCCATACAATACCCTTCGTCGTTTTAACCAACGACATGGGCAAATTTTCGCTCGGTCAATGATCTCCCGACGACCTGCCAACGACAAGTCTGCCGATGCATTTTGCTGGTGTTTTCTGCCTGCCATCCTGTTACACCAGGACGACATGCTGTTTTTCGAGGCGTCGTCGTTTTCGTCAGCCTAGTGTTACTAGACGGTCCGGCGACATCGTCGGCGGGCGACTCGACAGCCGACCGTCGTTTTTGTCCCATTTCTAAAGAGCTTCCCTCATCGGTTGTATTCGTGCACGGAACAACTGCTAGTTCTTATACATGGTTTTATCAAACTCTTACGACTGATAAACCAATCGGTGTTGTACCTAATAGTTTCAGTTCACTCTATATGCTAGAATTCGATTTCATTACAGCAGACAATTGCACTATTTGGCAACCTTTATCACAATGTGGTGGTGTTATAAGCTAGGTAGCACCTTATATATAGAAAAAAAATTCCCCATCTCCCGCTAAAGGGAACCATGTGTGGATGCGAAGCAGCAGGAAGATAATTAGCTTGAGCGGGAGGAACGTCGCCGCTCTCATTTCACGGCAGTGGTCCGGGCGCTCATCGCGGCGCTGCACAGGAGAGAGAGAATGAGGCCCACGCGCTCCGTCATTTTCATACCGCGGAACTACCATGGCGCCCCCAGCGGGAGTATGCAGCTGTCACACCACCTGTCGTGCGCGCCGCTCCCGTAGAGGATTCCCATAGGAAAGGACGGGGGGGGGGGGGGGCGTAGGAGAGGAGAGAGAGGGGGGAGGGGACGTGCTGTGGGGGTTTGGGACGCGGGAGCCCCTCCGTAGAGTAGAGGATTCCTAGAGTAGAGAATGGGGGTGAGCGTAGGAGAAGATAAGGGAGGGGACGCGCATGCGCTGTAGGGGGTGTGGGACGCGGGGGCCGCTCCGTCGAGTAGAGGATTCCTAGAGTAGAGAATAGGGGTGAGCGTAGGAGAGGATAGGGGGAGAGGACGCGGATGCGCTGTGGGACGCGGGCGCCGCTTCGTAGAGTAGATGACTCCTAGAGTAGAGGAAGGGGGTGAGCGTAGGAGAGAGAGGGGGAGAGGACGCGCTAGCGGTGTGGTGGTGTGGGACGCGGGAAGGAGGGACGGACTAAGCCCCCTCCAAACACATGCAAGCAAGATAAAGGAATGGGGTCAACCTGGGCGACAGACACCACCTGCCTAGCCATTGCTAAGCAGCCTCTCTGTGCTCTCGGCCATGACTCTGATGACTGTGATAGTGGTTGACGGCCTTCATATTACTACAGTGTTCTGGTTCGCATAATGGGTGCTTCCCTACTTCATGAGAATGGCCGGACGCGGGACGCGGACGGCGGACGGGATACGCGGGACGCGGGATGTGGGAGGGACGGACAGAGCCCCGAGCATAAGATGCTTCGCATCTAAAACGTTCAACAACGTCAATGTGATTGGAAGATAGGACCAGCAAGAATTTATTACGCCGGTATTTGCAGATGCGAGATTGTGCGAGGCTCGCTCACCTCGCAAAAAAATATAGATGAGGTTAATATGCACCTGACTTTTTGTTTCTTTACGAGTTATTTGTGTCGCAATACTTAGCGACGGATCGCAACAGTGTTTCGCAAAAAAAACCATAACAAATAAATTTAGCAAGTGTACGGATGGCAGCTCCGGTGGGGTCCGGGCATGCGCTGGGCGAGTTCGAAGATGAGGCTCATGAATCAAAATCATAACAGCCTGCCCTGCGTGCGAGCATTGTGTCTGTCAGGAGCGAATCATCTTAGGCTCTCGGTGTGTGATGTCGTCGTCATGGTCTCGGCTTGTCGGCTTGCCATGTCGCCGTCATGGTCCATCATAAACGGGCATGCGCCACAAAAATTGGGTAAATCCCACTTCTGTCCATTGGTCCATACTATCCATATTATCAGCTAAGTATTCGTCCTTCCTCCCTAAAACATTATGTTTGTCTTAGCAGTGGTGTAAGCATCCCCTATGAAATTCACCAAGGCACTCAAGTTTCTTATCTAAAACCAGAGACACAAACGAACGTATCTACGGTAAAGTCATCTATTTTAAACACAACGTCTTGAAACATATCTGCAAAGTGATAGCGTGTTAGTGGGACTGGTGGCGAGAAAAGCAGCAAAGAGTAATGATTTCGCTGTGCGAAACAACGGCTACGTCTTCTCCACAGGTTTCACGCTAGTGTAGCGGAAACACCCTTTGCACCTGATCGTGTTGTCCGTCTTCATAATTTTTATTGCGAAAGCAATTATATGGACACTCTAGACGGACATTTTGCCGTCATGTGCCGTATAATGTCCAAACTTATAATATCCCCCGCGTATCGTATGTTCTACAGCGGGTAAAAGCACGCATGCGGGGGGCAATAAACGCAGCTGAAGGAGAGAGCCGGCCCATCACCGTCGCTCGGAGGGCGAATGCCATAACATCACCCCGCTCGGGAAGCCTGCCTTCGAGGCAGAGAGGAAACGCCCCGACCATTTTGAACGAGCATGAAAAGACGCGAGGGGGGGCCGGAGCGTCACTTGATCAGCAACTGTGAATTTTGATTCCAAGGGCGCGGTCCGCGCGCGCTGGAAGCCATCACGGGCGGCTCGTATACCTTTATACTTGCTGCGCTCTCAACACGAAGAGACTCTGTGGAAGGAGCATCTCTACCTGGAGCGAACGCATTCTCATAGACCAGCATTTTGGAGCATTACATTACAATTTGCTGCTCTCGCATTCATTGCTTCGCCCTTGCGGTCAAACTGTGACTTTTTAAATGCGAAGCATTTCTTTGCGTACTGTAGGCACTTTTGCGTTTCTATCTGCGTATCTATCTATCTATCTAGCCGCCTACGTCGGGGGGCTCTCGTGGTTGCCTCCTTAACTTGGGGTATACAAACATTTCTATGGCACGGTAAAGGTATT
>JALIZH010003761.1:0-23490 GCA_030522465.1 Rhipicephalus appendiculatus
CATTTTCTTTTTTCCCTCCGCTATACTAGCAGCTTAGGTATTTGGTATGGAGACTGGCCAACTAAGCCACAACTGTATTGCAACATAGAATGGTCCGATTCCCCAAATGTATACATCGACGTCCCATTGCAACACCACAAGTCACCTATAGAGTATTGGATTGAAGATACCGAGAGGGTAAAAGAAAAAAACTCAGAAATGGGGTGGTCATAAATTCTCAGTCTTTTCGAGAGCAAGTGTGTGCAACATATTTCTAATCGCTAAAACTTTTTATGTTCTACAGGTGTTATGCATGGCAAGAATGTCAGTGAGGAAACTGCACCGAGTGTTTGCCGTCTATATTGTCACGCGGTCGTGACGTTGACGAAGGCAACAGCCGGCGTGTCAAAGGAGAAACTCTTTATTTGGCCGCACTTGTGGCCGTGAAACTGAAAGTCGGACTACAGCAATACACACTGGCACTGCTAGCGGCGAACAGAGCGTCGCCCGTCGATAAACTGATCATCGTTGTGCCGCGCCGTCTTTTATACAGCACGCGTCGAACCTTCCAGCCTTATCACTGGTAGTCGTGAAAGCTCTAGAATAAGCTTGGCGGTTCGCGTCGTGCGCGCAATCTTAACAAAACGATCTACTGTAATCGTGAAGCTTCTCGAACACTGAGGCGTGGTCTGCGCCGTGCATTGCCGACAGTCTTTTGTGGGTGCACACCGAATGCAGTAAAACTGATACAAGAAACGCGCGTGGCAATGCCCCCCTCTGAAAAAGCATCGCCCTGATTCTTAAAGGGACACTAAAGGGCAAAACGATTTTTCGCGTATTAGTTACGTACAATTTAACAATCCCGAAAACACCACTCTTACCGCGACACGACGCTTGGTAAGCGAGAAAACACGCGAAAAGAAAATGCGGGTGGAGACGCCGCCTTGCGATTCCCACACCAAACATCGTGACGTTATAGATTCTGAAGCCGTCTACTGAGTCCTACGTAGCTTCTAATCAACGAAAATGAGGTGCATTGTCATATGTGGGTGCCATAGACCTAGCATACGAAGTTTCAGAAAATTTCATTGAACCAATGCCACGAAATTACGAAAAATACATTTGGAATTTCGGACGTCACGCGCGCAGATAACAGCGCCAAATTTTAAAATAAAACTTCAACCTTGATTTTCTCCGCTAATAATGAACTTATGATAGTGAAACATATGGCATTAAAGTTCTCAGAGTGCAGTCTGTCAATCTAAACCAAGTCATTGTTTCGCTTCAGTGTCCCTTTAAAACATAACACGGGGGAAAACAAATTCTGCAACAATACATAAAAATAAAGCAAGGAAGTACAAGAAGAAAGTAAAAGCAAGAAAATACGATAATTAAGCAAGAAGTTCAGTCCTCAGGTTCAGTAACGCGCGTAAAATAGCTTGAGGCGCACGACATGGACGGCTTCAGGTCGCGCTCGGCGCCGTTGAGAGTTCGTAATGCCATCTGGCATAACCTCGTAGTCTAGAGCGCCAAGACGTCGAAGCACCTTGTATGGACCGAAGTATCACCGAAGAAGTTTTTCACTAAGTCCACGTCGGCGTATCGGCGTCCACACCCAAACCCGGTCGTCGGGCTGGTATTCCATGAAGCGTCGTCGATGGTTGTAGCAGCGGCTGTCAGTCGTCTGCTGATTCTTGATGCGTAGGCGTGCGAGTTGTCGGGCTTCTTCGGCGCGCTGAAGGTAGACAGTCACGTCGAGGTTTTCTTCGTCGCTGACGTTGGGCAACATGACGTCGAGCGTAGTGGCCGGGTTCCTTCCGTAGACCAACTTGTATGGCGTGTTCTGCGTCGTTTCTTGGACGGCCGTGTTGTACGCGAAGGTCACGTATGGAAGGATGGCATCCCACCACTTGTGTTCTACGTCGACGTACATGGCCAGCACGTCGGCTATGGTCTTATTAAGACGCTCGGTGAGAACATTGGTCTGCGGGTGGTAGGTGGTGGTGCGGCGGTGTCTTGTCTGGCTATATCCCAGGATCGCCTGAGTTAAATCAGCAGCAAAAGCCGTACCTCTGTCGGTGATGAGAACCTCTGGGGCGCCATGACGAAGGACGATGTTCTCAACGAAGAACTTTGCTACCTCGGCGGCACTGCCTTTCGGCAGGGCCTTTGTTTCGGCGTAGCGGGTGAGGTAGTCGGTAGCTACGACGATCCATTTGTTTCCGTAAGTCGACGTTGGGAACGGCCCCGGTAGGTCTATCCCGATTTGCTGGAACGGTCGGCGAGGTGGTTCGATCGGCTGAAGAAAGCCTGCTGGTCTTGTCGGCGGTGTCTTGCGTCACTGATAGTCTCGGCATGTCTTTACGTAGTGAGCGACGTTGGCGGCAAGGCGTGGCCGGTAGTACTTTTCCTGTATTCTTGCGAGCGTGCAGGAAAGACCGAGGTGTCCAGCCGTTGGGTCGTCGTGTGGGGCCTGGAGGATTTGCGGTAGCAATTCTGAAGGCACCACGAGAAGGTACTGGGCTCGAATTGGTGAAAAGTTCTTCTTCGTGAGGACGCCGTCTCGCAAGAAAAACGATGCCAGTCCTCGCTTGAATGCCTTCGGAACAACGGTGGTTCTGACCTCAAGGTATTGAATGAGATCCCCGAGTTCCGGGTCGGCTCGCTGTCGTTCAGCGAAGTCGTCGGCGCTTATGGTTCCCAAGAAGCAGTCATCCTCCTGGTCATCATGTGGCGGCGGGTCGACGGGGGCACGCGACAAGTAGTCGGCATCAGAGTGCCTTCGTCCGGACTTGTAAACGATGGTAACGTTGAATTCTTGAAGTATCAGACTCCATCTGGCGAGACGACCTGAAGGGTCCTTGAAGTTAGCTAGCCAACACAAGGCGTGGTGGTCGCTCACAATTTTGAAGGGCCTGCCGGAGAGGTAGGGGCGAAACTTTGACGTTGCCCAGATGATGGCAAGGCACTCTTTTTCTGTTGTGGAATAGTTGGCTTCTGCTTGGATAGCGACCGGCTAGCATAACTGATAGCCCTTTCCACTCCGTCAGTTCTCTGGACAAGAACGGCGCCGAGTCCAACGCTGCTTGCGTCGGTGTGGATTTCGGTGTCGGCGTGTTCGTCGAAATGCGCAAGCATAGGAGGCGTCTGCAGGCGTCGCTTCAATTCTTGAAATGCTTCGACTTGCGCCGCTCCCCACTTGAATTAGGCGTCGTTCTTCGTGAGCTGAGTTAGTGGCTCGGTGATGCGTGAAAATTCCTTTACGAAGCGTCCATAATAGGCGCACAAGCAGAGAAATCGGCGTACGGACTTCTTGTCGGTGGGCGGTGGGAAGGCAGCGATGGCAGCTGTTTTCCGTGGGTCGGGGCGAACTCCAGACTTGCTGATGACGTGACCCAAGAACAGAAGTTCCTCGTATGCGAAGCGGCACTTTTCTGGCTTCAGGGTGAGTCCGGAGGTCTTGAGTGCTTGAAGTGCAGCTTCAAGGCGCTGGAGATGTTCGTCGAAGTTTGAAGAAAACACAAAGACGTCGTCCAAGTACACAAGGCAAGTCTGCAAATTCAAGCCTGCCAGGACAGTATCCATAACGCGTTGGAACGTCGCAGGTGCCGAGCAAAGACCGAAGGGCATGACCTTGAACTCGAAGAGGCCGTCTGGTGTGATAAAGGCAGTCTTCTCTCGGTCTCTTTCGTCGACCTCGATTTGCCAATAGCCGGTCTTGAGTTCCATCGACGAAAAGCCCTTCGCGCTCTGGAGTCGATCGAGGGCGTCGTCTATACGTGGGAGAGGATAGACGTCCTTCGTGATTTTGCTCAGGCGGCGATAATCGACGCAGAAACGCAGGGTTCCGTCCTTCTTCACTAACACGACGGGTGACGCCCAAGGACTCTTGGAAGGCTGGATGATGTCGTCGCGTAGCATTTCGTCGACTTGTTGCTTTACGGCCTCGCGTTCTCGCGTTGAAACTCGGTACGGGCTCTAGCGGAGTCGCGGAGTGGTCTCGCATTTTCCTCTGTTATGATGCGATGTTTTGCGACTGGGGTTTGTCTGATTCTTGACGACAACGAGAAGCAATCCTTGAATCGCAGGAGCAGGGCTTCGAGCTGGTCTTGCTTGTGCTTCGAAAGGCTCGGATTGACGTCGAAATCTGGTTGGGGACCTCGCTTCGTCGAAGCAGGTTCGGTAGCATCGATGAGGGCGAAGGCATTGCTGGCGTCCACAAAATCGTCCATGTAGGCGACCGTCGTACCAATGATGAGGTGCCTGTATTCATGGCTGAAGTTTGTGAGCATTACTTTAGCTTTGCCATCATGCAGCTCGGCGATGCCTCTTGCGACGCAAATCTCACGGTTCAGAAGCAGGTTATGGTCGCCCTCGATGACGCCTTTCAAGTCTGTGGGCTCTTCGATGCCGACGGAAATGACGCTGGAGAAAGGAGGAACGGTGACCTGCTCTTCTATGACATTTAATGCATGGGTCGCTGGCGTCGTATGGGGTGGCAGTCAGGGGCGTAGCTAGAAATTTTTTTCGGGGGGGGGGGGGGGGGGGGCACCTCCTTGATTTCGGGTGGGGTACCTCCTTGAATTGGTCATTTTTCGCTCTGTATGCCATGGCAAAAACAAATTTCAGGGGGGGGGGGGGGGGGGCACGTGCCCGGTGTGCCACCCCCTGGCTACGACACTGGTGGCAGTGCTTCTTTTGAGGTTAGTGTTATTGACTCAGACCTCAGGTTCATGACGGCGCCGTGCTGACTTAGGAAGTCCATCCCAATTATCACATTTCTGGAGCACTGTTGCAGGATCACAAAGCTCGCAGGATAAGTCCGATTATTGATGGTCACTCTTGCTGTGCAGACACCGGCCGGCGTTATTAGATGACCCCCAGCGGTGCGGATTTCAGGGCCTTGCCAAGCAGTCTTCACTTTCTTGAACTTCGTCGCGAAAGGCCTACTGACGACAGAATAGTCCGCTCCGGTGTCGACGAGAGCTGTCACGCTATGTCCGTCGATAAGAACGTCGAGGTCGCTGGTTCGTCGTCTCGCGTTGCAGTTAGGTCGTGGCGTCGGGTCACGGCTGCGTCAATCTGTTGCGCTGCTTCCATGTTGTGTCGTCATGTCTTCCTCGGTCCGCGACGTTCCGTCGGCAGGTCTTCGTCTGCTTCCCGTCGTGTTCTGCAGGTTTCGTCGCGTTGTCGTCGTCGTCGGCGGCGGAGGATCTTCGGCATTTCTTCGTACAGCAACCGGACCTCCATCGGCTGCTGCCCTTAGTTTTCCGGATACGGGCTAGACGACCGGCCCCTGGGTTGGGCCAGTGTACTGCCTTCGGTGCGGCGACATGTAGCGGCCTGGCGATGGTGAACGGGATGGTCGCCGTTCTTGCCACTGTGCTCCGGTAATGTAGTCGGTGATGTCGTGAGGTCGTTCACCTGGCTGCGGACGCTGCGCGTTGACGGCGAAACCACGTAGCCCCATCTGTCGGTAGTGGCAGCGGCGGTAGGTGTGGCCGGCCTCCCCGCAATGGTAGCAGAGCGGACGGTTGTCAGGGGCGCGCCAAACGTTGGTTTTCCTTGGCGCGTAGCGCGGCGCATAGCGCTGGCCGACAGGATGATGGTAGGGCGTGGGTGGTGGAGGCGGCTGCCGCGTCTGGCGGCCGAACTGTGGCGATGCGCTGTCTTGACGTTGTCGCGGAGCGGGCACGGGACGGCGGACTTCAGCAGCGTAGGTCATAGCCTCCGGATGAGGCTGCGGTGGTTCGGGAATTTCCTAACGCTTGCTGAACTTCTTCGCGAACAATGTCGTTGATCGAGTCCACTTGAGGCTATGGCGAGGGTAACAGCTTGCGTAGTTCCTCCCGCACGATCGCTCGGATCGTTTCACGCAGGTCGTCGGAGCAGAGTTGTTGAACGTCTGCGTACGCTGGCTTCGAGCGGCGATTGAATTTTCGGGTGCGCATCTCCAGCGTCTTTTCAAACCGTCGTCGCTTCGGAGATGAATTCCCGGACAGTACTCGGTGGGTCCGCATCAGACTCGCGAAGAGCTCCTGTTTTACTTCCCGCATGAGGAAGCGAACTTTCTTGTCTTCCCGCATTTCGGGGTCGGCGTGGCGGAAGAGTCTGGCCATCTCTTCTGTGAAGAGCACCTCGGTTTTGTTCGGGAGCTGCGAAGGGGTTTCAAGCAGCGCTTCGGCCCTCTCCTTGCGGATGACGCTTGTGAATGTAGCGAGGAACCTGGTGTGAAACGTGTCCCACGTTGCCAGGGTTCGCTCTTGGTTCTCGAACCAGGTACGAGCGGCGTCTTGCAAGGCGAAGTACACATGTCGAAGTTTGTCTTCACTGGTCCACGCATTGAAAATGGCGACTCGGTCGTACGCTTCGAGCCAGTTTTCCGGGTCTTCAAGGACTGAACCGCGGAAGGTCGGCGGCTTCTTGGGTTGCCGGAGCAGGATGGTTGAGGCGGCACAGGGGCTGTCATCGTCGCTGCGGTTGAGGTCGGTGTCTTGGTCTGCCGGGTCTTTTCAAGTAAAATCCCGTACTCTGGCCGTAGACCTTGTTGTCTTCGGCTTGCTCGCTGCTCAGGTTTGCCATCGATGTCTTCCTTGCGTCTTGGGCTGGGTTCACCGCTTGACGGGGGGCGTCCGGTACATGAAAGAAGCAGCACCTCCACCAGATGTGACATGGTCGTGACGTCGACGAAGGCAACAGCCGGCTTGTCAAAGCAGAAACTCTTTATTTGGCCGAACTTGTGGCCGTGAAACTAAAAGTCGGACTACAGCAATACACACTGGCACTGCTAGCGGCGAACAGAGCGTCGGCCGTCGATAAACTGATCATCGTTGTGCCGCGCCGTCTTTTATACAGCACCCGTCGAACTTCCCAGCCTTATCACTGGTGGTCGTGAAAGCTCTAGAATAAGCTTGGTGGTTCGCGTCCTGCGCGCAATCTTAACAAAACGATCTACTGTAATCGCGAAGCTTCTCGAACACTGAGGCGTGGTCTGCGCCGAGCATTGCTGACAGTCTTTTGTGGGTGCAAACCGAATGCAGTAAAACTGATACAAGAAACGCGCGTGGCAATATTTGGGGCTCGAGTTGGGAGCGCACGAGCCGTTGCAATCTGTTTCAGAGGGTGCAGCATGGGGGCATAGGCCTATCTCATCTTTTTTTGAAACAAGTGATTTCAAGGTTTATGTTTCTCCGCGATCAGAGCAATGCTTTTTTGAGAATAGTGCTACAAGTTCGCCTGTACGAGACCACCTCGTGGACTATGTTGTGTCAACAAGCATTGTGATAACTGGCCCACTACCAGGATTTCTACGTGAAATAGTGGCTTCTTATAGAATACTTAAAGCACATTTCCCCCCTTGATTATCTGGTGTTTGTCTCGAAGAAAAAGCTGTATAAAGATCTAATAGATGTATTTCTGCCTGTACCAGTATATAGGTCAAAATACTTGTTGGGTTCAGAACGCAATGTACTTAAAGAGTTAGAGCCATGCCTGTACGAAGTTCGGCAAAAACGTTCATTTTCCAAATACACACAGAAACGCTCCCTGTGAGTTCATGGCTTCAAAGTAAAGGCATTTTTGTTCCCTGGTCGATTAACTGCATATTATGCAGGCAGGCTGAAACCGGAAAACATTGTTTTCTCGACTGCCTGGATGCAACATTTTTATGGGACATCCTTCAACGTACAATCAAAAAAAGACTTCCCGTTATCGCCATTTCGCATACGATTTCTGCCCTGTGACGACACAGGGGACGTTCCTAGTGATATTGTTATGCTGTTGTGTATGCATGCCCTGTGGAAAGCTCGCATGACAGTACGACACGAGGACGTTGATGCACGCTCAGCGCGACACTACTTTATCCAAAGTGTGATCTACACGAAAGATGCGTTAAAACATGCAGAAGACACACCTGAATGGATTACGACATTGGATGAATTGGCTTCACTCCAGCTCTTTTAAATCTATATCATGCTTCAGACTAGCTGATGTTTTTACCCTTTAGTACTTGTTCTATGTAACCCTGTTTGTTGAAAAAAGGTAATACAGAAAAAAAAAAGCCTCCGTGGCACAATCGGCTAGCGCGTTCGGCTGTTAACCGAAAGGTTGGAGGTTCGAGCCCTCCCGGGGGCGAGTATAATTTTTTTTCCTTCTTTACAATGAAATATTCTGAAGAGTGTGCTCACGATGCTTAAAGTGTATGTGACAGCCGCCTCCGTGGCGCAATCGGCTAGCGCGTTCGGCTGTTAACCGAAAGGTTGGAGGTTCGAGCCCTCCCGGGGGCGAGTATCATTTTCTTTTTTCCTCCTTTATACTAGCAGCTTTTGAAGAGAGGGCTCACGATGCTTAAAGCGTATGTGACAGCCGCCTCCGTGGCGCAATCGGCTAGCGTTCGGCTGTTAACCGAAAGGTTGGAGGTTCAAGCCCTCCCGGGGGGCGAGTATCATTTTCTTTTTTCCTCCTTTATACTAGCAGCTTTTGAAGATAGGGCTCACGATGCTTAAAGCGTATGTGACAGCCGCCTCCGTGGCGCAATCGGCTAGCGCGTTCGGCTGTTAACCGAAAGGTTGGAGGTTCAAGCCCCTCCCGGGGGGCGAGTATCATTTTCTTTTTTTCCTCCTTTATACTAGCAGCTTTTGAAGAGAGGGCTCACGATGCTTAAAGCGTATGTGACAGCCGCCTCCGTGGCGCAATCGGCTAGCGCGTTCGGCTGTTAACCGAAAGGTTGGAGGTTCAAGCCCTCCCGGGGGCGAGTATCATTTTCTTTTTTCCTCCTTTATACTAGCAGCTTTTGAAGAGAGGGCTCACGATGCTTAAAGCGTATGTGACAGCCGCCTCCGTGGCGCAATCGGCTAGCGCGTTCGGCTGTTAACCGAAAGGTTGGAGGTTCAAGCCCTCCCGGGGGCGAGTATCATTTTCTTTTTTCCTCCTTTATACTAGCAGCTTTTGAAGATAGGGCTCACGATGCTTAAAGCGTACGTGACAGCCGCCTCCGTGGCGCATTCGGCTAGCGCGTTCGGCTGTTAACCGAAAGGTTGGAGGTTCAAGCCCTCCCGGGGGGCGAGTATCATTTTCTTTTTTTCCTCCTTTATACTAGCAGCTTTTGAAGAGAGGGCTCACGATGCTTAAAGCATATGTGACAGCCACCTCCGTGGCGCAATCGGCTAGCGCGTTCGGCTGTTAACCGAAAGGTTGGAGGTTCAAGCCCTCCCGGGGGGCGGGTATCATTTTCTTTTTTTCCTCCTTTATACTAGCAGCTTTTGAAGAGAGGGCTCACGATGCTTAAAGCGTATGTGACAGCCGCCTCCGTGGCGCAATCGGCTAGCGCGTTCGACTGTTAACCGAAAGGTTGGAGGTTCAGCCCTCCCGGGGGCGAGTATCATTTTCTTTTTTCCTCCTTTATACTAGCAGCTTTTGAAGAGAGGGGCTCACGATGCTTAAAGCGTATGTGACAGCAGCCTCCGTGGCGCAAGAACGCATCGAGGAAGAACGATATATGGGTGCGGTGATAAGAGCGCGAGCGGAACGCTTTACGATGGGTGAAATGCCCACAAAACGTGCGCTTGCAGAAGAAAAGCGATATGCAACGAAAAATGATATTAAAGAAATACAATACGAAGGTGTGCTTTCTTCCGAGCAGGATTTTATCGAAATGGCATTTCTTGAAAGGTATCGAAAATTGTTGGGCTCAGAAATGAAAGTTAAAGATTCATTTATAAGAGAGTTTTTAACACTGATGCCAAAGCTAGAGGATGATGTTAGGGAGAGTCTTGAGATGCCGATTACGATAGGGGAAATTGGCCAAGCAATTGATGACCTTAAGACGGGCAAGTCACCTGGACCCGATGGCATAGGGGCAGGGTTTTATAAAACCTTCAAGGAAGAAATGTCAGAGATGCTACATCACGTTTTAATGGAGGCATATGATGTGAAGCAACTCCCTCTATCGTTTCGAGCAAGTCATGTAATACTCATTCCAAAGACTGAAGACGCTGAAAAATTGCAATCGGTGGAAAACTATGGGCCCATTAGTCTCACAAATGTAGACTATAAGGTATACATGAAAGTTTTGGCAAAAAAGACTTCAAACAGTGATTACCAGTGTTGTCGGTTCGCACCAAACGTGCGGAATTAAAGGAAGAAGCATCTTTAATAATATTCATACGGCAAGAACAATTTTGGAGTGTTGCGATGCGTCCGGTGGACGTATAGCAATGCTACAGTTAGACTTAGAAAAAGCTTTTGACAGAGTAAGTCATGAAATACTATTTGCATTGCTTGATCACATTAGTGTAGGCGCTGTAATAGCTAACGGGGTGAAAATGGCATACCAGAACTGCTCTGCCAAACTAGTAATAAACAAAAATCTTAGCGCGGACATACATGTGAAATCTAGTGTGCGCCAAGGATGCCCTTGTTCTGCTCTATTGTTCGCAATATACTTGGAACCCTTTTGTTTGAAAGTGTTGAACAATACAAAGATAACAGGATATCAGTTCTTGTCACATGAAATAAAAGTGTTAGCGTATGCTGATGATATCGCGATATTCTGTCAAAATGAAAAGAGTGTAGAGGAGGCTATAAGGGATGCACGAACCTTCTGCAGTCTCACCGGAATCGCAATCAGCTGGCACAAGTGTCAAGGTTTCTGGCATGGCGAGTGGAATAAAAAACCAGAAATAATGCAGGGGATCACATTTACAAGTACGCCGTCCAAGTATCTTGGAGTTCCTTTGCAGTATTATCGGGAAACCACTGAGCAATGGGCCGCGGAAACCGAGCATGTTAGGACAAAAACGACTAAGTGGGGTGGGCGAGATTTTTCGATCTTTGCACGCGCAGCAGTTTGTAATGTGTTTCTCGTATCGAAAGTCTTTTACATGCTGCAAGTATTATGTATGTCACGAGTGTGCGTTCAAAGGTTGCACCGAATATTTGCCGTATTTATATGGGGATCTACGTGGGAGCGTACTGGCAGAGTTAATATTTTTCATAAGGTAAAGAAAGGGGGGACTTGGGCTGTCGCACTTGTTCCTCAAACAGATTGTTTTGCGGTTTTTTTTATTTAAGAGATCAGAGTGATGGTTTCTTACGCGCTGTGATGCAAGTACGACTGCGGGACAAATTACCGGAATATGTTGTATCGTCATATGGCTCGCAGTGCGGGGCGGTGAAGGGTTTTTTTGAGAGAAGTTGTGTATGCTTTTCAGTTTCTTCAAGTGCATTTTTCTTTCGATTATTTGGCCTCAGTAACAAAAAAAACAACTGTATAAGGATTTAGTTGATATTATGTGCCCTGTACCTTTATACCGTAAAGTGTATGTATCAGGACGAAATAAGAATGTGTTTAAACGCGTAAATAGAATGCCTATTAGAGCATCAACTAAGACGTTCTTTTTCTTGTTGCACACAGGCACGCTCCCTGTTAAACCATGGCTCAAAGATAAAGGGTTTTATTTTCCTTGGGGTGTTAACTGTATGATTTGCAGGAAGCCCGAAACAATCGAGCACATCTTTTTAGCCTGCTATGACTCAGTGTTCCTGTGGGACGTCCTTCAAAGGACGATAAAGAAAGATTTTCAGCTCACGCCATTCGGTATTCGCTTCTTGCCATGGGAGCCAACAGATGACGTGCCATGTGATCTGATAATGCTTATCGCTATGCATAGCATGTGGAAAACTAGAATGGATTATAGACATGAGCACGAAGATCCAAAACCTGCTAAGGTGTATTTACATGAATATCTGTTATATGTTAGAAGTGTGTTACGTGAACTGCACGAGCCACCTCACTGGTTACCCACACTTGACAGATTGCTGACAGCGAAATATTTCTGACTATGCAACACGGGACAAGCTGTCGGTCCCGTTTTTTTAGAATGTACATATAAGTGTCTTGTGAAATGATGAATTCAGAGATATGAATTCTTGTGCGCTGTGTATTTTTGTATTTTGTGCAAATAAACCAGGCAATAAAAAAAAAAGCCTCCGTGGCGCAATCGGCTAGCGCGTTCGGTTGTTAACCGAAATGTTGGAGGTTCAATCCCTCCCGGGGGCGAGTATCATTTTCTTTTTTCCTCCTTTATACTAGCAGCTTTTGAAGAGAGGGCTCACGATGCTTAAAGCGTATGTGACAGCCGCCTCCGTGGCGCAATCGGCTAGCGCGTTCGGCTGTTAACCGAAAGGTTGGAGGTTCAGCCCTCCCGGGGGGCGAGTATCATTTTCTTTTTTCCTCCTTTATACTAGCAGCTTTTGAAGAGAGGGCTCACGATGCTTAAAGCGTATGTGACAGCCGCCTCCGTGGCGCAATCGGCTAGCGCGTTCGGCTGTTAACCGAAAGGTTGGAGGTTCAAGCCCTCCCGGGGGCGAGTATCATTTTCTTTTTTTCCTCCTTTATACTAGCAGCTTTTGAAGAGAGGGCTCACGATGCTTAAAGCGTATGTGACAGCCGCCTCCGTGGCGCAATCGGCTGTTAACCGAGAGGTTGGAGGTTCAAGCCCTCCCGGGGGGCGAGTATCATTTTCTTTTTTTCCTCCTTTATACTAGCAGCTTTTGAAGAGAGGGCTCACGATGCTTAAAGCGTATGTGACAGCCGCCTCCGGGGCGCAATCGGCTAGCGCGTTCGGCTGTTAACCGAAAGGTTGGAGGTTCGAGCCGAGCTACTTCCGGCCACCGTAGGGTGCGGACGTGTCTGACATGAGCTCCGTAGGAGCGGCTTCCAGCGGCCCAGCAGGGCCGCGGTTCAAGGTTTTTTGCCAACGAGGATCCGGATTACCAGGTACTCCTGCCTCAACTGCCGACAGGGCGACTTGTTATGAATACATTATTTTTGCACGCCGACGTACGTGCAAGGCCATATAGGGTGGAACATTTTCGTGATATGCTGTCAAGCATGAAATTGCTTTCCGACGTGGTTGCCCTGGGGGGCGTATCGAATGAGTCACGTTTGGGCCGTAACGTTCAAAAGCTGTGACGCAGTGAAAGAACTGTTACGGGCGAAAGAAGTGAATGTGAAGGATAGCCGGTGCATCGTTATTGACCCTGGAAATCAAGCATTGCACCTGAAGCTACATTGGATGCTGCATACCGTGCCGGATGAGGACATTCGTGAAGCCCTGGCGCCCTACGGCCGAGTCACCGACGTGGCGAGGGAAAAGTGGCGTGTGCTCGGCCTTCAGGATAAAGGCTCGTCGACTCGACTGGTCACCCTGGTGCCGAGGAAGGGACTGGGGGCGGATGACGTACCCCATCTGCTACGCATAGCAGGTGAGGAAGCCCTAGTTGTTATTCCTGGAAGAGCCCCACTCTGCCTTCGATGCCGCAACACAGGACACATCCGGCGCGACTGCCGCGTCCCGCGCTGCGCACGTTGTCGCCGTCACGGTCATGAAGAGTCGCAGTGCGTGAGGACATACGCAAACGTGGCAGTGCCAGCGGCCGCAGACGAAAACGCTGAACTCCTTATGGATGAAGTGGAAGCTGAGGAAGCCTCGGCCGGAAGCGTCAAGGATGCGAAGGTCGCAGCGGTGAAATCGGCGAAACCGCAGGGCCATACGGCTGCCGGAGTGACACGTGGGGCAGGAACACCTTCAAGACCTGCGAACAAGGACTTGACAGTCGACGTCCAAAAAAAGGACACCGTGACGAAAACAGCGCCGGGCATCTCGGAATCAGCTGGCAGTGAACCCATGGACGCCACCAATGCTGGCGGCTCGATAGGGAAGAGGACGCGAGAGGAGGCAACAAACGACGGCACGAAAACCGACGCAATGAACAGCGAGGAACCACCGCCAAAGACGGCGGGAATGCGCCGGTTGTCAATAAGGCCCCCGCCGAATATCCCGCCGGACAAGAGACCGGCGGAAACGGCGCCTAAGTAGACTGAGAGACTACTTCTCGCGAAAGTGCTCGGGCGCGAGCCCTCGAGTGCTAACCAATACCGAAGGATTGGCGTGGACAGCGGCTCCCCGAGAAAGGTACGCTGTGGACTGCTCTTGGTTTAAAAAAGCAGCTGCTCTGGCCGCAATGAACACTTGTTGACATGACTATGAGTAGAGTTAAAGGGACTACGTGTGATTATGTATTGTTATGTGTTGTGTTTAATTTTTTTTTTCTAGTATAAGCAATGAATTTGGAGAGGGGAATACGAGTTGCTACTATTAATGTACGCGGCCTCGCAGCAAGGCGAAGGCAGTACCAGCTGAGCCGTCTATGCGTCGAAAAAGAACTAGATATTATCGCCGTACAGGAGACGAAAGTTGAAAGTGAGGAGCAAGCAAACAAAATGGTAATGCCATTTAAAACATATTACAACGTATGCATTTGTCACGCTGTCGGTACGTCTGGTGGCTGCGCTGTCTTGGTTCGAAGAGGCATTGGTATAAGCGAAGAGGCCGTCACTGTGAACGAAAACGGACGACTGATAATCCTTGATTTTCTTTTTTAGCGGATCTCAATGGAGACTTATCTGTGTGTATGCGCCAAATGACATAAACGAAAGGGAAGTTTTCTTCACGAATGTCGAACAGTACCTTCAATGCGACAGACAGATCCTTTTTTTGGGCGATTTCAACTGTGTGTGTTATGCAGAAGATCGTGCCAAACGTACTTCCACCCGTGACAAGAGTGCAGTGTTTTTGAACACTTTAATAAGCGATTACAACTTAGAAGATGTAGGTCGTCTTATGGCCAGTACATTGCAGCCGCGTTTTACGCACTATCAGCGAGGTAGCCAGGCAAGACTCGACAGAGCCTATATCTCGTTAGATCTAGTGCCTTTTTGCGATAGCTATGTTGTACAGCCGGTGTCTTTTAGCGACCATAGCATAGTATGGTTTACACTGGGTACCAAGCCAAGAAAACTGCGGTTCGATTGGACGCTTTGGAAATTTAACGAGAAGCACCTGGATGATGACAAATTTGTGAATGATGTCACAAGCCAGATTAAACACTTATTAAGAAATAAGTTTTTACATTACGCGGAAGCATGGGAAGATTTCAAGGTCCACGTGAAGATGGCAGCGATTGAAATAGGCGCCACTAGACGCTATAACGAAAAAAATGAAAGAAAACGAGCTCCAGAAGGAACTCAATTTTCTTATTTCAATGGACAGTGCGGAGCCGGGAAAGTATCGCGAGGAAATTGGAAAAATTAAAAGCGAGATGGAAGCAATTGACAGAGAAAAATATAGGGCAGCGGCAATTCGGAAGGAAGGAAGGAACAGGAGAGAAAGGAAAGGCAGGGATGTTAACCAGTCTAGAGGGACCGGTATGCTACCCTACACTGGGGAAAGGGATGGGGGAGTTTTAAAGATAAAGAAAGAGAGAGGAAGGATGAGATGAGAGCACGCACACACAAAGTGCCCGTGCTGAAAGACTATGGGCTGATGGAACGCCGAACAAACGCGCTATTGCTGATGAAAAGCGGTATGCGAGGAAAAATGAGATACGAGAGATTACTTATCGTGATGCTGTTACTTCCGACAAGAATACGATAGAGCGGGCCTTCATAGAACATTACCGCGAATTGTTCGGGGTCCCAATCCATGCGGGAGATGAATATGAAGCACGTTTTTTGAATCTCATGCCGCGTGTCGACGACGAGGTAAAAGCTAGTTTGGAGGAACCGATAAGCGCGCGGGAAATAGAACGCGCAATCGAAGAACTTCCTGGAGGCAAGTCCCCAGGTCCTGATGGCTTAGGAGCCGCTTTCTACAAGGCATTTGCACCTTGGCTCGCTAAAGTGTTGGAACATGTGTACGCAGAGGCATACGAAAAGAAACGAATACCGCCTTCTTTCAGGAATGCGCACATGGTTTTAATACCTAAAACAGATGACCACAAGAGGCTTTTATCGGTGAGTGCATACAGGCCAATAAGCTTAACAAACACGGATTACAAAATATTTATGAAGGTATTGGCAAAGAGACTCCAAGCAGTCGTAGCAGAACTAGTTGGTCCGCACCAAACTTGCGGCATTAAAGGCCGCACGATTATTACAAACACCCATGTAGCACGAAGTGTCTTAGAGTGTTGCGATGCTTTCGCTGGACGCGTTGCTATGTTGCAGCTTGACCTGGCGAAAGCGTTTGACCGCGTGTCCCACGATGTTCTTTTTCTGATTTTAGAGTACGTCAATGTTGGAAAAGTAATCTTAGATGGAGTGAGAATGGCATATGATCAATGTACTACGCAGATTATAATTAATAAGTCTCTCAGCGCAAAGATTTCACTGATGTCTTCACTCAGACAAGGGTGTCCTTTAAGCCCATTGCTTTTTGCGCTATACCTCGAGCCCTTTTGTTTAGCAGTGATGCGCAATGAAAATATACGAGGTTTCAAATTACAACTTGCTGAAGTTAAAATACTGGCATACGCTGACGACATCGCGGTCTTTTGCGAGGATCGCGACAGCGTTCTTGAAGCTGTAAGCCTCGTAAAGACATACTGTGCGCAATCTGGAGCTCAGATAAATTGGGACAAGAGCCTCGGCATTTGGCACGGTCACTGGGACAATACACCGGCACATTTTGCAAACGTCCGGTGGTCAACAACGCCGGCTAAGTACTTGGGCGTGCCGCTCGAACACTATAAGGACAGTACGCAGTATTGGTGTGATGAGGCTGAGAAAATGAGGGAAAAAACGAAGGCTTGGCAGGGGCGTGATTTATCAATGTTCGGACGCGCAACCGTGTGTAATATTTTCTTAATGGCGAAAGTGTGGTACGTCTTGCAGATCCTATCTATGTGTCGTTCAAATGTGCAAAAAATGCACCGTGTTTTTGCTGTATTCATATGGGCTTCTAGTTGGGAGAGGGTAAGTAGAACCAATCTGTTTCGTTCGGTCCGCAGTGGCGGGCTAGGTCTGTCGCATTTCTTTATCAGACAAATCGTCTCTCGTTTTCTTTTTTTGCGTGAACAGACAAGTGACTTTCTGCGCACAGTGATTCAAGTTCGATTGGGGAAAGCACTGCCGCAATTTATTGTAACTTCCACACATATGACGGGGGGCCAGTGTCACTGGTTATTTGCGTGAAGTCGTTGAATCCTTTCGTTTTCTACATACTCGTTTTTCCATGGAATATTTGTGCTCTGTGACAAGAAAAACATTGTATAGAGATTTAGTGGATACAATGCTGCCAATACCTTTGTACAGGTCTGTGAACTGGGGAGGCCAGGGAGATGATGTATTGAAACGGGTTAAAAAAATGCCAATCAGATCTGCTCAAAAAACGTTTTTCTTTAAGCTCCATACAAACACGCTGCCTGTAAAAACGTGGCTGGATGAGAAAGGCATTGACGTTCCATGGAGCGTGAACTGCTCACTTTGCAACAAACCAGAGACGATTGAGCATGTTTTCATCGACTGCTGGGACCCAATCTTCCATTGGGACATCTTACAGCGGACCCTGAAAAAAGAACTACCGATTACGCCTCTCGGAATTCGCTATTTGCCAACCGATAACGCAGGAGGAGTTCCGTACGATATGTTTATGCTCCTTGGCCTCCACAGTCTGTGGAAAACGAGAATGGCAGTGAGACATTTTGATGTGGACGCCCGTTCGGCGAGAGTTAATTTCATCGAAAGTGTTGCGTATATTCGGGAAATATATCGTGCGCAGAGTGAACCACCCGAGTGGGTGGCTATCCTCGATGATTTAGTGAAGCTTAAGAGATTTTAATATTGTCATGTTAGCCAAAGTGTGGTTGACATGTTTTAGCATTCACATGTGTATTCCTTTGTAATGCAGCAGGCAATAAAGAAAAAAAAAAAAAAAGGAGGTTCGAGCCCTCCCGGGGGCGAGTATCATTTTCTTTTTTTCCTTCTTTACAATAAGATATTTTGAATAGTGTGCTCACGATGCTGAAAGCGTATGTTACAGCCGCCTCCGTGGCGCAATCGGCCAGCGCGTTCGGCTGTTAACCGAAAGGTTGGAGGTTCGAGCCCTCCCGGGGGCGAGTATTATTTTCTTTTTTTCCTTCTTTATAATAAAATTTCTTGAAGAGTGTGATCACGATGCTTAAAGCGTATACGACAGCCGCCTCCATGGCGCAGATTCGACTTCCGGCCGCTGAAGCGAACGGACGTGCGAGGGCAAGCTCCAGTAGAGCGGTGACAGCGGCCCGTTTGAGCCGCGGAAACAGGTCTTTTGAAGATGACAAGGACTATGAAGTTGTATTGCCAAGCCTTCCTACAGGATGTAATGTTTTCAATACGGTATTTTTACATTCTGACGTACGAGCCCGACCATATTGATTGGAAGATTTCCGTGACACCCTGGCAACACCTCGATTGGTCCCCGAAGTGGTGGCGTTGGGGGCGTATAGGATGAGCCATGTGTGGGCGGTGACTTTCAAGAACATGGACGCTGTCAAGACGATTCTTTCGCACGGCGATATTAAGGTTGAAAAATTTCCGTTGTCTCGTCATAGATCCGGCAAACAAGATGTGCGTATGAAGGTGCACTGGCTGCTGCACGACGTTCTTGACGAAGATGAGCGACAGGCGTTGGAGCAGTACGGTCAAGTGATTGACGTCAGTAGGGAGCGGTGGCGTATAAACGGCATTAGCGAAAAGGGCTTTACGATCCGCATTGTGATACTTTGGTTGAAGGTGGGCGTTAAAACTGATGACCTGCCTCATCAAGTGAACGTAAGTGGTGAGCAACCTGTAGTGGTTGTAGCGGGCAGAGCGCCAGTGTGCTTACGTTGCCGAGCAAAGGGGCACATACGGCGTGATTGCCGTGTGCCACGCTGTGGTAGCTGCCGAAGATTTGGCCATGAGGAGAATGACTGCACGCTATCTTATGCGAGCATTACAGGACCCGCAAGTGGCAACGACCACACTGAGCTGTTCATGGATGAGCATGAAGCTGAAGAAGCAGCAAGTACGACTGGAAAAAAAAAAACAGGTTAAGCCAGAATTGGCGAAATCAAGTAATCCCAGCGGTATAGTGGATGAAAAGGACGGAGACAAGGTGTCTGAGCCAGAGCCACTGAAGCCAGAAGTGTCAATTAACCCGTAACAGCAACTGCCTTCTGTAAAGGCTCCCAGTGATGCAGAAACACTGCAAGGACGACATGGAAGTCAACGAAAACGCAGGCAGTGGACTAGCTGGAAAGCGACCGAGAGACATTGGTGGCGAAGGCGTGTTTACTTCCGGAGATGGTAGTGGAGGAGAACTACCAACTAAAACCTCAGGAATTAGGCGTCTAACTTTGAAGCCATGGCCGAAATTTCAGGCCAACCCACGGGCGGAGGTCAAGCAGTTTCCGCAACATACGCCGCCTGGGACTTGAGACTCGTGTGCTTTCTCCGGACAGAGAGTAACCCGTAAGTGAGCGTTGTTTGCACAGCATATGCCTGTAAAATGTGGAGAGATTGGCGTAAAATTTGGAGAAAAATCCTGTTTTTTGACAAGTGTTTACCTGAAGTAAACACTGTGTGTTTCGTACGCTAAAAAAAATAAGAGCATGGCTTACAAAATAGAAGCAACATTACGTGTCGCTACATTTAACGTTAGAGGCATACGTGCAAGGAGGCGGTAGTATCAGTTACGTCATTAGTTTCTTGAAAATGACGTTGTCACTGCCACCGTGCAGAAAACTAAAAGTTGAATCTGAAGAGCAGATGGATGCCACATTTTCGACTTTCCGTCCTAGCTACATTATATGTGTCAGTCATTCTTTAGGTACAGTCGAGTGCATAATTTTAGAGACCACGGGAGCGCGTGCCGAGGCGCGTCGCTGCGCCTTCTGGCGGCTGCACGGCTCTGTCCGGGAGCGCGTACTGCGCACGCTCGTCCCATATCACCCGGCAGCCTGCCCTTTCGGATCGTTTCAACGGCGCGCATCTCGAAACGATGCGGACGGCGCAAGGTGCCACTTCTGCAGTCGCTGTGCAAGCACCGGTACTCCCGAGCGATAATATAGCGGCGAAAATGCCTCTAATGTAATAGCATGGCTCGAGCGCGCCATGCAATACGCTTTCTTCCTTGATGCAGCGCGGAAAACATGCAGTTTCTCAGCTTTTCTCAAACGGAGTTGCGTGATATGCTCATCTTGCAGTGATGAATTTTGTGCTCTGTCTCGGAGACGTTATGCCAGCTCCATTTCTTGGTGCGAATATCGCGCGTGCAGTGGTATGCGGTAAACCACTGAATATCGCGCGTCCAGAAGGAATAGCCAGGAAACGCGATAAATAAACAGTTTATTCTTATAAGCCAGAAAAAAAAAGAAAACGATAGCCATAACTGCTATCCAGGAAGGGATCACTACTTTCAGTATTTAATCAAACGCCCATCGGCGGCAATCACTTGCGCCACACGAGATGGCATCGAATTGTAAAGCGCGGCCACGATCTCGGGGCGTGCACGAAGTGCTTCCCACTCCTCCTGTATGGCCGCGAATAGGGTCTCCTTCTTTGAACTTCCAAGATTCCGCGCCGCAAGTCGGAGTTTCACCAGACCCCAGACGTTTTCAATGGGGTTCAGGTCCGCTCCTACAGGTGGCCATTCCAATGTGCGAACAGCAAGGTCCTCAAGCAAAGATTTCACACGGCGAGCAGTGTGAATCGGGCTCCTGTCATGCTGGTACACGAAACAACCATCCTTGAACGGCCCATTCAAGACATAAGGAAGCAATTCTCTCTCTATTATAAGGGAGTACGTGGAGGCTGAAAGGTTCCCATCGATAAGAACCAGTGGTCCAAGTCCTTCCCTGGTCATGGCGGCCCAGACACTCACAGAGCATCGGCCACTGGCAAAGACCGACTGCGTGTACTGTGGTGAATACCTGGCGAGGAAGGAAATGCTGGATTGGTTACACGGATTTATAAGAACGACAATGGCACATAGTCACTTTATCCCCGAACAATTTCGTCTTACTTGAAGATCCATATAATGAAATTTTAATTATGCGAGATCGCCAAGATGGTGCGAAATATTCGACATGTTGGTAAGGCACCCTCAGTGCGTTCCAGAAGGCCTCGCAAACTCAACTGTATTTTTCTAAGGTAATGAGGTACAATATACAAAAAAAAATCGCACATTGGCTAAGGTGCTTAAGTTTGGCGAGCTGCTCACGATAAGAAGTAACACAGCTTAAAGAGAATCAAAGCTAAGCAACGTTCTACAGCAAGTTCGAAGACAATAAAGTGCTGGGCTTTACTTGCCTTAACCACAACGTAATTAAGGCGCACTGTAGTGGGTGACCTGCCATTAATTTTTACCAGCTGCGGTTACTTACCCTGTGCACTACTCTTTCTACACATTCAATGGTAAATAGTACAAGGATGACATTAATGTAGAAGACAAATCGCAAATGTTACCTCGAGTTCATTGGACGCCATACTCGCCGTTCCTGATCCCAGCGACTTGAAAACGTTGATTCATCGCTGAACACGACTTCTCCCCACTCTTCTGATCCCCATGTCTGCACAGAACGCGCAAACTGCAGTCGCATGGATCTTTGCCTGTCCGTGATGTGGGGCTTCTGGGCCGCGACGCAGTTGGCAAGCCCTGCTTCTGCCAACCTCCTACGGATAGTCCAGACGGACGCGTTGAGATTCAATGCATCTCTTATGCCTTTTGCTGATATATGGGGATCAGCTACTACGGCAGCGATAATTAGCCTGTCCACTTCGTCATCTGTGCATCTTGACCTTCCAGCACGGTCTCTGTCACTGATCCCCCCTGTTTGTCGGTACGCTTGGATGGCACGACTCACCGCATTTCTTGACCTTTGAAGGAGCCGGCAGATGACCCGCTGAGAAAAGCCTTGGATGCTTAACTCTACGATGCGTCTCCTTTCATCAGCTGGTACTCGTGGCGACATTTTTGAAGACGAATGTGGGGGCCTTGAAACCCCCGATCTTATACTCTTTCGAGAATGGCACTGTCCAATAGCTGTCCAATAGCTGGGCTGTGCCGCGATATGCTGCCATTCAACATTTGCTGTACGAGATAATTTCTTATCGTCACCAAGCCCGAAAGACCACGAAACAAGGCAAAGAATTGACAAAAATGACAAAATGGCACTGCGCCTGCGTCGCAAGCACGCGTGAACCTTCTGAGTGCCCAATTTTTCTGACAGAGCTATAATAAAGAATCGCATTTCCACGCAGTGAGTAATGTGTACAAAAGGAGCGGTGTGCCGCCGTGGGAGGTATTTGGTCGAACAGCTTAAGGAATTAACTTTTGTTTCCTTGTGGGGCCTCCAACATTTGAGCACTTCGAACTGAAATGTGTTCGCCTGTAATTCACTGCAGTATTTTACAAAACAACGTGACCAGAATACCAGAATACACGCTGATGCTCGAGCGACGGATGTTAATGGAGGCAGTCTCAATTCCCGACTACTTCGCGTTCGAGAATGTTCCGTGCATATGTCATGGGTAGAGTTCTATTGAAATACTGAAAGCGGTGACGCCCCTTTCAACCTTCGTGATTTTCTCTGGTTTCCGGAAAAAACATTCCCAGATACCCCCCAAATATGAAAATACTCGAAAGTGAAAGCCTATGACATCTCTTGCACGTCTCAATCCGCATTAATTCACGCTTACTTGTCTTAATCTACTATAATGCATCCAATTAATGAGTTGACTTCAATCGGGGTTTATGGTTCGAGTAGTAGAAGACGACACATGAATATCTGAAATTCGAATCCTAGAAACTCTTGGGTCGAGGCTCGACTCCTACCAATAATAAGTGCGGGCTCTCGACGTGACAGAACCACGATAGAGAGAGAGAAATAAATTTTATTATATAGATATGACATAGAGCTCCACCAAAGTAACGTCTTGGGAATGTTTGCTCATTCGGGGTTCTTTAACGTCCACTCAGTATACTAGTTTCAAGTATCTCTCCTCTATCGAAATACGGCATGCGCGACTAGACTTGAAGATGCGTCTTTCGGGTCAGCAGCCGAGCATCGAAACCATTGCACCACCGCAGCGGCCTTAATAAAGGATTTATCCTTAATAAACCGAGTTTGTTTTCACCTCTTCCTCGGCTCTTTTCTGCAGCTGTTGGACGTTTGGTGGTTTCATGCATGTTCATAGACACATGATATTTGGACCGAGTATTACTACGTGCGTTAGTTCGGCGAATGAGAGCGCAAAAGGCAACACTGCTGGCTGAGCTTATTGATTGCCTAACTCGACATTCAAAATGTGATCACGCCGCGGATCGCCTAGGAGTAACGTGCACTATGTGCAGCACGCCGAAACCCGCAAATGATGTGCTGTCGTCACATTAGCGCTCGGCTTTTTTCATTGTCTTCACAGCGACTACAGAAGTGACACCTTGCACCGTCCGCCACGTTTCGAGATGCGCGCTGTTGAAACGAGCGAAAGGACAGGCTGCCGGGTGATATGGGACGAGCGTGCGCAGTACGCGCTCCCGGACAGAGCCGTGCAGCCGCCAGAAGGCGCAGCGACGCGCCTCGGCACGCGCTCCCGTGGTCTCTAAAATTATGCACTCGACTGTACATCAGGTGGATGCCTTCTCTTTG
>JALIZH010003762.1:0-18869 GCA_030522465.1 Rhipicephalus appendiculatus
TAGATACGTAGATAGAAATGCTCAAAGTGCTTGCAGTACGCAAAAAATGCTTCGCATTTAAAAACTAGCGGTGGTTACCATATGCTGCAAAATCAGATTCACGCATTGCCAGATGAACTATCGTGTTGCGGTTTGGATCTAAACAGCCTTGAAATGCCCGCACGGCTATCTCCTGTCGACGTCCTCTTGATGTGCATGCAGGGATTATTGAAAACGTCCATGTGCTATATCCCTTCACTGCCCGAGAAAAAATATAATAGAAAAATTGCTAACTTATTATGCTCTAAAATTATTAATGTTTGCTCTATTGTAATTAAGTTTTCAAAGCTTAAACTGTAAGAATCGGAGTATTTCACCCACAAAAGAGAGCCGCACATATGTGCGGGCTGGGCTTTTATTCATGCGATTCACTGCAGCGAAGAATACACTCATAACGGCTAAGACAAAGCAAAAAAAATGCGTGTTCAGCGCTGCGAATGCAACATTTTAAAGTATTGTGTGTCACTTGCAAGGCACATGTATAAGTTGCACTTCATACAACGCTTCCTTGAACAAGAAGCTACACTTGACAGCCTGCAGTGATGTGCAGATGTCAAGCTGCATACTGATTGCCAGTGGTAAGTATAGCTGAGTCTACTCGCTTGTCTCTGCCGGGCGCCTTTTACACTCCAGTAAAGTTGTCTAAGGATTGATCTTGTGACACATTTTCTTTCCGCTTTCAATTCTTGGGCGCCTAGGGGCGAGCAAAGTTCCTCAGAGATCGGATGCAGCCCATGATCAGGTCCATACCTAAAGCTGCTTGATCTTTTGCACAGTTACTTGGAAAGTTGTTGAATGTCTACAACTAGGGCACACTGCCGTTTTGTCAGCAGCAACTTCAAAGATCGTTGCATTAAATTAGTGTGAGAAAGTTGGCAACGTAGTCTTGACAACAACAAAGATGTCGGCTGTCTCACCACTTCCAAGCAGGTGAGGCTTTTCAGCCCGATGTGTCTTCTTCCAAAAGACATCAATTTTGCTGAAACTAGCAGGATAGGGTGAGTGATCACCTGGCCCAGTTATTACGAATTGAATGCTCAAAAACTCGCCTTCCATACTCCAGTTTTGATCACTAAGTTGGCTCAAACCACGAATATGAATCTCTCTCAATTCGTCAACGTGCTACCTACCCAATTCGGACGCAAGACATCAGGATACTCAATACGTCATCTATATCTTCTTCATTCTCTGGTTTGAAAATCTTGGCATGTGAAAAAAATTCAGCGCCCACAGAAGCGTGTTCCCTGAGTTAGATAATTTTAGTGATTTTAACCCTCAATGTTATTTATTATCCTTAGAATTTCACTGGCGATACTGAAACTCTATATGATAGGCAATGTGAAATGTAATTCTTTGAAAAATAATGCATGTTGTCACAACAAGCTCACAAAATAAATATTTTCTGCGTAAATGTTGATCACAATTCACGCACATCACTTCGCGTCTCTAACTTCAGATATAAGAAAACATCAGGATACACTAACCAAAGAAGTGCCAATAAGATGCCAAGGAAGCTATTCGCAATAAAAAAAAAAAAAAAAAAAAAAACAGAATGCGCAGGCGCGACCGCGCGCGAACGAGCCAACCTGCTCTGCCATGCACTTGACGAGGACTAAAGCTCCCAGCCCGCACAAACGTGCGGGTGACTTTTTCACGCGTGAGTACACAGCGTGTGTGGTAAGAATGCGTAATTTTTTTAGCGAAGCATGTTTTTCTAAGTCTTAATATTCATTTCATATGCATACACTCCCGAAAAAAAAAAGGTATAACAAGAAGGAGCGTTGATTTACACGTCTGAGGTAGCTGCTGTCGGCGCATGTGCTCAGACGGCATTTTTTCGTGGAAGATTACTCGCCCTCTGGTGTCGAAATTATTGAACTACTGAAACAGATATATTCCTGTAAACATTGACTTCAGCGGCACAGAGCTATGAAACCGAAACTGAAACAGGTGCCGTTCTGTGAGCGCCTTTATTAACCCACACGTTTGTGCGGGTCAGGCCGTAAAGGGATATCGTTCAGACGTCTGTCGGAAGGGGTTTTTAGGGACATCCAGTACTAGCCGCCCGCTGCACGGCCGGTGAGCCTCCGTTCTCGGACGAGGACGTTCGGCTCTTTTTCGGACGTCGTCAGGATATTTGTTGTCCATTCGGTTACGATCAAACCTGCGATCAAATGCACCCGCGTATGCACGTCGGCGCTGTCGAGTCCACTCCAGTCCACGCGACGCACAGTGTTGTCCCTACCCGCGCGAGAAAAAGAAAACAAAAAGAAGAAAGCAACTAGAATGACTTCAGAAACATGGAGCCGCTCCGCGCGAAAAAAAAAAAAAAAAGAAACGGAAATGGCGTCAGGAAACAAACAACAGCAAAAAGAAACGTGGCTCCGCCCCTGTCCCTGCACGACAACGAGCTCGGGGACCGGACGCCCAGCCAATTGTTGCGCCACATGAGGCAGCTGTTGCACACGACCGGCGCAACTAACACCGATGCCGACAGCAGACTGCTTCGCGAGCTGTTCCTACAGCGACTTCCGGTCAACGTGCGTATGGTCCTCGCCGCCTCGGCTGCCGACAAACGCCTGTCTCAACTCGCCGAGCTCGCGGACTCGGTGCTGGCGGTCGCTCCGCCGTCCGTCGCGGCGCTACAGCCAGACATCGCCGGCCGCGCGCCTACGACCGCACTGCATGACATCCGGGAGCAGATATCCCGCCTCGCCGATACCGTCGCAGCGATGCCGGCCCGCAGCACTCCTGAGGAGCGCCAGCGCCCAGCAGCGCAACAGAGAATCTGCTGGTATCACAGGAAGCATGGCAATGCTGCTCGCAAATGCATTCCTCCTTGCGACTATGCGGGAAATGGGAGCGGCCGGCACTGAGGACGACCAGTGTCCCAGATGCCCCCGAACGTCGTCCATCAGTGTTTTCCCTCACCAACCGCGACAGTGGCCTTCGATTCCTCGTGGACACCGGCGCTGAGGTGAGCGTGTTGTCGCTTGGGTCCACCGATCGCCGTGTGCCCAGTGCGTCCCCCCCCCTTCAGGCGGTCAACAACACAACCATCGCCACCTACGGACATCGCTCGCTGCCACTCGATTTAGGCTTGAACAGAACGTTCCGGTGGATTTTCATCATGGCAGCAGTGAAGTTCGCCATCTTGGGTGCGGACTTTCTTCGGCATTTCGGCCTTCTCGTCGACGTGCGCAACCGCCGCCTTCACGATCCCGTGTCGCAGGCAACGGTACAAGGCAATCCCTCGCAACACCCTCCGCTGAGCCCTACTCTGCTCGGGCCGTCCGGTGCAGAACGTTTTACTCGCATTCTGCAGGATTTTCCCGAGTTGACGAGGCAGCCGCCAGCCAGCGCCGCGGCAAAGCACGAGGTACGCCACTACATCGCCACCAGCGGCCCACCCGTGCACGCGCGGCCTCGCCGTTTGCCTCCAGAGAAGTTGAAGGTCGCACGACAGGAATTTGAACACATGATGGAGCTAGGGATCATCAGACCCTCGTCGAGCGCCTGGGCATCTCCACTTAATATGGTGCCAAAGTCAACGCCGGGAGACTGGCGACCATGCGGGGACTATAGGGCGCTGAACCAGGTAACGACTCCAGACAGATACCCGGTACCGCACATACACGATGTCACGACGAGGCTTCACGGTGCCACTATCTTCTTGAAGATCGACCTGGTGCGGGCATACCATCAGATTCCCGTTGCCCCGGAGGACGTCCCGAAGACCGGCATCGCAACACCTTTCGGACTTTTCGAATTCCTCCGAATGCCATTCGGACTCCGAAACGCGGGTCAGACATTCCAGCGGTTCATGGACGGTGCTATTCGCGGCCTCAACTTCTGCCACGCCTATCTTGACGACTTGCTAGTCGCCAGCAGCACTCCGGAAGAGCACGTGAATCATCTGCGCATCGTCTTCCAGCGCTTAGTGGAGCATGGCGTGGTCGTGAACATGGCCAAATGCGAGCTTGGTGTGCGACAGCTCTCGTTTCTTGGACACGTCATCTCCGCCTCAGGAGTTCTTCCTCAACCCAACAAGGTTGAAGCCGTGCAAGGATTTCCGCAGCCGACCGCCAAGCGCCAGCTTCGGGAATTTCTGGGTTTGGTAAACTTCTACCGCCGTTTCATTCCCCGCTGCGCCCAGATCCTTCAACCTCTCCACGACGTGCTGGCCACTTCAAGGAATGGCTCAGACACCCTCTCCTGGTCTCAAGAAGCAAAAGAAGCCTTCTGCGAGGTCAAGGACGCTTTCGCAAACGCCGCACTGCTTGAATACCCCAGGTCCGGTGTCCCGCAGAGCGTAATGGTGGATGCCTCCGATACAGCCGTTCGGGCTGTATTACAGCAGCTCGTTGGGGGAATCTGGCGCCCGATTTCCTTCTTTTCGAGGAAGCTAACGCCTACCGAGCGCCGCTACAGCACCTTCGGGAGAGAACTGCTGGCCGTGTACGCTGCCATACGACATTTTCGCCATTTCCTGGAAGGTGTAGAGTTTTTCGTCCTCATCGACCACAAGCCGCTTACTTATGCATTGCGCTCGCTAAGCTCCGACGGTGGAACGCACACAGCACGTGAACGGCACCTAATGTCCTATATATCAGAGTTCACGACTGATATCCGCCACGTCAAAGGCGGCGACAACGAGGTAGCGGACGCCCTCTCACGGAATCCTGTGAACGCCATCATGCCCACACTACAGGTTGATTTTCCCACTTTGGCAGCCGCTCAACGTGAAGATGACGAACTGAAACACCTGTTGACCGCGACCACTGCCCTGAATCTTGAGTGGATCCCAGTTCCCGGATCCGAGGACAAGGTGTGCTGTGACACAAGCGTCAGTAGAACTGGCCCGTTCGTGCCTGCGAGCCTCCGTCGCCATGTGTTCGAGTCCTTGCACGGACTGTCTCATCCGGGGATTAGAGCCACCCAAAGACCGGTGGCGGCAAGATTTGTCTGGCCGGGCGTAAATCGGGACGTCCGACGCTGGGCACGTGAATGTGTAGCTTGCCAGTGCTCTAAGATACAATGCCATACCTCGACAGCACTGGGAACACTCCCCACTCCGGATTCTCGCTTTGATCACGTCCACATGGACATCGTCAGCCCACTGCCACCCTGCCACGGAAAGGCTTACCTGCTGACCTGTGTCGACAGGTTCACCCGCTGGGCGGAGGACATCCCTATCGCGGACATCACTGCCGAGACGGTTGCGAGTGCTTTCCTGTACCACTGGGTAGCCCGTTTCGGGGTGCCCTCCACGATAACAACAGACCGCGGCCGACAATTCGAATCAGCCCTTTTCAGTGCCATCAGTCAGCTCATGGGCACCTCACGCATACGCACGATGGCGTACCACCCCATAAGCAACGGCATGGTGGAGCGCTTTTACCGCCAGCTGAAGGCTGCGCTCACGGCAACCGAGGAACACAACTGGGTGGAGGCCCTCCCACTCGTTCTTTTGGGTATAAGGTCCACCTTGAAAGAGGACATTGGCTGCAGCGCCGCTGAGCTGGTCTACGGCACGACACTCAGGCTGCCGGGAGAGCTCTTTGCGCGCGGCTCAGAGGAGGCATCCATAGCTTGCAGCGACTATGCACTTCGCCTGCGCAACGTCATGAGCAAACTGCGCGCGGTACCTCCCCGACCCCCAGGGTCGCGTATGGTACACGTCGACCCACAGCTCACATCGTGCCAATATGTGTTTGTACGACACGACGCGGTTCGGCGACCTCTTCAGCCACCCTATGATGGGCCGTTTCAAGTCCTCCGCCGTGGCAACAAACTATTCACAATCAAAAGAAGCGGCCGTGAGGAGGTTGTGTCTTTGGACCGCATCAAGCAAGCACACATGGACCGTGACGACGCCGTGTTGCCTCCACTAAGGGAATCATCGCCAGGACCCCCAGCTTCAATGCCAGCCCAAGTCCACGAGGTACCCTCCCCGGCTGACGCACAACGGGCGGCTATCAAGAGCACCCACTCGCCTGGACCTTTAACTCCGTTCGGCAACTCACTAAGGGGGAGAGCTGTGGCTGCAGCCAAGCCAAGCCAAGCCGCCAGGCAGCGCCACCTCCGCTGCTCTCCGGAACCTCCAGAGAACCCGAATAAAACCAGTTGATGTTTGGGATCCACACCGCGCGGTTGTGTCTGCTTCTCCCGCGCGTACACGCGTCCCAACACCTTCTTTCGGTCCTCGTCCACCTTTCGTAGGATGTCTGTTGCACGAGGCAGGCACGTGTAAACACAGTACAACGACAGCAACTCTCGTCGACGCGTTAGAAAAAAAAGAAGAAAAAAAGCATGGCGCCAATGCCCTGTGTAATCTAAGCGCGAGGCCTAACGGAGGTTCAATAGAGCTTCAAAGATTCGTGCACACAATCTCAGAGGCCGTGACGCGTCTCTGAAAGTTTATTCTGACCGGAAGAAAAGTATTTTTCTTACACCGTGATTCTGACGATTTGGCGGTGCGGCGCGCATGTCCGCGCTTGCGTTCCCGCACTTGCACGTGCTTGGCCCGTCTTTCGCGACAGCCCGGACAGCACCTCTTCGTACCAGAGTGGTAGCGTACGTTCGTATCAAACGTCGCGGGGTGAAAATCGGTTCGCAACAACCGTACTCCATTACGTTGCAGGTCAATGGGCCTTGGCCGGGACCAAAGAAAAATTCGTATAGCCCCTGAATACGTATGAACTGTGTTCGTATCCCCGGGGTTTCACTGTAATTACTTTTTCTGTGGCAGCAGGAAACCACAACTCGGAGGAGCGCAACTACCATACTCTTCCGAGACGTCCAGAGTGAACGAGCGTCGTTGCATACCAATCGTCGATCGACTTCGCTTCGTGATTGTGCGGGTTTCGTTTGCGACTAGGGCACGTATGGCGCACGTGCGTTAAAAAATGCAAAAGAAATAACACTACTGCCAGGGTGGCCGTTAGTGGCAACTGTGCGGCAAATTGGCCACTTTCCGACCCTGTCTGGCGACAAAAATTTCAGGTTGGCGCCATGGCTACTTTCTGGCTACTGTGAGCTTAGATTTTACCGCATTTACTGGCCATTTATTCATAGTATTTGAAGATAAAACAGAAAGCGAGTCTAAAGAATAATTTTTTGCAAGCTTTTCTGTCGTTTTGGCCAATGCGTGCACATGTTCTTGCCCCGCCAGCGGGCTGGTGCGCATCGAGGAACCCAACGAGCGTCCGAAGGGACGCGTGCATGTGCGGAAATGCGTTGCTAAATAGCGCAGTGCTGACGCCTAATTCTCGTGCTGAACCATAGCGCGTCAAAGAGATATCAGCACAAAATGAAGCTGTACTGCTCATCGTCGACAAGATTTCTCTACTTCATGCTGTACTGGTATTATTATTGCGATAGCAATTATATGGACACTCTCGGCTGGTTTTTGCCATCGCCGTTGCAGTCGCCGGCGCCGCCGCCGTCATGTACCGTATATGTATATGTATATATATATTTATAAAAGCCACAAAGAAAAATAATTCAGAAAAACGAGGGACCTCTTGCTTTGCAGCGCGCGGCGCTAACCGCTGATCCAAGAAAGCGCACGTACTTCGACGTTCAAACGGCGAGCTATTTATTTACAGGAAGTTTTCAGCGTGTTTTCAACATTACCAGCGAGATGGCGCAAAGGGCGCGCTTTGCGGGGCTCGGCGCCCCTCTCGTCGCGACGCGCACGCGGATGCGGTCTCGCACTTTGCTCGGTGGGGAGGTATACACCCGTTCGCGCGCGCGCTTATCTCGCGGTGGGGGAGAATCGGGATTTCACCGGAACGATTGCGCTGTAGTTACCGAGCGCACGATGGTCACTTCTCTCGCGGCAGTCCCCCCGTTTGCGAAAAGAACACGCTTTTCAAACACAGCGAAGTAACAACTGTGACACTTGTTAGTTTCCACTCGTCTGTACCTGTGAATACGTTTCGTGCGTCGTTTTTGTTTGAACAGCGCGTTAAGTGTCGAGCTGTGTATGTTGTTAGTTCTCTCTCGTCCTGTGCGTGTTGTTTTCGTGCCTAATGTGAGCATGAGCAGCGCGCTGCACGTTTCGACCTGCTTGCCATTCGTCGCTTGACATTCCAAGTTGTTGCTATCGCATTCATTGCTTCGCCTTGTGGCGAAACTGACTTTTTGTAACTTTGTACCAATCTCGGTCTATGGCTTCAAGAAACAACAGCTGTGACTTCCTGCTGAGTTGTCGGTCCAAAATTCCTTTTGCAAGAACTCTATCTACTGTAGACAAACTGTATGCAGGCCCTCTAAAAGTATAGTATTTTTTAATTTATTTGCAACTTACCTGCGGCTTGGAGATCAATCGAGAGAGAAAAATATTGTGCTCATTATACACCATTTTTGCTCATTCAAAACCATATTATTACTGTTGAATACTAACAACTCTATGGGTAATATCACTTATTTTCTATTTGGCTACACATTTGGCGCTAAAATTAAATGGCATGATCAACAACAACATGTGATTAATGGGGAAACCGCAGAAATTCCCCGAGACCATCGTTGACTGACTGTCGACTCCATATTACTGTTTTCCCGAATGTCCTGTTGTACCTTACTAAGAAGCTCCCAGCGAAAAGGTGTCGTGTCTGACGGAAGAGCAGCCAAACGAACGGCGAGTGGAAACTGAGGCTTTATTATGCGAGCAACTTAAAACGACGCGCGAACTGCCCGCGACAATGTACAACAAGGAAATACCCGCGCCAGCTACAATGCCAGCGCTATTTATGCACAGCAATCTGATAACGCAATCCGAGCGTGGCCGTGGCGCGAGACACGCGACCAAGCCTTATCACGCAGGCGCACGACATATCATCTCCCCTCCACTTGCTTAGAGTCCCGGGGGGGGGGGGGGCGCTATGTGCCGTAGCGGTCGGGAGCTCGGCGTTGACGCTGCGTATACCGGCGGCCTTGCTCGGCGGCCTGATTAGCAGCCGATGGCTGCTCTACCAGTTCGGTCGAGCTGGTAGGGCTGGTATTCACCGTCACGGGGGCCTTCACTGGTTCCCCAGTATTGGCCTCGAGGGCCACCACTGGAAACACCAGCGCCACCGTCGGCGTGACGTGCTTGGCAGGATCACGCGGTCTCGGCGGCCGCGTCGGCTGCTTGCGGGCGCTGCCGCGTGCTTTGTAAATGAGTTTCAAGCTCCCCCCTGCGCTGCGGTCGGTACGAATACGGAGGTTTCCTCGCATTTTGAACCCAACTGAACCCATTGTAACAGAAGTGGCTGCCTCCGAAAGCGATTAACATGCTGCTCTTACTGCTCGGTGCCGTAGTGCCGGACGTATACGCGCAACGAAGTCCGGTATAAGCCTGCACCGGTGCCCGTGGGACAAGAAACTGCGTGAAGAGTGCGTTGTGGTGCTAAGAACCGGCAAGCAGCGATCGGATGCCAGTCATGTGTACAACAAGCACTTCCGCGACGACGATTTTCGCTGCTGCGTCGGGGCTGTGATGTTGAGTATCAGACTGTGCGCACTGCGACGATTGTCCGCGCGCGCTTCCCGCCGGCTAATGGTGCTTATCTACCGCAGTATGAAAAAGGCGCTGCCTTTTGCATCCCGCGATACCATCTCAGAACGTTCCTGTGCGACCTCTTGATCGTCGGCCCCGTGCTCAGCGTCTACAATATGGGCTGCATATACTTGAGCGACTCTTTAGATACGTTGGATTTAAACACTCGCAAGGTTCCTTGTACATTCCCCTAAGATGACCGGAAGGCGAAAGCCGCCTTCTCCTTCTTGTCAGTCAATGTATAGATTTTCCCCGCCCGCTCCAAAAAACTTTGTGCACCTAACGAGGTTTTGCACTGCCTCCGTGATCGGCCCACCGATCACGGAGGCTGTGTAAAGCGACCATGTCGTGTGAACACGTCATGATGTGACATCACGTTATGTGGCGTCATGGCTACGTCATGACGTCTTCACATATTTGGGCAATCTGTGACGTCACGATGACGACATATGGTGATGTCATCACGTGATGGTGATTTTTTTTTTGCATTACTCATGCCGGCGCCGACGAGGCGGGATGCCGACGGTCAATCTTCCCTTTTGATGAGGCATCGAAGGTTTTCGCCTTCATAACCTATATGCGACGTTTGCTGGTGGATGTACATAGCGAGCGAGTCAAATGCTGCGGCTGATGTGTGCTGCATTTATGTTGGCAATAACATTCTTTCAGTCAATCGTGCATTCTCATGACTTGTGCCACTCTCAAACTCAAGTTGGGCCTATCCAACCCCATGCATTTTTTGGAGCCTTATTTATTTATGTGGAAAAGATGCCGCGCTGTTGGCGTTACACCCTAATTGCTGGGCAACTCGCCAAATAATGATGGGCATTAAAATTTTGCATTTAACTCTTTACGTGTTGTTGTTACCTTGCTTTGCAGCTGCAGGCTGCGGCAATAATTTCCCTTTTTTTTCACCGCTATTTCAAGTTCAGGTAGGTCCTTGTTCACATCGACGTTTGCAGAACAAGTGCGGCGAACGTTACTGTATTTTCATTCGTTTCCTTGGCGTTGTATGCTACTACATGGCTTCGTAGACCACTTCTCCTTCCATCAGCAATCTCGAAGTGGTGAAGCTTTGGTCTATGAATTTGCTGATGGCAGAGAGCGGCAAGTTCAGTGGAATGCAATGGAAACGAAAATTAAGCAACATATGAAATAAGGCATCGCATTTTCTCACGCTTTTTGTGACCACCAAACGAAACGAACACACTGAAATAACAGGAGCGGCAATTGCTCGCTTAGAAGACCGTTCTATATGCAGTGCGAGTCAACATGTCAAATGACATTGAAATGTACATTAATTTGACTGAAAAAAAAAAAACGAAAGAAAGAAACGTTGAATCGTCGGGACGGGACATCACAAGTTGCCATAGGCGCCCCGAAGTCGCAGTTGTAACAAAAAAAAAAAACTCGGAATCTTTGATAGCGTCCGCGCAACAATAGTTTTTGTGTAGTTACAAATTCTCATATTTTGCGGCCTAAAGTTCACGGCACGGCGCCAAAACACGCTCGTAGCGAAGGCGAAACCATGAGTACGAACATATACATGCAAAAGCTCCGTCGGTCGCCGCGAACCCGTGCGATCACTAGCTGAGGCTTCTTTCTGTTATGCTCCATTTAGGTATACAGGCGTCTACTCTAACAAAATGTTTCACATAGTTTCTACTCAGCGACTGAGTACATTTCACGCAAGAAGCCGGTTCAGGGGTCTCATCGCGGTGACCGCGTGAAGCGGGCGCTCCGTTTTCTGCAAAGAGACAGCGACTGTAAACTTCGTTCTGCTTTCTTTTCATCGAAAATTATTATTTCAACACTACAGAACATATTTCGTTTCGAAAGTACGCACAGAAATGTCCTGGAGCGCTTCCGCGACGCGTTTTGTAGAGCACCGACAGCAAATCTTATGGGGAGCGCGCGGCGGTATCCTGCCTAGCACGCAATCGAGGCGCGCCCGATAGAGGGCGACTCCGTAACTCCTCGAGGCCAATAGGTCCTGAGCTTCAGGCTAGTCCTCCTTAGCGGCACTGACGGAAAAATGAACGCAATGAACCCAGGGATATTACCGAGACGGCGGCTCCTGTGTCGAGCTCCATTTGCAAAGGACTCCCTTCTACAACTACGCTAAGCATAATAGGCTCTCCTGTTTCTACCTCTCTGGTCACTACGCTTCGAAGGGGCGGTTCCAACGGCTGCAAAACTCGAACGTGCGAGGCTGTTCGCTTGCCCTTAGGCTGCTGCCGACGCCGGTACGCTTTCTGAATATGCCCTTTCTTGTTACAGGAAAAACAAGTTGCATTAATGTGCGGACATGTACTGGCCTTGTGGTTCGAATTACAGCGGAAGCATTTCGTTGTTGCCTTGGTCGGCAACTGATGAACTTCGAACTCGCTACCGGGCTTCAAATGAGTAGCTGTAGCGTTAACAAGCGCAGCTTCCAAGGCTGTAGCACGATCAACAGCTTGTTGAAACGTGAGTTGCTTGTCCTCCGAAAATAAGTGTCTCTGAATGTCGACTCGCAGTAAACCGCAAACAAATCTCTCTCCGAGTGACTCGTCGAGAAACGCACCGAACTCGCATGTTTGGGCCAGCGCCCGTAACTCTGCCACGTACTGCGGTATTGTTTCATGTTCTTTCTGCATTCGACGATGAAACTTCGCTCGCTCGCCTATGGCTGACCGTTCAGGGGACAAATGTTTACGGAGCAGCTCGCACAAGCTTTCCAGTGAATGTGAGGACGGCTTTGCTGGGGCGGTAAGCGACTTGAGAAGCGAATAAGTCTGCGGACCTACTATGCTGATGAACGCGTCTACCTTCCGTTCATCGGGGACATCGTTGGCTCGAAGATAAGCCAGCACACGCTCCTCGTAACTAATCCAATCGCTTGTCGAGTTATCGAATGGCTCTACTTGCCCCAGCTGAAAACTTGCGGTCGCCTTCGCCTTGGCCCCGTCGCCTTGGTCGGTCGCCTTGGCCATGTCGTCCCCAGCGGCTGCTTCACGTCTGCGTAATCCGCCAGCGGGTTCCAGTTGCTACCAAGCCGGAGCTTCTTCCATGCTTGTAGGTCCCATCTTCGTCGCCAGTCTATGTCGTGTCTGACGGAAGAGCAGCCAAACGAACGGCGAGTGGAAACTGAGGCTTTATTATGCCAGCAACTTAAAACGACGGGCGAACTGCCGGCGACAATGTACTGTACAACAAGGAAATGCCCGCGCCAGCTACAATGCCGGCGCTATTTAAGCACAGCAATCTGATAACGCAATCCGAGCGTGGCCGTGGCGCGAGACACGCGACCAAGCCTTATCACGCAGGCGCACGACATATCAAAGGAAAACAGCAGCGTCTAATGGTGGCGTGCCGCGAAAGCGTACGAAAGATGATCCGTATGTGATGTCGATGAAGTCGGTCAAATCTGTGTTGCCGATGGAGAGGTGGACGCGGAGTGCTCCACCGCAGAGGCAACGCCGCGTTCTGCCGTTCTAAAGTGGCTGGAGAGCGTCAGAAACGAGGACCTTCCTAGCAAGTATTGGTGTAAGCACTTGGTACCCAACATAGCTCGGCACACTCACTCATGAGTGCACTCAACTCACACTCACTCACACTCATTTGAACGTGGTGGAGTTGAGTATGAGTGAGTACTCATGCGTGTGAGTGGTCGTGAGTGTGAACGTGAGTGAGTACTCATGAGTGTGAGTGGACGTGAGTGTGAACGTGAGTGAGTGCGAAGGCTGAAAAAATTGTGGTGAGTGAGTTTGAGTGAGTACTCTCTTAAAGTGCCGACCTATGGAGCTCGACACACTCACTCATGCGTGCACTCAACTCACACTCACTCACACTCATTTGAACGTGGTGAGTTGAGTATGAGTGAGTACTCATGAGTGTGAGTGGAGGTGAGTGTGAACGTGAGTGAGTACTCATGAGTGTGAGTGGTCGTGAGTGTGAACGTGAGTGAGTGCGAAGGCTGAAAAAATTGTGGTGAGTGAGTTTGAGTGAGTACTACCTTAAAGTGCCGACCTATGGTACCCAATGCTCCTGGTGTCATGGCATTTTCGGTTTGCGAGGTGAACTTCACTCTGCTCTCAGAAGCTTCCATATTTTACAGCGCGAGAAGACACCACAGAAAGGAAGGCACACACAGGACACGCGGGCGCTGCTGACGCTCCGTGTGTCCTGTGTGCCTTCCTTTCTGTGGTGTCTTCTCGAGCTGTAAAATATGGAAGCTAAAAAACCAACTCGCCCAACATATCGCCTTGTGGAATCTCAGAAGCTGCTGTTGTGTACACTGTCCGAAACTGGCATTCACTGCACTGCATACTTAGGGGGATCAGTGATAAATACGAAGTTACATTTGGTCTTATTTCACGTGAACTGGAAGAGTTGATAATTAAGAAGTTCTGGTGCTCAGAAGCATTCAACATTCATCACTGCGAATGTAAAGTGTCACCTTATACATGCGATGTTTCTCTATATTTGTTCAGCTGTATCAATTAAAATTTTGTGCGTTATGTGAATTTGTAAATAGATTTTGTCATGTTATGCTCTTGAACTTTGCTAAAGATTGATGTATTTCTTGAATAAATGTTCACTTTGAGCATTGCACCTGAGCTCTTCTAAGTTAGCATGCTGCTGACTGCGTACTTTGAATTTAGTAAGGCAGTCAATACTTGCCAGAACTTAATTTTATGAGCATTGCATTCAGTCACCACTTTAATGTCTAACAGGCATTCTCACCCAGCTATAGTAATATCTTCAAGAAACAGCCCCAGTGCACAGAACCAGCTTCTCAAACACCAGCGGCGCGTAGCCAGTAATCTTTTGAGGGGGGGAAGGGAGGGGGAGTTCAAGCACCCTTTATGAGTGTTCGTGCGTGTATATATACGCATGCAAAATGGAAAATTATGGGAGGCTGTGAACCACTCTTTGTTACGCCGTTGTCTACACTCTAAGAAAAAAAAAGAGTATGTGTGACTCTTTTCGGAGAGTTCTGACTTGCCACGTATACGACTCTCTTTGAAGAGACACAGTGACTCTCTGGGTGGGTCAGAGTCGGCGCGCTCTAGGAGAGTCCCGGGACCCTCTTAGGAAGAGTTCAAGGACTCTTTTGCGAAGGATCACAGTACCACTTCTGAGGGAGTCATACGACTCTAGCCGGTGACGCTTCTACGTAGGTCAAACGACACCCACCGAAGCGTCAAGCGACTCTGCGGCTATTTTAAGCTACTCAGTTGACCCTTGCTCTGCTTTTGCGCGACTGCTGCTGGAAATAGTGAAGTATTCAGTTTAAGCAACTCCAATAATACTTGCCGTTTTGCCCAGCGACTGCAAAAAGAGAATCGTTCAATTTTAACATTATTTTAATAAAACTTCTCAAAACAACACACCATTTCCAGCACAGTAATACAGAAAGGAGATGGTATGTGATTTCCAATGAAGCAGTTGAAGTATTCCTCATTTAGATGCTTGTATGAGTACAGCCAAGCAAAATGTGTGACTGTGATGTCCATAGTGTCATGTCGTGCAAAATAAACTACTGATATCGGCATCATGTTCTCATAATTATTCCTTATGATTATGAATAAATCAAAAAGTCGTGACGGCTGGAGGAATCAGACTTGTGACTTGCAATGTTGTCGCTCCTGTTCAGCGTGAGCAGCCATGAAACATGGTAACTGAAAAGAAAACATGATATCATGATGAGAAAACGGAATCGTAGTAAGAGTTTGCAAAACCTACACATTAAATGATTTACACAGACGTAATGAAGGCTCACAACAAAACAGCCAGTGCAAACAGGCATGGTAAGGAACCATGTTTTTTGCCGTTATCGTGTAAAACACAGCTTTCAAATAGTTTTTGTAACAGGTCACTTGGTGACAAAATTGCAGCACAAGATGATGTGAGCCTCTTTTAAAACAAAAAACACAATTGGTTTAGGCGAACTGTTTCATTCGTGTGTTAAATGAACAGACTGGACAGCTGGGTTGTCAAGAAACAAATGAACCTTATCGTTTATTCTGCGTTGTTATTTATAGCCGAAGGTGGAAAGAATTAGAACAGGTGAAGGCCAGGGTATGCACGAGGCAATCGTGCATGTAGATAGCACATGTGCTTTCATCAGATATGATACATCCTCCTTCCAAACACCTAGAATTAATACCGCTGGCTTGTCTGCTGGAACTGCTGGTCATAACCCAGACGCTCTGGCGGCCGCGTCTGTCGTCGACATCGTCTCAGTGGTTGGCGCGACGGCTGCTGAGCTTCCGCGGGTGAGGCTGCGATGGTCGATGACAGTACTGGCTGTTGTATCGGGCAGTAGCTCCACTTCGGGGAAATTGGACATCAAGTCATAGGCGCACAAATAATGTCTTCCCGAGTACTGAAAAAGATCGACACCGACACGGTACCATGGCTGAGTGGGCGTTGGTTGCATAATTAAAGGCTCCGATGGCTGCTTATAAGCGTATGTCTTGCAAGTTGGACATCTTTCGATGAAGGACTGAATGTCTGAGTTTATATTCGGCCAATAAACCATTTGCCTTGCTCTAGCTTTGCACTTTACCTGGCCAAGATGACCTGCGTGGATCCGTCTCAACATGTCGCTACGCATGCTTGTCGGTATCACCACTTTCGTGCCTTTCAAGAGTATGCCGTTTACTACGGATAGCTCTGCGGCCACTGGTTTCAGGGGGGCCGTCGACTGGCTCTCCCTTAGCCAGCTTTCTTAGCACTGTGCCAAGATGTGGATCGAGAGCTGTTTCCTGTGCAAGTTTTCTAGCTGTCGTTTCACTTACGAGTGCTGATACGACCGTGACGGCATGGATCTCGACGTCACTCGTGCATGCAGCTGCCTTGAGTCCAGGAACAGGTGATCGGGACAGCATATCAGCAAGGGCCATCTGTTTGCCAGGAATGTATGTACGTCAGCGTGTAATCATATTTCATCAATCTCAAGAAAAACCGCTGCGCTCTTGGTGGCATATCACTTATGCCTTTCTTTGATATGTCTATCAGCGGACTGTGATCACTCTCGAGGATGATGGGGCGGCCATAAACAAAATGATTGAATTTTTCACAACCAAAAACTAAATCCAAAGCCTCCTTTTCAATATGTGAATATCTGTGCTCCGATTCTGTTAAAGCTCTCGACGCATAGGCGACCGGCTGCCAGCAGTCTCCATGACGTTGCAGAAGTGCCGCACCGACACCACTTTGAGAGGCATCTGCAGTTACCTTTGTCTCGAGACTTGGATCAAATATAGCAAGCAATGGCGCATTACTTAAATCCCGGCATATAGCCTGCCATTCGCTTTCGTGGTTTGGTGTCCAATCAAAGATGGCACCATGTTTGATGAGGGAACGTAAAGTAGACGTACGCTGTGAGAGAGATGGTAGGTACTTGCTGAAGTAGTTAACGACTCCCAGTAGCCTTTGAACAGCCAATTTGTCCTGAGGTCTTGGCATTTTCAAAAGACCGTCAACGAGATGAGGATTTGGCCTAATACCCTTGTCGCTAATGATGTCACCCAAAAAAGAGAACTTCTTGTAGGCCAAAGCGACATTTGGATGCATTGAAGGTAAGGCCTGATTTTTCAGCTGTTTCTAATGCTCTGCGCAGCCTTTCATCGTGCTCGGCCCTGTTCCCTCCCCAAATTAACACATCATCTACGTACACGCGTACGCCGGCGAGACCATCAAAAACCTCGTTAAGGGCCTTTTGAAACACTTCGCTAGCCGACGCTATACCGAACGGTAGAAGAAGAAACCGATAACGGCCGAAGGGCGTCGCGAATGTGCATATTTTCGACGATTGTTCGTCTAATGCGATTTGATGAAATCCCGCATTTGCGTCGAGACGCGAAAAGAACTTCGCGCCTGCCAAGTCTGCTTCAATATCCTCTCGGCGCGGCATTTGGTAGTGTTCCCTCTTGATGTTTTCGTTGATACGTCTTGGGTCCATGCAGACCCGCAATTTGCCGTCTTTCTTTAGTACAATGACAAGGGGGCTTACCCAATCTGTGGGGCTGCTGACCTTCTGGATGATGCCTTCCTTTTCCATTCTGTCCAGTTCAGTACGGAGAGGCTCCCGCAGGGACAGGGGGAACCCTCCGAGCTGGCTGGACGACTGGCACGGCATCCCTGTGCAGCTCAATCTTGTATTCACGTGGGGCGCATCCTGTTCCATGGAAAAGACGTGGGAACTCCTTGACAATTTCTTCGGTGTCGTTCGTAGTCACGCTATGGTGGCTAGAGAGGGAGGTGTCAGCATCGGCTGGGCTGCGCCGTGCAAGTCGGTGCGGCACTTTTTCATGACCCCGACAGGTGGCGCGTCGTCGTCTGCGATAGCCTTTGCGCTGCCCGAACTGCATGGCATCCGCGCGTCTGGATCACACGGGCGGCGCGGGTGCACAGTCATTGCGCGTCTGCAGAAACGCGTTCCTTGGCTGTCTGTGCACACGAGCATCTCTTCGTCGTTCAGTTGGTTCAGTAACCGCGCTGATGCGGCGGCGCTGCTGTCGGCTCCGCGAGCCCATTCGCGCCGCCGAATCATGAAAAAATGCTGCCTCTCCGGCGCGCCGTTGCTCACACCTCCCCCTCTAGCCACCATAGTCACGCTGTCAACAGCCCGCTGTACGATTCCAAGCTTTTCGCTGGTGTCCAATCCTAGGATAGTGCAGTGGTCCTTCTTTACTACAAAAAATTCTGCGCACGCCTTGCGGTCACCAATCTCGATGAGCGCTGAAAACTTGCCAATGTGCTTGATCATGTTGCCACCGTAAGATTTCAGAACAGCGCTACTGGGCATCAGGGTTGTTATCTTGAGCTTGCGAAACATTGAAAGCGGCAAAACATTTGCCTGCGATCCTGTGTCCACCTTAAAGGTGACGTACTTGCCGTCAATGCATGCGTTCACACGCCAGTCTCGTTCTCTGCTTGCGGCGCTGCTGGCGACATTCAGTACTTCGAAGTCGTCGCTCTGGTGTCGCACTTCATACACGCGCTCTTTCTCGCTGCAACAAGACGCGAAGTGGTTTCGGCCATTACACGAGTAACATACTTTGCCGCATGCTGGGCAGCGTCTGAAGGCATGCCTTCGGTTGCAATGGTTGCATTTTAGGTCGTTCCTGCACCCTCTAGGAGTGCTCTTACTGGCTGTGACAGCGTTCATATCGAGTTCTTCCTTTGTTTTCTGCCAGAATTCATGTTGACGAGCTGATGCTTCCGCCACCTTGCAAAGGATGATAACTTTTTCCAAGGTCAAGCTTTTGTCCCTCAGCATTTTTTCTCGAAG
>JALIZH010003766.1:0-14335 GCA_030522465.1 Rhipicephalus appendiculatus
CGTGCGGTATGCCGTAATTTTTTAAAATGCGAATGCATTTCATAGTCGGGCTATGTCAGGCATCCGGCGTTGGCGTTGGCGTTGTCCGCGGAGGAGGAGTAGGAGGATAGGTTGAGGAGGTGTGCGCGCCGGCAGGTGTTAGATGTGAAGCATCTTATGGCGAAGCTTAATCCGGTGGTGGTGGTGTACGGCGTGACCGCCCTTACTGCGCATGCGCAAACCCTTTCAAAAAAAATAAAGATAAAAAACCTCCTCTCTCCCTCTCTCTCCCCCTAGGCATCCCTCCCCGCGGCAACCACACCCCTCACTGCATGCGCCTCCCCTCCTCTCTCCCCTGCTACGCTCCCCCTCTCCTCTAGGCATCCCTGCCCGCGCCGTCCACACTCCCACTGCGCATGCGCGTCCCACCTCTTCTTCTCTCCTACGCTCCCCCCTCTCTTCTCTAGGCATCTCTGCCCGCAGCGTCCACACTCCCACTGCGCATGCGCACCCCACCTCTCTCTCCTCCTACGCTCCCCCTCTCCCTCTCGCCTGGCGACGCCGACACAGGCAGCGTCTGCTAGCGAGTTTCTGGTTGAAAAAACCGACTGCTCGCGCTGCACAACCGTTCACTGGCCACCCCGTATATATGGCAATGAATCTTGACCTCCAAGGTGGTGCCGGTGGGAGATTTCTCCTGTGCGTTGTTGAACAATAAAAATTCGCAGCGTGCGCGTTAACCTAAAAAGTGGTCTGCGGCGGAGCTCGGCGGAGCTATATATGAAAAAAAAATTAAAAAAATAAATAAAAAAAAATTAAAAAAACAAGAAAAAGCAAAAAAAAAAAAATGGCGCTGCGCCGTGCTCCCGACCGGGCTGCAGAAATTAGGCGCCTTTTCCTTCTTCAAACCACAACCACCATATATAAATGGAGTGAAGCGCGCGCGAAATGCATTCGCATTTCCTCACGATTCCCCTTCGGGGAGGTGGGGGCTTTTTTTTTTTCTGCTTCGAGATGCATATGCAAACTGAGCATTGCTGGGTGGATCACTCTGCGTGCAGGGGTGCCGGAGGTTTTTTCTTTAGGCTGTGCCAATAACTCGCTTTAGTGCAATATACGTTATTGCGATAATAATTGTGGCCACTCTCGACGGGTTTTTGCCGTCGCCGTTGCCGTCACCATCGCGGTCATGTCCCGTATAAAGTTCAAATTGATAACTCCCCCCCCCTCCCGCACATGGTATGTTCTACCGCGGGTAGAGGCGCGCGAGCGGGGGCGACGAACGCGGCTAAACCAGAGATCAAACCAAATCACCGCCCCTCGGAGGGCACATGCGATAACATACCCCCCGCTCGGAGGGGCCTGCCGTCGAAGCAGACAGCAAACGCCCGCCCGTCTTGAACGAGCATGACAGCTGACTTTTTTCCATTGCTTTGCCTATATGAAGGAATGTGTAAATGTATTGTCCGAAGTGTCTACGCTGCATTCTTATTGTGTGCACAATAGAATTACGCACGTATACGTACATGACCGTTGAGTACACTGCAGCAGTTCCCTATTTTCCCCAGGAAAAACACATCGATTGTGCGCATCTTAGTGTTGCAGCAAACAAACGAGCTACTGAACTCAAAATAATTCAGTGCCGCGCGTATTCCAGTATTTGCACGGAGAATAGCTAATGAACTACCCGATCGGGAACACGAGCAAAGCGAGAAAAAAAATATATATATATATATATATATATGCACTAATCTACGCTACGAAAGATAACTAGCTAGATCGACTCATAGACCTATTTAACGTAGCCTTTAAGGATTAAGCAATGCACTACATGAAATGATCGAGAGCAAGACAACTTGTTATCGTACGCCCACAGCTATTGTGGTGCCCTTATACTACGCGTGGCCTTCTCAAACGAATTCACTACTCAAATGCAAATCACTTGCTAGGCTATTTCTTCTCCGCAGGAGAACCACGTTGTCCCAGGAGAACCAAGAACCACGTAGCCAGGTCGAACTTGGTTGACTGGCCTATCGTGACCAACTGCAACTAGATTAGTGCGTGCAAACGCAAGAATAAGTGTATGTTCAATGCGATTTTTTTATGAATGGTTTATAACCTTGATGAAAATTCAAGCAAATATGTACGTCCGAAACTAAAAAAATAACATGTGAATGATGCGACATCTCCGGTATCGCCTCGATGCACCGGCAAAGTGGCGCATGTTCACTTCTTCCCTCCTTTGCGACCGGCCTGAGGCTCGGCGGCCCCGACGTAGAAGAGGTTCTCTTGCAGCAGCTCTTCGAGCGTGATTCGGCCGGTCTCGGGAAGGAAGAAAGTGACGAGCATCGCCCCGATGAAAGTGATGATGCTGAAGAAGAAGCCGAGTCCGGAGAGCCGCAACGTGTCGCGCACCTGGTCGAAGAAGGCGGTCACTCCCCGCGGCGCACGCCCAGTTGAACGCAGACACCAAGGAGAGCAGAGTGCCGCTGCCGCGACACGGCACCAGTTCGGCGTTCAGGAGCCACACGACGGGGCCCAGGCCAATTGAAAAACCTGCACAGCGGGCGTTACCGACGCGCCGTCATGTACGGTGACCACATGTCCCCCATTTTCCGTAAATATGAACCAGCTGCCCTGCGTAGTCCTCGCCCTTGTAGCACTCATTAACTGTCCTTCAAGTTAGAATTTACACATTTCAAGAAAAGGCATCGATTTTCAGGATTTTCTTTTGTCTTTATGTTAGCAGGTTACTAATTTGCTTATCCAGAACGCAGCGGTCGCATCCTGTAACGTATTCACAAGCCACAAACGACGAAATTCCACACATTACTCTCCAAGAGCTCCTCTGGAGGTTTCCGAATTGCAAAGTAATAAGTAAGTCTCATTGGCGGACACAGTTCAGATGGTGTCTAAAATTACTGCACTGCTGTTCTCGGCGAGAAGGCGGTTGATTGCCTAGATGGACGTACGCCCTTTCCTTCGATGGAGGCGCATATCCATCAACGCGCGCACAAATGCCGCTACGCGACAAAAATCGTTTGCGACATTCCCGGCCACTGCATGTCACTTCGGTTAATCATCGAATCCGGAACGCGGAGTTCTGCTTCTGGAAATGAGTGCGAAGCAAAATGAGTCATGTCTGAGTCATGGAAAATGAGCATGCAGTCATGGCTGGCTAAACATTGCGCAGCTGCCTGGTGCCAGTACATTAGTGAAGGCAAGGATGGAACGCTTCTCGCAGACGCTTCACGGCGCGAACGGGCCGAATTTCTGATTTGGCAATGAAGCTCCTGCTGACCACGGCATGATGGCAGGGTGGTTCAGTCTTTTCTTACGATTAACCGGCCTGAAATACTCATTAGTTAGAACTTTTCCTCGATAATACGTAACCTGGCTACTGGTCCCTTGCAGGGATATTGATACAATAGCGCGCCCCCCACAATCTTGTGTTCAGCTGTCGATTAACTGATAGCAGCATGTAATCCAATATCTGAAGCAAGTTCGATACCCCATGTTCGAAGTCTTGAAGAGCAGCGCGTATCCTGGCCTCGAGATACTGTTCTCACGTTGCTGAAGGCGGAAGTAAGCTTCTGTCTTCACAAGCACCTGAACGTGAGCCTGATGTGGTGATTTTGCCTCATTCTGCCGATAACTTCCGACCAATCGGGCGCTTTCTTAGAAGCACAGGGTTTAACCTTTCTCCCGTCTAGTCCACTGATATGCTGAACACATTCCCGTTACGAGGGCGCTCGTGTACGCCACAGTGGTATTGGCACAATGAAAGCGCCACATAAAGCAAACGGCACATGATGCTTTTTTTGACACGTCAGGAGCAGTGCTGCTCTATGTGCGCGTTTTTCAGCGAAGGCGCTTAAGGTGACACATAAGCTGTAAGCTAATGACAGCAAGGCTACAAAGCCTAAATACTGGGGCAGTCACTTTTAGAATGAAAAACATAACCAGACAGAAAGCTTGACGAGACAGTCTCACATCAGCGTCCAACCTTTTTAATGGAAACGTAAACTGTGTGATGAGAAGCGCCCTGAGACCTCAGCTAACATAACAGTTCTAGATTACGTTCAGGGAGTTTCTGAAGAAAGGTTTTACAAGTTCAGAATCACCCATGAGCATTTATATTCTTACATGCCGTGTGTCAGTACACAACGCTCCCCAATTTTCACACTGGGTTGAGGGACAAGCTTGATCGAGAAAGGTGCGTTTCACTTAGACTTATCTTACGTGTTTCCCCGAAATAAAAAATAAGTAATGAGAGAATACCCGCTTCACAATCTACTTCCAAAGACGTGTGAGTCAGAAAGCTGAAGTTTTGTACTTACCAACAATGTAAAAGCCTATGAGAAGGACGGGTATTCGGTCGAGTACGTCGCGTTCGCGGTCATCGCCCTCCTTGCTCACGTGTGACACAGCGCCCATTGCTATCAACGAGAAGACACACACGTGCGACGACAAAAGTAGCAGGCGCCTCCGGGTCACCATGTCCATTACCGCCACAGCGACCATGGTGGTGGACACCTGCGCGCCAAATGATCGCATCGCTATTCTATGATTCTATGATTCTAAAATCGCATCGCTATTCTATGATTACAAGAACAATAGAAGTTGTAACACAAGTCTTAATCAAGAGCGCTACTTCAGCGACAGTGTTGTTACGAGTCTCAAAAGCACACATGCCTGTATGTGCTACATGAATAAAGGAAGATAATTTTTTATGGCTCGTTTCTTTGTTCGATAACACTTACGTCAACTACATGACACTTATATCAACGAGTGGACGCCAGAGGCACCCATAGATTCATTTGACGAACTTTGAGCTACAAGGGGGATTGGTTCTAATCTCGCCTCTACAGTTACCGTGTCCAATAGAGAAATTGAATAGGGTTCCACCAGGAAAACAGCCAAATTAAGCAATAAAAAAATTAAACCATCTCCCACTAAAGGGAACCATGTGGGGATGCGAAGCAGCGCTGGTGTTCACTTGTGTTTCCATTTGTATGTTTCCGTGTATGTTTGATTTGTGTGTGGAGCTGTGTATCAGCGGTGCTGCTTACGCTAAGCAAAACGTTTCCTTGGCCTAGTTGGTTCATGACTTCTGAAGAAAAAATTGTAGCGCAAAGCAACACACGGACAGACAAAGAGCACGGGACTGGCGCATACGCTGCTTGCTCTGCTGTCACAGCTTACGTTACCGATGCCGCTACAACTGGCGCCAACGTTGACATCAATAGCGCCGTTGCGAAGAAGAGTGCAACGGAGCGAGCGCGCGTCGCATTATACAAGCGCGCCGCATTATATACAAGCGCGCCGCATTATATAGAGCGCACGCCGCGTAAAAGTCACACGCACTCCCACCTGCAGTGTGGCAAGGAGGATAGAACAGTCCGCTTCCTGGAGGCGCAAGCCGGCTTCGGCGAACACGGTGAACGTATAGAATATGATCATGTTGATTCCCGAGAACTGCTGAAGGAAGTTGACTTGCGCGGCGACCAATGCGTGAGACGGTGGGAGGGGTGCTGTCACGTACACCATCTCGATGGCCATGCATTCCTCCTCGGCGCTGCCGCCTCGAAGTTGGAACAGGCAGTCAAGACCGTCGGCCTGCGTGTGGTCGGTCGTACAGTGCCCGGCACGGCGCTAACCGCAAGCACTCGTCACAGTTCAACAGCAGTCTATGTCACGTAGCCGCGGCGAAAACCGAAGCTAACTCGTTCGAAATTGACACCATGGATTCAAACAACAAAAAAACTGAGCTGTCTTCCCACTTACTGTCCACTAATTCGCTTCTTCCACATGCAACTACAACCGTTCGGACGCTGATAGCCTTACTCCGGATTAGTCAGGTGTGTTCGTGCAAAGGCAGAACAAGGCCTCTCCAAAATTGCCTTGATTATTGAAAATGGCGTACCATGTGCATGGGTCTGTGCAATTAAGGGGTCAGTTCCTTTGATGCTCATAAACGTTCGGCTGCACGTGAAGTGGCCCCTACTGCGAAAACAACCGTGCTCAACTGTTTTTATAAACTCCTAACTTGAAGCAGCTATAATAGAAGCAGAGCTTGGCACTATACCGCAGAAAATTGATGGAGTCCCACTCACTGACTGACCTGGACCGAGTGATTGTGCCCGCCTACGCCTACCAGCAATATTGCACATTAATCGGATATGCCACTAGGAACATAAAAGGAATTTTCAAGGCACAACTGCTTCAAGGCATTTACTGCTTCCATGAGACTGTTTGGCGTAGCGCACACCCACAAGGACAAACAAGGACACACACACACAAACACACACACACACACACACACACACACACACACACACACACACACACACACACACACACACACACACACACACACACACACACACACACACACACACACACACACACACACACACACACACACACACACACACACACACACACACAAACACACACACACACGTACGTACGTACGTACATACATACATACATGCAGACACACACACACACGCACGAAAACGCCACACACACACACATACACACACACACACACGCACACACACACACACAATACTTCCACGTTGCACGCGCGCGACGTTAACTGACGATTATAGATCACCATCCTGCTATAAGGTTGGCACCAGGTCATGCTTTATAACCCGGTAAGGAGCGGGCGAATATATTACTGATGAACAGACAGCGCTTTCAACAAGAGATTTCAAAAGACACGGATGTTATACCTCAAAGCGATGAAAGCGAACGGTGTTGGCATGAAACGGGGCACAGAAAACTCACGAGACGTAAGCTACGACCGACGCAGACCTTCTGCTCAAAAGCCTGTTTAGGGAAGCTGAAGTCGCTTAACAAACAAAAGAGCTGCGTACGCAATGAGAGATGACATCACAGCGCAGTGACAGCTTGGGCTATACGTTATGGCGAAAGAGCGCGAACAAAATGGATAGCCGAAGAACTCACAGGACAAGGCCATGATTTTCAACCGGGTTTCTTTATTGGAAAAGACGGGTATATACATCGAGATAACAAGCATTGAACCTGAATCAGAAAGATGGGAAGGGCACAAGGCTATCAGTCGGTACATACATACAAGGGGAGCAGCATGCAATTAAGGACAAAGACGCGGAACAAACAACAGCACTGAGTAACGGTCAAATTTCTTGTTACGAAAGGAACCCGAATATACACCCAGGAAACAGCTGTATGCCACCGAACGGAAGACCAAAGAACCACGAGACAACAACAACAAGGTAACTGTGATTAAATGTCCCCAAAAATTATAGCGGCTGTTAAAATACTTCAGTTATTTCAGCATTACTCAAGACCACAGACGTAGTGCTAACGCTGTGTCTTGCGATAGCAGTGGCTTGAAAGATTTCACGCGCGTGAGCATCAATGTACATTTCAGGAACCTCCCACAGTGAAAAGTCAGGCGCCCGAGCAGAGCATGCATCACAGTACTTGTAAAGTGAAGCCCAATTACTGCCTGTTCTGGAGCGAAGGCTGCAGGCACCCTGTGTTAAACTGTCATATAAATAAAACGTGGACGTTTTAAGAGAGTCCACTATAAGAGGTACTTCATATACACCGCATTCTTCGCGCTTGGCGAATCGAGTTGCGTGCTTCATTATATTGCAGATTGGCGAAGTTTTTCACACCTTACCTTTTGGCAGAGTCGACCTGTATCATTAGGCGCCGGCAGAACTACACGGACACCTTCACGCTGAGAGACTTTTGTGGTTAAGAGAGGTCATGAAAGTAAGGTATGACGGCAAACCTACTTCCGCTGCCATCTGGCTGCTTCAGCGGGGAAATTTCGCCCTACCTGGCGGAATGTTTTTGTAACGAGAGCTACACTGGCCGTATTCTCGCCGTTTCGCTGCGGTCGGTGGCCGCACTGCGTGCTCAGCCGTTGCCTAGCAACTGCCGCAGCTGGCAGCACCGCTCGCCGCGCCATCTGGCATGACGTCAGAGGAAAAGCCGGCTTTTCATCCTGTATATAGAAGGGGCGGCTCGGTGGGATTCGTCGGCAGATATGGAAAGTGAGTCGGAGAGACTGAAAGCAGCCAGGCTTCGCCGTCGGAACGAAACCAAGAGGAGGCAGCGAGCCGAGGAGACAGAGGAAGAACGAGCTGCACGCCTCGAGAAGCGTAACCGTACAGATAACCAAGCTAACAAAAGATTAATCGTACCTCCGCTTCGCACACCCAGGCACAATTGAGCTTACACAGCCAATTCGTTCAGCGACGGTGGTCAGATGTGGATGCGGCAACCTTACTCAGCCACCTCTCCACTTGCGGAAATTTGCTAATGCAGATGGCGGTGGCAGGAGAGTGCGAGCGGGTCCCCGAGCGCGATTGTGGCCCAGTTAATGGGGAGAAGGCTTACATAAGAGCATATGCTCAGGAAACGAGGTCCAGCTTGCACGTAAGCTTTAGGTCAAGAAAACGTAGTTCGCCCTTCTCAAGATACTCCTCTGTCAATATGAACACGCTAAAAACGTCACAGGACTTGGCATAAGCCTCCTAGATTTGAGTAGGCCTATTCTGAGGGAATGATCCGAGGACAATAGGGGATATTCATAATGCTTAGCGCTCTGGCAACGCTGGGCGCGTGCGCCACGTTTCGTAGGGCACCGTCGCGAAATCGTCTGCTCGCATCTCCATAAGGATAGTCAACGGAGAGGCTGTGCCGCTCTGGCGGAGCTTTCGGACCGAGAAAATACGTCTTTTTCTTTCGTCGTCCAGCGCCTAACGGTCAATTACCCTCGCTGTGCTGCCACAAATCGACGAGAAAGCAATATCGGAGCTCTGCGCGCATCAAAAACTCATCCGGACGGCAGCTGCATGAGGCGCATCGCTTCGCAAAGTCGAACAGCCGTTCTCTAAAGGCGTGTGCTTCCGATCTGAGGTAGGCGTTCAATAAAAGTTCTCATTGCAGATGAGATGCGGCTTTCAAACTTCTTATATGACCTTGCGCAGCAATACATCTCCATTGTATTTCCACTGCGATTATAATAACACGCTTCAGATATCCGAACCACGTTCTTTCTGCGCGTCTCGTGCAACGTTGTGGTGCATTCCGCGACTCATTTCTTTAACCACAGGTATCTTACACCTTTTACAATAGCGTGCGTCGTAGTTTTTCGAAGTAAACAAAGCACGGACATGTCCATGAGCGGTGCGCCGCAAACCAAACAAAAATAGTGATCGCCCGTTTCGACTGTACACGGAGAGAGCGTCCCAAGTAACGCTGTTTTAATACACACTGGTTGTTTATAATGCCTTGTGGTCGTAATCTATCGCGCGGATTAGGTGTTGTCGTTCTGGTTTTCTTGAACGCTATACGTGTGCGTTCATTGACTTATCTTTTTTAAAATATCGTACTCTTTGCGTTCGCACGCCACGGAGGCATGCATTATAGCTCGCCGCACGCCATTGCAAACAGCATACAAAGATACAAGTGCCCGCGATCAGCAGAAAGATGAGTACGACGATCTACCGAACAAATTGTTCCATCTATAGTACGGTCAGTGAACCTGTAGGCTCCCTAAGTGAGCGCTCCGTGTTCGCAGCGAATGCTGACCGAAGTAAGCAGAAGAAAAAATCAAAGCGGAGGGTGTTAAGCGAAGGGCAGAAGCGCTGTAGGAGGCGTGCGGACTATGTACTTCGGCGCACAGAAGGTGGGCGCACACTGCCTTGCGAAGCTTGAAAAGCCGTGGCTGTGTGAATTTGGCGATCGGGTCTCGTGTGGCGGCACTGATTTACTGCTGACGCGCGCAGCAGCGCCTGTGGCACTGCTTATACACGTGTAAATAAGTAAGTCTTTGCTTTCTTCGATCTGCAACACCGACAAGCTATGTTGATGATCCATGCTCTCTTGCGCGTGTGCGATGTCGGCCGTCCGTTTTAAAATGCATATATCTTAATATATTGTTCTGTAAGTCTACCTATGTTGCAGCCGAGCAATTAAATTGCACGCAGAAATAACAACTGAGGTTGTAGAGCGTTTTTGAGCGTGCCGGTCACTTACGAAGGTCGATCTTGTTGATGAAACAAGTGCGCGTCAGCATGTTCTTTTCTTCGTTCATATAACTGATAAATTCGATTAAGATTGGTCCTACCTTGTTCCGGGTATTGTCAGGGCTGCATCGTAGCCTGAACAGCGCACGAAGCATTGGGAGGTCATCGCAGAACGAAGATAAACAATCATCAACTTGCACCGTAAAGGCTGCGATATGCGACTAGTTTCGTTTTCGTGCCCTACACGACATGGCGGATCGAGTTTACGCGATCATCGACAGATGGCGCTGTACATTTTGAATATCCCCCCATTACGAAATCATCTGCATGGTAAAGAATATCTGGAGCACGCACTTGCAAAGACGGCAGAGGTGGCGGAAGGAACTGCCGATTAAATAGGACCAAAACATCACTTATTACGGGCGGAATGCAACATAGTTTGTTAATGAGCTCTTGTAGAGATAAGTTATGTATTTATTATAACGCTGTCTGCCATGTTGTGTCACTGTCATCTTGTAGTCTGTTCATAACAATTAACGGACAGTCGAGCCAAGAAAACAATAGGATACCTTATTTTGAGTAATTATTGTATAAATGTCAAGAAATTAGGCGGACGAAAACACAACTTGCCGCCGGCCGGGACCGAACCTGCAACCTTCGAATAACGTGTCCAGTGCGCTACCAATTTAGCTACGGTGGCAGTCGTCCTCCAGTACACTTTATCGGATATATGTTTGCATGTAAACATGGGAGTGTTAGACCGCGCCACTCGTAGCCATGACGGCGAGTGTGGAACACTCTTTCTTTGCCAGCTGTTCCGCAGTGTCCCACACTGGTAGCAACTGATGTTCCTCACCTGTGGACTGATCGACAGTTCGTGCTCCGATCACTCCGCGTGTGTGAGTCTGCTGGCGCCTCGAAATGTGAAAAATAGGAAAAGCCCTGCGTGATTGGTTCTCTTAATTGTACTTTTTAATTGGTAGATATAGTTTAAATACCCTATATTCGCGAGAGCAAACAAAAATCGATGTTCTCTGACCTTTCTACCCGACAGCAGGTGCCATCGAGGCGATTCCACGCAGAACATGGAGGCGATGCAGAGAATTGCTGCCGGTGCCATGCATGCCAGAGCGAGGTAATCCCAGGTGAGGAAGCGACCCAACACGTAGCAGTACAAGATACCCACTGTGATGGCCATCTGCAGCATGCCACCCTGCAACCGACCACCGTGGTGGTCACGAGATTTGTCGTAACTACAAATACGTTAACTCAGCCATTCGCAACTGCAAAGACACGCGGTGATTCACTGCAGCTGCAAGAGTTGAATGCCTTCGTAGCGTGCTAACCATGATGACTATACGGCTGCGGTTTTTAGATAATTAGCTCTTGTTTGAGTTCAGGCGCGCATAGATTACAAATGCATTTGTGGTCAACGCTTTGTGAGCAGGTTCTCTTGTAATTGGTCAGTTTTTAAACTATCTATGTCATCCAAGTAACATCGATGATAACCCCTGTTTAGCGTTGTTTCTAATGCTCAAGGAAAAATTATCGCCCTAATATTCGAATAGCACGGCCGTAACAAATATAAATGAAGACTTACACGATGACGCCACTCATGTTGACATGCTTAAGTTTTTTTTTTCTTTTCGTCGTGGCTGTTGTGGTCCACAAGTTTTTACTTTCTGCACATCTATATCACATATCACAATTAATACGATACACTTAAAAAAAAGCACAATGAATGGCTCCTATACCATCCTAGGATTAATGAAACGAGCCCTGCGAATTCCCTGCCTTTATTCATTCATAGCGATGGCCTCGTTCCGGCAGACTTGATGCCTACGCGAATGCTTATCGGTCTATAATCGGTATCAGCTGTGCGCTCGTTAAAGGTTCACGTGCTACGTGGTGAAATCAGACAAGAAGAAATATTGTTCCACACTCGCCGTCATGGCTACGAGCGGTGCTGACTTACACTCCCAGGTTTCATGTACAGCACGCGCCCACTCTTTGGGTGAACACGGCTCAGCGTGGCACCGCTCTGCGGAGCGCCAGTGCCGCCGGCGCGGCCGCGCATCGAACCGAAGTGGCGCATGCGCACACGAGCACGCCGCTCTTGCTGTACTAGAGTTAAGCAAGACAGGCGGCTGGCTACCACAGGCGCGAGACTAAAAAGCCACCTAAACATCGCCCAATGATAGCGGCGTAGGCGTGGTTCATGTTGGCTACTCTGTGCTGCCGAGGAAAACTAGCTCCCTGGTGTACCTAGGTGTGCCCAGAAATTCGCTAGTCAAGTTAACGAAGGGCAGGGGGGCAGGGGCACTGAAACTTGGAAGTTGGAGGCGCTGGACGACGTGTCTTTTTCGAAGGTTTTGTGTATGTGTGTCCTGCTTTCTTGTGCTACCTCGCGAGTAGCACAAGAAAGCACCGTTCCCATTTCCATAGCGCCGTTTTCTGAAGAGGGAAAATAGGGAGAAAAATATCTGACCAAATGTGAAGCTTATCTTAAATATACAATATAATTCTCAGCCAGTGAAAAAAGAGGCCACTGTACACATAAGCGTGCGCAAGGTTCCCCTTCAGGGGGGGGGGGGGGGCGAAGGTGCGTCGCAGCGCCCCCCATCCATATCATGACAATGTATGGGGCTGACCTTGCGCCCCCCCTCCCTGTAATGTCAATGTATGGGGCTGGCTTTGTGCCCCCCCCCCCCCCCTCTTGTCCCCTCTGCCCCCCGCCCCCCCGTGCGCACGCCTATGACTGTACATCAACTGCCACTCATGCAACGCTGATTGTGTATGTGGAAAATTTCAAATTGACCACCACCTTGCAAGCTGAAAGCACGATAAAAGCGCTACAGACTTTCAGGACCCGAACAATCCACATTTATGCCTTCAATAAGTGAGAAAAGTGAACTTGACAAATCTGTCTGTCTCTATAGCAGCTGGTGTTGTAGCAACTGCAAGTGCTTCCTGTGTCATTACTCCACAAAAAATGCCGAAAAAAGACTTTCGGGGGCTGTTAATACGTTGCGTTTTATTCCAATAAGGTTCTGAAGAACTGGGCCCGAAAGAGAACTAACTTTTTACTTTGCTAAAAGTGAATTAGCCTAGATAACGACATTAAAAGTTTCAAATAGGGATCGTTATTGCAATCTAGGGTATTTTCAGGGGTGAATCTAGGGGTAAAACGTTGACTTTGGTTGGCATCACTGCACTCGATCGATGTAGCAGACGACGCAAAGGAGTTCCAGTGTGTCCGTGCGCGCATGCGCCGCCATGCTTCGATGCGCGGCCCCGCCGGCGGCACTGGTGCGGCGCGGCCACGCTGAGCCTTGTTAACCCTAACAGTGGCCGGCACTTTACATAAACACACTATCAGTTGGACCAGGGGGGCGACCACTACCGTAGCTCAGTTGGTAAGAACATCGGGTGCGTAATTCGAAAGTTGCACGTTGGGTCCCTGAAGGCGGCTAATTGTGTTTTCGTCCACTTTACTTTCTTCACACCTATATTAGAATTACTACAATCATGATCATCATTTATTTACCCTTAAAGAACCTTTTCAGCGTACTACAGGAGGGGAAGGGACAAAAGCTGGTCATTATCATACAATGGTACAGAAACAGGCAAAAAAAAAAAATAAAGGTTTGAAAAATACAGTATACATGTTAGAAGTCGAAAAGCGAAACATAAAGGCAGTGAAATAGGTGAAAAAAATGCTATAAATGCCGTAACAAACGAACACTACATGAAATAACAGAGTGCGGTGGCAGATTAAGGGTGTCTAAATTTATCGGAGTCTTGTTCATTAACTATATCTTCGGGTAGCGCGTTCCATAGCTCAATGGCAGTCGGTAAGAAGGAATTGTTGAATGCTTTAGTGGTACCGTGCAAGCGTTGTACACTGAGGCTATTAAACAGTCAGTGTGAAGTGCGGTTGGGTGGAAGCAACATAGTGTTTCTGAGGTGAGTGAATCATACATCTACACTTAAATGAGTACAATCAATGCACTTATGTAAAATCAACAACCCTCTGCCTTCCGTAGTTTCGTTACCAGCTAGTTTTCACTAAGGTACTGTGAGCAAAAAAAAAAAAACGAGCCCTACAAATTCCCTTCCTGCATTCATTAGTAATAAAATTGAATTAACAATTTTTAGAGCGTCCCAAGTAAATACGGTTCGAATTCAAATGTTGTGATGGACACAGGAAAATATAGGGTGAAATAATTAGAAGTAATGTAAGCCTTATCTTTCTTCCCTCTAGTAAGATATTACATTAAAGTTCGCGAAGTACTAAGGATACCAGGAGAGAGTGC
>JALIZH010003767.1:0-14719 GCA_030522465.1 Rhipicephalus appendiculatus
CTGAACGCCTTTTTGTTCGATTGTTCTTATTATGTTGTCTAGTTTTTCTGCATTTCCCTTCTGGTGGCTACACCTATATATTTGGTGTTACCACCCATTAAAATCTTAGTCGAAAGTAGCGCTTGTCCTTTGTTCTTCATCCGTGTTACGTGTCATTTGAGCTTACAGAAGCTATTGATCAGTACAAACTAGCCCGATCTCAGTGCCTTCTAAGTCTTTTCATAGCATGTGCAATCCGTCTAAGTTTCTGTTGAAAGTGATGAAATGCGCATAAAAATATATTGGTGGCATTTCTACGCCTATACTTTGTTGAGAAAATTGAGGAAACGTTTTAAAGAAACTGTTTTTTACTTATAGCAATAAATTTACTGTCGCTTTTATCTTAGGAAAAGGAAGCTCGGACTACACCCTCTATTTCTGGGATCCTCGGGAGCGATGTGCCATTTTGCTCATCGTAATCTCAGGTGAGATAAAGTGAAAAATGGGAAGTTTTTAGGCGCCACTCAAATGAGAAGACACAAACTTCAAAGGAAATGATTTTGTTGTGTCTTTTTTTTTTTTCGGCGCCCTAAATGAAGTTCACTTGCCACACTTCGTCGTGAAGGGCAATGCATATTTTCGTAAGTTATTATATATGAGGAAGAAGAGCGTAGAGTGACGTAATTTTAAAAATTTGGGGGACCCTCAAGCTTCGCCTTTAAGAGTTGAACGCGATAGCGATATCCTGTCTCTAGTGCGTACTTCAATCACTTAGTGCGTACTATATATAATGGGTAGCATGCTTTAAACCACAAGAAATTGTGCGCGGAAAATGTTTTCGAACTTGATATGCACCCACTACGTGGTCTTAAAAGGAATACGAGCAGTAACGTGTGTACCTTTTCTAATGGGTGCCCGGCTTTTAACCACGATGTCGTTATGATATTCACATGTTCCTGACGCCCGATGGCAATGTACGCTTGTACCACGCAATATTACTGCGATATTACATGTTGTATTGTGACGCCTGTATACACACGCGTGTGTTTGTAAAGCATGAAAGTTATTTTCACGGCCTTTCCAAGCAGAAGAAGTTATTTTCAATGTAATTCCAAGCTAGATGCGTTGCTGTGTGGTAGAACGCCTGCTTGCCATGCAGACGGCCTGCGTTCGATTCTCACTCGGAGTCGCAAATTTTTAATATTTATTTTATTTGCACCTTTCTCGATTTTTCGGTCACGCACAAGATGATTTTTCGCACACAACCAACGACGCCGCTGCCGACGCTGACATCGACGCCGGAATTTCTGCAAAACGAGCTCCTTAACGTTATCGCGTTAATAAGCGCTCATAATATCCTTCGGTAGTGGCACATTCTGTTCATTTTTTCTGAACCCCGGAAACTCCGTCAATCGCTCTCTAGTATCAACCGCGGTGGTACTAGAAGCACATCGAAAAGCCTTGTTTTTTATGCAGTGCGTTAAGTCCCCCTTGTGATGTGGCGAGAGTTAGGCTGAGTAAATGGCAGGCAGAGCTGGGTAGATACTCGGAACAGGTTTTCTGGAATACAGATATCAAAATATGCGGGTTCGAAGATTAAAATACAAATACTGATATATTTGCCTTTGACGTAACGAGATATTTCACAGATACTAGTGCAAAAAAGCGAGAAAAGTATTGCTGAAAACAGACACCACAATGCAGATCTTGCAATACTTTTTTCGGGTATGCTCATACTCCGCTAATATATTTATTAGTAAATGAACTGCAGCGCATTGAAAGCTGCGGTTAATTTATTCATTTATTATAGTACCCTCAGCGCCATTAAGACGTTAGAGGGGGGGGGGGGCCTTTCAGAGTACATAAATGACAACAATGACATCATTACAGGTATCACTTGCAATACAAGTGCGACTAACAGCAAGAGTAAGACGCTTTCTACACCGAAATATACATGCTTGGTGACAACAAAATGAGCTATGCTAGAGATAGCGTAGTTCCGTCGGAAATCACTCCTATCGCCAGCGAACACCAGTGAATTGAGAAAAAGCATACATTCATTTTGCATATAATATCTGTTTTCCTAAGAAGACTGCTGTGTTAGTTGCACTTAAGCAACAGGAGCCTCTCAATTAAGTAGGCTGTCTTCTAGGCAGCGTTGGTTAGGGCGTCAACACAGGACTAGCGAAAGAAAAATTCACCGATGATTACAATACTGCATAATGCGAATACTGATCGCAGCTTCGTGTTGGGGCAAGGCCAACTAAGTTTCAAGCTTTGGCTTTCCACGAGGTGTCGACCACGCCATGGATGGATGAATGAACTTTAATGGGTCCTCGGAACGGCGCTTTAGCACGTGTCGGGCCGCTCCCACGTCGGAACAGAAAGACCAAGTCTCTCCGCTTCATCGCGGGCCCGTTGGACTGCCCATAATTGTCGTTCGAGTCCGCAGCTGGTAATAGCAGCCTCCCATTTGGACGACGTGATGACTTCACCACAGCGTAACGCGGGGGCACCGCCAGAGCATGTGTTCCACGTTAGCTATATCCGCACATAAGGAACACGCCTTAGTTGGCTGTATTTCGGGATATATCTTGTGCAATAGCGCGGGGTTAGGGGTACGCCCCGACCTGAAGTAGCCTGAGGTCTGCTTAAATTTCTCTGTGGTGGAGGGTATTGTTCCGCGCCAGGTAAAAAATGTTTTGTGAATTTGTTATACGAGATGGGAGAGTTCCCATTCTCCAAAATGTCAGCGCCGCGCCCCTCGATAGCTAAGCGGTTTACTAGTTTTCGCGCAGCTATGTGGGCTGACTCGTTGAGATTGGGCGGGGCTCCTCAATCCGTTCCATGTGAGCTGGGAACTGCCAAACGAGTGTGTATGGCTCGATCTCCTCGTCCCGAAGGATCCACAAAGCCGGTTCCGAGATGGTGCCCTTGGCAAATTGTGTGGACCTCCTGTTGTCCAGCAAGGCCAACGCAATCGCCGCCTGCTCCACTATTTCAGCCACCGTCGTCCGGACCGTTGTCGAGTTTGTGACACTGCCCTCGTGGCTGATGTTCACTGCCGCATTCGTCTTCCCCTCGGGATACTGGGCCTCATCGACGAAGCAACTGCGCCAGGCATGTTCTTGAGCCCTTCCTAACATGTTGATCTTGTCGAAGGAGATATTGATGCCATTCACCGTGTGCGCACTAAGGGTGATGGACCAGCCAATGTCATTGTCAGATTTAACTCACGCCGAAAGCGCGACCTGATCCTGCAAGCCGCAAGAAAGAAAAGACCAACAACGGCAATGCTTGGCTCTCAAAATGCACAACCTCTGTACGTGAATGAGCATCAGTGCGCTGAATATAAGGTATTGCTCACGGCAAAGCCATCCAACTGAAGCGTGAAAAAAGTGGAAATTCGTGTGGGTATCAGAAGGCAAAGTGCTTATGAGGAAGGAGGATAACTCGAGGGTCATCAGCCTAACCAGTGAAGAAGATTTAGCCCAAATAGTGTGACCTATGTTCGTCGGTTGCCTGTCAGGTAAAATTAATAAATCAAAATGGCTCACACAACGAACCAAATCGACCACCTTTGCCTGAAAAAAAAAATGTATCAATTTTTCATTGCAACGTACGCAGTTTAAGAAAAAAACTCCGACTTTCTACTCCATGACATCATCTTGCATCACGGTGCTCCTCGACAGCTCCTCACCGACCAAGGCCGTTACTTCTTATCCCGCGTCATCCAGGATATCGTTCGTTCCTCTTCTACGAACCACAAATTCACAACGGCATACCATCCACAGACTAATGGGCTTACAGAGCGCCTGAACCGCACTATCACCGATATGTTGTCGATGTATGTTTCTGCAGACCACCGCGACTGGGATGCAACGTTAGCCTACGTCACATTCGCTTATAACTCCTCCAGGCATGACACCGCAGGCTATTCCCCGTTCTACCTTCTTTATGGGACGTGAACCATCTCTGCCCCCTGGACACACTCCTTCCTGCTGGTTGAAGCTCACCTGTCACTTACGTTCGCGATGCTGCCATAGCACGAACCGAGACAGCACGACAGATCGCCCGAGAACGGTTCATAGTATCCCAAGCCTCTCAAAAAGACCTGTACGATCGCCGCCACCGGGACGTTTCGTATACACCTGGTTCACTCGTCCCTCTTGTGGACCCCATGTCGTCGCATCGGTCTCTCCGAAAAGTTCTTATTTCGCTATGACGGACCATACAAAGTCCTGCGCCAGGTCACTGATCTCACTTACGAGATACAGCGGGTCGTCGATTCAGTGCACGCAACGCCACCACCATCTACTGTTGTGCAAGTCGTAAGACTGAAGCCGTATGTGTGCCATCTAACTCTGCACTTCCGTGACAGCGCCGGGTCGGCGCTTTTTGCGCCGCCGGGCAGTGTCACCAGGCAGTAGTGGGTTTGTGTTACAATGCAGTGAGGGTCTCGGTCTGAGGGAGAACTACGAAGTGTGAAGAGACTAGGCTTGAGCCCGCCATTGTGTCAGCCATTGTCACCGCCTGTAAATATTTGTTAATATACGTTTTCTCGTAACATTAACCTGATGACCGCATTTTTATCGATGCATAAATTTTTGTATGACTTCATTGCGACAAGCGAAACTTGGCTCTTGAACGAAGAAATCGTAGATATGCCGGGTTACAAATTAATATCCCGCCCGCGCGTGACACGTTCTCGAGAGGGCGCTGTCGCCCTTTTTGTGAAAAATGATCTCAGTTTCAATACTTTTGCCTTCGATTACATTTTCATCACCTGATATTGAAGTGTTATTTGTAACAATAGAAACTGGATATATTGTTGGCGTTGTCTATCGATCTCCAAACGCGACCCTTGCAAGTTTCGTCGATGAATTTGAAGCAATATTATCTTTTTTACGAATATACCAAAACACGCCATTTGTAATTGTTGGGGACGTGAATATTTATACACTCAGTTCAATACACAAGGATTATACTTACCTTCTTGAATCATTTAATTTCCGAAATCTAATAAGTCAACCGACTCGTGTAACAAACACTTCGGCTACTCTAATTGATCATGCATTGACTAATATGGAATCTGGAATTGTGAGTGGAGTGTATAGTCTTCCTCTCTCAGACCATTTGCCAATTTTCACAGCGTTTGATATCCAGCCTGTCAAAAATACTGTTGACAGGAGGCTTGTAACCAAGTTAGATTATATGAAATTCAAAGACAAAACCATTGAGGTCTACTTAGCACAAATTTACAGCGACAATGTACATAAAGAGTGCTCCAATCTAATCAGCTTAATAAGCAGTCTGATAACCGAATGTAGCACTACATATACTCGAGGTTCTTATAAGAAGCCTATCTGTCCATGGATGACAACCCAAATTTTAGAAATACTAAAAGAAAAAAGAACATTGGTATAACAAGTGTAGGCATAACAGAAGCAACGCATTCTATTCAGGTCAATACAGAACATTTCGCAACAAAGCTGTATCCATGATGAGGGCCCAAAAAAGATATTTCAACTCACGACGTATCAATCAAGCATCTAGTGATTCCAAACAACTGTGGCGAATTATAAATGAAGTTACGGGGAAAAAAAGCGAAAAAGAGTGTTTATCCGCCTACGGTAGATGCAATCACCGTTGAAGATTTTAACACGTATTTTACCACCGTAGGCGCAGAACTGGCAGCTCAATTACCATACTCAAATAGCAAAGCTATTCCCCCTTCAACTTCACTCACAAATTCATTTATCTTAAGCGAGATAGAACTTCATGACATCGCTTCAATTGTATTAGGTACACCCAACAATAAAGCGCCAGGTCCTGATGACATAACTGTCAGGTTGCTTAAGAATAATATTGACATCCTACGCCCGGTAGTATGTCGCATGTTCAATCATTCAATTACGCAGGCACAGTATCCAGCTCCTATGAAAATTGCCAAAGTCATTCCTATTCATAAAGAGGGTGATCCGGTTGACCCTGCAAATTATAGACCGATGTCAGTTCTAAGCATATTCAATAACGTTTTCGAAAAAAATATTTCCAACCAGATGAAAACATGCCTCGAAAAGTACAATGTGCTCTGCCATCAGCAGCATGGCTTTTAGACCACGCTTCTCTACTGCCACCGCAGTCATCACCTTATCACAAAAGGTAAATATGGTCTTACATCTAAACAAACTAGCAGCTGTCGTTTTTTAGATTTAAAGAAAGCATTCGACACATTCGATCATTGCATATTGTTGAACAAACTTAAACATTGTGGATTTCGTGGTAAAGTGTTCGACTTCTTGTCCAGTTACATGAAGGATCGATTTCAGGTCGTTACGATCAATAACATAACTTCTTCAAAACAAAACATCGTCACCGGGGTTCCACAAGGCTCAGTATTAGGTCCTCTTCTTTTTTCGTTATATATAAATGACCTGCAACAAATAATTGACTGTGCAGAAATATTGATGTATGCAGATGACACATGCATTATAGTAACTGCGGATAATATTGCTGAACTTCAGCATAAGTTAAATCTGGAGTTAAATATTATCTCGGAGTGGTTCTTAGGTAATAAATTGACATTTAACACAAAGAAAACAAAATATGTTGTATTTCAATTTCGATTCAAAGTAGTAGACACCACAGCTTTAAACATACAGATAACAGCATTTCGCTAGAACAGACAAGTTCTTACAAATACCTCGGAGTGGTTTTTGACAAACACCTACAATGGGAAGAACACATAAACAGTGTCTGCTCCAGATTAGCGTCTGGCTACTACGGTTTAACACTAGCTCGTGGGTACTTTGACATCCCAGTTTTGCGACTCATGTATTTTGCTTTTATTGAAAGTCACTTGAGGTATTGTATTGATTCGTGGGGTTGGGCGTATAAAACTTTATTAAATCCAATTATTAAACTCCAAAAACGTGCAATAAGAATTCTGTCTCATTCTAGGTATTACGATCACACGGCCCCATTATTCTGCCAATATCGCATATTACCATTTGAGTACTTGCGACAGATGAGCATTTCACTGTGTGTTTATAAGATCGTTAGATTCAACCATCCATTCAGCTCATCCATATTTTATTCGTCCTCGCGCAGTACTAGAAATGTAACTGCAGGTCACCTTAATCTCGCGCCATGTAACAATGTTTACGGAGAACGCATGCTTCAGTTCACAGGAATAAAGACCTGGAACAGGCTCCCAGCGGGAATCATCAACTCTGTGAACTTCCCTAGCGCCTTAAAACAATATTTTCTTTCTTTGTTAAAGCTAGAGTAAATTATAAATACCTTGCTAGTTCTATACGAATTATGTTTCACTGCAGCTCCTGTGTAATTACTATCACACGTTAGTGTTGCATTACGATGTAACACAAATGTCGTATTTCTCCCGTTTTGCTCATTTGCCCACTATGTACGCATTTTGCAGGTAATTGAAATATCTTGCTAGCTAATTAAAGTGTGATATATTTTCGTACTGTATATTTTCTTGTACATGTCAGTATACCTTTCTAACGTATCTGTGCGTAGCCCCCACCTTGTTCATTGGGACTCCGATGTATGTTAGTTAGTGATACTTTTAATTACTTCCAATTCACTGAGTAATCAACATTGACATTTTTTGTTCATTGAAAATGTTACAACTACTGTTTTTTTTTTCTTTCTATTCCTTGCTGTGCTAAGATTTCCTAACTATTCTTTTTTATCGGACCTACAACTAGCCTTTGGCTACAGGTGCGACAAGTGTTTGTACTTTGTTTGTACAATATGAAATAAAATAAAATCAAATCAAAATCAAATCAAACAGAACCTTTGCCCTGGCCCGTCTCCTACCCTCGTTCTGCTGGGGGTGGACATTTTGTGGCATGGGGACAACGGTGATTTGTTCTCGCGGTTGACGAGGGAATGCTGCAGAAGCGAGACTCGATTTCCATCAGGCGGAATCCCCACCTCCCCGCAGAATGTTCCTACCGGAACGCATGGTGGACAGCCTGGCGAATCACGCCCTCTCCTGTGCCTCCGCACTTTCTTCCAGCGTATTTTGCATGCCCAGACGAAACAGTCTGTCCGAGCTTGTGTACATGGGGAGCCCGCGAGCTCTCTTGACGGCCTTCCTGACTAACGTGTCCAGCTTGTCACGCTCCGACCTCTGCCAGTTGTGCATGGCTGCAACGTAGGTAAAATGGCACATCACAAAGGCGTGCGCCAGCGTTACGAGGTTGTCTTTTCCAAGTCCCTGTTGCCGGTTGGCAACCCTTCTTATCAATCTGATGGCATTGTCAGTTTTTCTGGCCACGCCAAAAACATAATTTTTTGTGAAGCAGGACAGCACCCAGTACGCATTTATTCGTCTTTCTGCGGATGAACCAGGTACCCGCTACACATCTGTAGGTTATCATGTGCTCTTTGTTGATGCTACATGTGACTCATGATGACGAAGAATTTTATCTGAGCACATTGCAGTGGGTGGGAAGCAGTAAACCACACACTCGTTGCGCATTTAGCATTGTGTGATGAGTGGTTGTTATTTTACTCTTCTGCCACGTTATATGATAACGGGTTATCTCTTGCCCGACTAGACTCCTGTATTGGTTTTTTTGGAAATGAGCTTCAAGCAGCAGAGTTGCTCTGTGATAGAATACTCGACTGCCACGCAAAGGGCCCGGATTCAAATCTTATTCGATCCTGGGTATTCTTTTCTGATTTCGTTTTTCAATTCTATCGGTTACGCCACCAAGGCGACGACGACGCCACTCAACGCAGTAACGGGCGCTAAGGATCCGCGCTCTAATAATGTCTCTGCCGCTGGAAACGAGTACAACGTCGTGTTTTTCGCCCCGACATCGAGCAGAGTCGCCGCTGGCTGGCTGCTGGCTGAACCGTGCCTAGCGTGGATTGCTCCCCGCTATTGTCTGCTAGCTTCGTCGCGTTTGCACATGCGCGCCCGTCATGCACATCCTCAAAGGGTGGTTTCTTCCCTTCTGTTAGCGTAACTTTAACTGCTTGTACTATGCCTAACACGATGTACAGAAGCATTTGGCCTTGCTCGGTTGTATATGCACTGTAATAAGATAACTGAATGCACTTGTCGAGAGTGCTGTGTTGCCGTCGTACCGTCCGTTCGCCAGGATGATTTCAGTTTTGGTGCCTCTTTGTTGTTCAAGCAAATCGTAAAGTGCATTTGGTGTCGTCCCAAACATGAATTTAATATGCTGTGATAAACAAATACAGTGGTGTAGACCACGCACTTTTGCGTTGTTGTTCGGTGGATAACTGCGCACTGCTGCTTATTGGTGGTGCAACGAGCTTTATTTCTCTTAAAATGTCCATTTATTGTAGTGTAGTTGTCCCACTACCAAGAAATATTTCTGTCAAGTCAGGTCTTGCACGTACTTCGGTACTTAAATTGTCCCTTTAAAAGATCACAAACTGGAATTACACAGAATTTATTAAACTTGAGTTGCCGTGCGCTACCTTAACTTGGCGCCAATTTATACAGACCTACCACTCTGCTTAGATTTAGGTAGGTCAAAATTAATCCAAATGGCGTGCCTTACATTTCATTTCACGCAAAACCCCATCTTTTACACCATCCTGAGCGTTTGTGTGGCGTTGTTATAGACTGATGGAAGGAGCGGACATTGCTCACTTGAAAAAAGTATACTTTTGTCCAACAGAATAACCAAAACCTTTCTTGGATCACAGCCATTCAGGTCATCAATCGAAGAAAGCTCTTTGTTGAACTTTTAACTTTCTAAGCTGTATTTGAATGCAGAAATATTCCAAAAGCCCGGTGACTTTCATGATTCGAAAAGATTGTCGCTGACTTAACAAAAATATAACAAAATTACATAGACGTTTCGCGTCTATGCGGGTTGCATCCTCAGTGTACACTGACACCAAATGAGCGTAGGTCGTCCAGTCCACTGTGAGTCATATATGTACCTTGCAGCAACACGTATGTCACTTGAAACAACAACCGCGGCCCCCCTAACGGACATTTATAGAGACATATGTGTCCAGCAGCGGACTGGGTGAGCTACGCTCATTTGGTGTCACAGTGTATACTGAGGATGTCACCCTCATAGGTGGCGAAATGTTCATGTAATTTTGTTATATTTTCGTTCTGTTAAATCGCAGTAAATCTTTTCGAATCCCTGTTGTTGAAGTAACAACAGGCGTGTACGGCGTGTACGTGTTAAAGGGCGCCCTTGCGCTAAAGCGCTGTCAGCCACGTTCCTTTCGTGACTAACCTAATGATTCGTCGTACATTTAATGTACAACAACTGAATGAGAAAAAAAAGTCACAGTTTCGCCACTAGGGCGAAGCAATGAATGCGATAGCAAGAAATTGTAATGTCACATGAAGAACGACAAGCAACTCAATAATTGCAGCGCGCCGCTGCAGCACAAGAAATGACACTAAAAAAACGCATACGTGTACACAGGACAAGTGTGAACTAACAGCTGTAATAGTTGTTACGTCTTTGTATTTGAGTAACGCGCCGCAAGTGTCTGCAATGCAGAAGCCGATGCTGTTTCATATTTCTTTTTCATTTCAACTGCGGCACCTGGAATGACCTTTCTGCGTCTCCTGTCACGCGGTGGCGTCTGACGCCAAGTGTACCCGGTGTTCTTTTACTTTCCCTTTCTACATCATGAGTGGGTACAGAAGAGGACCACTTTCTCGTGCGCTTCTCAAGGGCAGTTTTAAATTTCAAAGAAAATGTAGGAGCGTTGCGTGAAATAAAACACGCTCAAGCTCCTTCAAGATAAGCGTACCGCAAGCGGTAAATGGTACATATGAATATCTCGCCGTTATATCGCCGGCACAGGCACTGCGCATGGCTGTGTTGGCTAAAGCAGCAGGCTACGGGAGCGAGGGGTCGTTGGTTCGAATACCCGGTCAGGTGCATTGGAATATTTTTCTACTAATTTATTTTTCTTTGTGTGTTTTTTATATATGTAAATACATGTACATATCCGGGAAATGACGGCGACGGTGACGGCAAAAATAGGCTGATAGTGTCCATATAATTGCTATCGCAATAAGAAAAACATGGATGGTCCCTCTGTCATAGGAATCGGTATAACACGAAAGTGGAACGTGTCCTCACGGAGGTAGTTAGCGTTTATTGTGCATTGTTTCGCCCAAGGGCAAAGGAATGAATACTTCAGCACAGGCCCGTAGCCAGAAAGTTTTTTCGGGGGTGGGGGGGGGCACCTGCTGAAAACCTTGAAAACCACCTATTTTTATTGTTTATTCTCGGTAAAACACCCCCCTTCCGAATTCCGGGGGAAGGGGGGGCGAGCCCCCTAGCCCCCCCCCCTGGCTACGGGCCTGCTTCAGCAACCAATTGTATTGTCACGCGAAGCACGGCGAGCAGCTCGAACCTTGCAGCGCGCTCCTGAAGCAGAAAGCACGCACGAGGACGAGCGCGAACAAACAACTGCCACAGCTCGACACTTAAAGCACTCCACTCATACACAAAGACCGCATTAGTGTACACAAGACGAGCGCGAACTAACAGCTGCCGCAGTTAATACTTCTTTGTGCGTGAGCAGAGAGCTTCTTCAGAAACGCGGCCGCTGCAGCGAGCGAAGTGGCCTTCGCGCTCTCTATAAATTCAAAGCAAAGTTGCGGGAAAGCACAAGACGTACGAACCGCCCCCATCAAGAGATGAGCGCGCGCGCACGAGCGACAACGCCCAGAGGAGGCGCGCGCGCATCGAAACGCGTAAAGTTACTGGAATGGGGAAAGTACCACATTCATTTTTCTCTTTGCCGCCGCGTGCCCCTCGGCGGGCTTCGCCACATAAATTTGTTCATTTCGTTCGCCTCGGTATTGTCTCGGCGCACTCGCGGCCGTATAGTTAAATCGATATATGCCAAAATATCTACGACGCGATATATATGTATGACAAATATGAATGACAGGTGGTAACATGAAAATCATGTGCAGCACGATTTACATGCCGCGCTCATGGTGGGCTCGAGGACGGTTGGCTAGCTTGATTTTTACCCAAATTAATATTTTTTGAGGTGACTGTATGAGAAACATGAATGACAGGTTGTAACATGAAAATCATGAAGTGGATTTCATGTACAATATGATTTGCAACGCTGATGGAGACACTAACCCACGACCTCCAGACGCACTTCAGATTGCGAGCCCGACATGCTACCGCTACGCCACGCTAGAAAATGGCAAATTAATGCTTATTTATGGATGTTGTAAGTATCGTCGGGGATCTGTCTTTTCATTTTCTTGTTTAGACTCGCAGATTTGAGTGTCCGCGCACGTGTGACAACCAAACGGTCTGTAGGTCATATGTTCGTTTTGTGCTTCACACGATCGGAACGACACGTTTTGCAGTAAAAATGGTTAGCGTTACCGAAGGTATGTACGGCATTCGCACTCACTCGCTAAGCGGTTATTCATTTCTGTGTAGGAAACATCGCACCTCTGAACTGCACACTGAACACTTTGGTTTTCATCACCGCCTCGGACATCTTTTCGGTCATTGTTGTTCACGTTCCGCGACTACAGCCATAATACTTCACTGTAGCCATACCGCACATTAGGCTTACGGCAGCATCCTCCGTGCACGACGTTCGCAGCGAGAAATGAATATTGTTAAACGAACAATGCAATAACTGTTTCAATTGAGTGTCCATTGTGACCGACTCAATTAAGTCATATGCGCTTGTTTAACTACACAAATTCGAAGCTAAAAACGCGGATATTAAGAGTTCCAAGTGCCTTCCATTGCCCGGAAATTCACTGGGAAGGGCTTCAAACGCTGTTCTGTTAATTAGTTGTCTCCAACGCCACAACAAACAAATGCAGTACTCTTTACTACATATATGTGTGGTTATTAAAGATTGGTGATCACTCGTGATGTGCCGGCACATCGATATATAGATCAGGAGCAGGAGTATAACTGCGTTTTACTCTCTCATGTCTGAAGAGTATATCGGTATTCCACTCTCTCTGAGAGAGGTAGAGTATAAAGCACTTTTACTATCTCCTTTCATACAGATTTATCAATGCTTTCACTACATCCGATGCTTTGCGAGAGAAGAAAAACACTCTGAAGAGTAACTCGGCCTTTTTACCCCTGCGATACCGTCAGCAGTTTTAAAGTGTATTACACTCACTTTATTACACCCTAGGGTAGTATGGTCCAAATTAAGGCAGTCTTAAGCCCTTAAAACGCCCAACTTGGCTAGTTTGCGTGTACAGTGTAGAGCGCAAAAATCGGAGGAAACTTTGTAAATTCCAAAGTGTGTTCGGCGAACGCCTGTGCCTATTGGGACGGGGTCGGTCAGGATAGAACGCATGCGTGCGTCTTCCTTCTTGCATGAGTGCGCACGCTGGACACAGCGAGGCTACGCAAGGAAAGCGAGAGCGCTGTAGAGTCCGACTCCACGCGCGACCGACACGACCGGCGTCCGTCGGAGCGCCCCGGCGGGCACCTGGCACCCTGCCAGGGTCACGTGACAACTCGTCCCGTGACTTGTACCCGTCGAAATTGCGTGGCTCGTGCGTAGTGTGCGGAACCGACCGAAACCGGGGATGGATAGCATAGCCTAAAGATACTTAGTGCTACAGGCAAAAACATAGCATCTTTAGCAAAGCTTAGCATCACTTGCAAAAGCATAGAAGAAGCAAGGTTGAACACTAGACAGGCTGTTGATTGCAGCGTTACACTACATGTGCAAACTGCACGTTTTTTTGTATAATGGTTGCTATCTTGAATTTCTCAATAATTGCAAGGCTGAAATTTGCATGTTAACGGCCAAACGGATACTTAATCTCGTCATTACATTATTTATTTATTTATTTATGTTGCATATTAACATATACTCCGACCCTATTAAAGACTATAGCAGGAATGGGAACGCTTTACTATACTAGTAAGACTGCAAACAAAAAATGAAAAAAATATACTAATATCAATAAACCCGACTACAAATGAAAAAAACAATCATTAAGAGTGAATTAGTTTGCGTGTTAGTGAGGTGCCCTCCTACTGCAGCTAGAAATAATTTTAGTGGTAAGGAGTGAGTTTTATTGAGGAAACAAATAAAAACCTCATACGCGCAGTACGTGGAATAAAGCAGTATTTAAATGCAAGCGCAGATAAAAAATTTTATAGCTTATATTTTATATCGCGAGAGTAGCGATATAATATGCAATAATCTACAGCAAGCGTTCGCGAGATGCTGCCGTTGTTGTTATGGAAAATGAAACGGCAAGTTTTTCTTTGATATAATCAAGGAGCTTAATTCATAGTGTTTCTAGAGAAATCAAGCACGCATGTGTATTCACGAATAGGCGAAGTAGGGTTTTATATAAAATCAGCTCTAAATCATTACGTTTATAAGGTGTCTTATGCCGGGGTCCATTGTGGTTCCACTGACGTATTTCCGTCACGGATATGACATTGTAAAATATATACTAAGAAATTGCAAAGAAAATTTAGAAGAACAACTTTCGCCACCGGGAGTCGAATCTACGACCCCCTCGCTCCGCAGCGCGAACCGACTCGGCCACAAAGCGCATGTTCTTCAGCTTGCTAACGGCGAAGTATTTATATAGACCATTTACCGCTGGTGTACTCAGAGATCGGTCACTTCAGAGTGTTCTTGCTATCACTGGCGGGATGGCAAGAAGGTCCGGAGGGAGCGCTTTAAAGGTCGTCGCCCCACGCGTTGCGAT
>JALIZH010003772.1:0-35432 GCA_030522465.1 Rhipicephalus appendiculatus
CATGTGCACAGTCTTTGTGGGCGATAACCGAGTACAACAAAAATGGAAATAAGAAACGCGCGTGGCAATGCCCCCCTCTGAAAAACCATCGTGCCGATGCTTAAAAAGAACACGGGGGAAAAATACATGCAACATTAAATCACAACAATAAAGAAAGAAAGTACAATAATAAAGCAATAAGTCCAGTCCTAAGGTTCGCCAACGCGCGTAATACGGCTTGAGGCGCATGACATGGACGACTTCAGGTCGCGCACGGCGATGTTGAGCGTTCGTAATGCCGTCCGGGACGACCTCGTAGTCCAGAGCACCGAGACGTCGAAGCAGCTTGTATGGCCCGAAGTATCGCCGAAGAAGTTTTTCACTAAGTCCACGTCGGCGTATCGGCGTCCACACCCAAACGCGGTCGCCGGGCTGGTATTCCACGAAGCGTCGTCGAAGATTGTAGCGGTGGCTGTCAGTCGTCTGCTGATTCTTCATGCGCAGCCGGGCGAGTTGTCGGGCTTCTTCAGCGCGCTGTAGTAGACGGTGACGTCGAGGTTTTCTTCGTTAGCGACGTTGGGTAGCATGGCGTCGAGCGTCGTTGCCGGGTTCCTTCCGTAGACCAGCTTGTATGGCGTCATCTGTGCCGTCTCCTGCATGGCCGTATTGTATGCGAAGGTCACATACGGAAGGATGGCGTCCCACGTCTTGTGTTCGACGTCGACGTACATGGCCAGCATGTCGGCGATGGTCTTATTTAGACGCTCGGTCAAGCAATTGGTCTGTGGGTGATACGCGATGGTCCGGCGGTGGTTTGTTTGGCTGTACCTCAGGATCGCCTCAGTTAGGTCAGCAGTAAACGCCGTACCTTACCTCTGTCGGTGATGAGGACCTCTGGGGCTCCATGTCGAAGGACGATGTTCTCCACGAAGAACTTGGCTACCTCGACGGCACTGCCTTTGGGCAGGGCTTTTGTTTCGGCGTAGCGGGTGAGGTAGTCGGTAGCTACGACGATCCATTTATTTCCGCAAGTCGACGTGGGGAACGGCCCCAGGAGGCCCATCCCGATCTGCTGGAACGGTCGCCGAGGAGGCTCGATCGGCTGAAGGAAGCCTGCTGGTCTTGTGGGCGGTATCTTGCGTCGCTGACAGTCTCGGCATGTCCTAACGTAGGGAGCGACGTCGGCGGGAAGGCGCAGCCAGTAGAACTTTTCCTGTATTCGTGCGAGCGTACGGGAAAGGCCGAGGTGTCCAGCCGTCGGGTCGTCGTGTAGAGCCAGGAGGATTTCTGGTCTCAGTGCTGAAGGCACACGAGAAGGTAGTTTTCTTGAAGTGGCGAGGAATTCCTTTTATGAGAACGCCGTTTCGCAATAAAAACGACGCGAGTCCTCGCTTGAATACCTTCGGAACAATGGCGGTCCTGCCTTCGAGGTACTCCACAAGGCCCCTAAGATCCGGGTCGGCCCGCTGTCATTCGGCGAAGTCGTCGGCACTTATGGTTTTCAAGAAGAGCTCATCCTCCTGGTCATCCTGCGGCGGTGGGTCGACTGGGGCGCGAGACAAGGCGTCGGCGTCAGAGTGTTTTCGTCCGGACTTATAAAAAACGGTGATGTCGAATTTTTGAAGTCTTAGGCTGCATCTTGCGAGACGACCTGAAGGGTCCTTCAAGTTAGCTAGCCAACACAAGGTGTGATGGTCGCTCACAACTTTGAAGGGTCTGCCGTAGAGGTAGGGGCGAAACTTTGACGTAGCCCAGATAATGGCGAGGCATTCCTTTTCTGTTGTGGAATGGTTGGCTTCTGCCTTGGATAGCGACCGGCTAGCATAACTGATAACCCTTTCCAGTCCGTCTGTCCTCTGCACAAGGGCGGCGCCGAGTCCTACGCTGCTTGCGTCGGTGTGAATTTCCGTATCGGCAAATTTGTCGAAATGCGCAGGTATCAGAGGCGTCTGCAGACGTCGTTTCGGCTCATCAAATGGTTCCACTTGCGCTGTTTGCCACCTGAATTTGACGTCGGTCTTCGCGAGCTGCGTTAGTGGCTCGGCGATCCGTCAAAAGTCTTTGACAAAGCGTCTGTAATAGGTGCATAAGCCGAGAAATCGGCGTACGGCCTTCTTGTCGGAGGGTGGCGGGAAGGCAGTGATGGTAGCTGTTTTCTGCGGGTCTGGGCGTTCTCCAAACTTGCTGATCACGTGACTCAAGAACAAGAGCTCCTCATATACGAAGCGGCACTTTTCAGGCTTCAAGGTGAGGCCGGAGGTCTTGATTGCTTGAAGTACTGCGTCAAGTCGCCGAAGGTGTTCGTCGAAGTTTGAAGCAAACACAATGACGTCGTCCAGGTACACCAGGCATGTCTGCCACTTCAATCCTACCAGTACTGTATCCATAACCCGTTGGAACGTCGCAGGCGCCGAGCAAAGACCGAAGGGCATGACCTTGAACTCGAAGAGACCATCTGGTGTTATGAACGCGGTCTTCTCTCGGTCTCGCTCGTCGACTTCGATTTGCCAATAGCCGGTCTTGAGGTCCATTGAAGAAAAGTACCTCGCGTTGTGGAGTCGATCCAGGGTGTCGTCTATCCGTGGGAGGGGGTACACGTCCTTCTTCGTTATTTTGTTCAGGTGGCGATCATAGACGCAGAAACGAAGGGTCTCATCCTTCTTCTTCACTAACACCACGGGTGACGCCCACGGACTCTTTAAAGGCTGGATTATGTCGTCGCGTAGCATTTCGTCGACTTGTTTCTTTATGGCCTCGCGTCGAGACTTTGTACGGGCTCTGACGAAGTGGCCTGGCAGTTTCCTCTGTTATGATGCGGTGTTGTGCTACCGGGGTCTGTCGAACTCTTGAAGACGACGAAAAGCAGTCCCTGTATTACAGGAGCAGTGTTTTGAGCTGTTCTTGTTGATGCGTCGGAAGGCTCGGATTGACGTCGAAAGCTAGTTGATGGGCTTGGTTCGTCGTAGCATGTTCGGTAGACTCGGTGAGGGCGAGAGCGTTGCTGGCTTCCACGATTTCTTCGATGTAGGCGACCGTCGTGCCTTTGCTCACGTGCTTGTATTCGTTGCTGAAGTTCGTGAGCATCGCTGTTGCTTTTCCTTCACGCAGCTCAGCTATTCCTCTTGCGACACAAATCTCGGGGTTGATCAGTAGGTGCTGGTAGCCTTCAACGACACCTTCCAGGTCTGCTGACTATTTAGTGCCGACGGAAATGATGACGCTGGAGCGAGGGGGAAGGGTGACTTGGTCATCCAGCACATTTAAGGCGCGCTTCTCTGGCGGCGTGTGCGGCGGTAGTGCTTTTTCTGTGGATAGTGTTATCGACTCGGTACGAAGCTCGCGGGATAAATCCGGTTGTTAATGGTGACTCTCGCTGTGTAGATTCCCGCGGGCGTTACCAGGTGACCTCCAGCTGTCTGGATTTCAGGGCCTTCCCAGGCGGTCTTGACTTTCCTCATTTTCGCGGCGAACGACCCACTGACGACAGAGTAGTCGGCCCCTGTGCCGACGAGAGCGGTTGCGTTGTGTCTGTCGATAAGAACGTCGAGGTCGCTAGTTCATCGTCTCGCGTTGCAGTTAGGTCATTGCGTTGGGTCACGGCTGCGTCGATTTGTTTCGCTGCTTCCATGTTGCGTCGTCACGTCTTCATCGGTCCGCGATGTTACGCCGGTAGGGCTCCGTTTGTTTCGCGTCGAGTTCTGCAGGTTTCGTCTCGTTGTCATCGTCGGCGGCCGCGGAGGATCTTCGGCATTTCGTCGTACAGCAACCGCACCTCCATCGGTTGCTGCCCTTAGTTTCCCGGATACGGGCTAGGCGACCGGCCCCGGATTGGGCCGGTGTATTGCCGGTGGTGCGGTGACATGTCGTTGCCGGGCGACGGCGAGCGGGTAGGTCGTCGGGGTGTCCACTGAGATCCTGCGAGGTAGTCCGCAATGTCTTGTGGTCCTTCACCCCTGCTGTGGACGAGGCGCGTTGACGGCGAAACCGCGTAGTCCCATCTGGCGGTACTGGCAGCGGCGGTAGGTGTGGCCAGCTTCTCCGCAGTGGTAGCATAGTGGGCGGTGGTCGGGGGGCGCGCCAAACGTCGGTCTTCCTCGGCGTGTATCGCTGGCCGGCTGGCGGGCTGTATAACGTCGGTGGTGGCGACGGAGGTGTCTCGCGGCGGAACTGCGGCGGAGTGGCGTGTTGACGTGGGCGCGCGGCGGAGGAGCGTGACGGCGGGCCGCAGCAGCGTAGCTGATAGCCTGTTGGCTGCGGCTGTACTGGATGAGCAACGCCAAGTGACTGCTGGATCTCCTCGCGCACTACCTCAGCAATCGACATCACCTCTGGCTGTGGAAAAGAGAGCTTCCGGAGCTCCTCTCGCACGATGGCGCGGATGGTTTAGCGCAGATCCTCAGAGCCAAGGGCTTGAACAGCTGCGCTGTCTGGAGTCAGGCGACGATTGTACTGTCGGGTGCACGTTTCTAGCGTCTTCTCAATCGTCGTCGCTTCCGAGACGAATTCTTCGACGCTGTTTGGTGGATTCCGCATCAGTCCTGCAAAGAGCTCCTGTTTCACTCCTCGCATGAGGAAGCGAACTTTCTTTTCTTCGGGCATGGCTGGATCTGCATGGCGGAAGAGTTTGGTCATTTCTTCCGTGAACAATGTGACGTTCTCGTTTGAGAGGTGGATGCGGGTTTCGAGTGTAGCCTCGGCCCTCTCCTTGCGGACGAAGCTCGTGAATGTGGCCAGGAACCTGGTACGAAAAACGTCCCATACTGTCAGGATGCGCTCTTGGTTTTCAAACCATGTCCTAGCCGCGTCTTCCAAGGCGAAGTACACATGCCGTAGCTTGGTCTTCATTGCTCCAATTGTTAAAAGCGGCGACACGGTCGTATTTTTCAAGCCAGGTCTCCGGGTCCTCGTGTGATGAACCTCGGAAAGTTGGCGGCTCCTTCGGCTGCCGGAGCAGGATGGGCGCAGGCGGCACAGGGGCTGTCATCATCGCTGCGGTTGAGGTCGAAGTCGTGGTTTGCCTGGTGTTTTCCGGCAGGAGTCCGTGCTCTGGCTGCAAGCCTTGTAGGCGGCGGCTAGCTCGATGCTGCACGGGGGCTTCGGCGTCTTCTCCGCTCTGTGGGCTGGATTCACGGCTTGACGGGGGCGTCCGGAACATGAAGGAACAGCACCTCCACCAGATGTCACGTGGTCGTGACGTTGACGAAGGCAGCAGTCGGTATGTACGAGTTGAAACTGTTTATTTGTGCCGAACTTGTGGCCGGTGAACGGAAAGTCAGATTGCAGCAATACACTGCCACTGATAGCGGCGAACAGAACGTCGGCCGTCGATCAAATGACAAGCGGTGAAGCGCGTCGGCATTTATACGTGTGGCATCGAATATTCTAGCCTTATCACTGGTTCTCGCTCAAGCTCTGGAATAAGGTCGAGTGTTCGCGTCTTGTGCGAAATCTTAACACAACGATCTACAATAATCGGGAAGCTTCTAGAACAATGAAGCGCGGTTTGCGCTGAGCATGTGCACAGCCTTTGTGGGCGAAAACCGAGTACAACAAAAATGGAAGTGAGAAACGCGCGTGGCAATATATACTGACAACAATGTTAACGCATTCAACACTTCCACAACTACACCGGAAAGACGCGCGCGTTTCGCGCGCGTCTTTCCAGACTGGCCGTGACCCTTTATACCGTTATACAAATTTCGCGCTATCCCAATTGACATAATCAGAAAACTCGTATACGGGGTGTGCTCTGACCACATACTATATGTTGATACGAAAGACCACAACTACTTCGCTACCTGGAGCGGCCGCATTCGCTTTAAGCGGCGTTTTGCAGAGGTACGCAAGAGAGGATCCAAGCGTTATCTGCTAGCCTTACCTCTTGAGCATACGAGTTTGCTGCTATGACATTGAATGATTCGCAATGGCGGTGAAAGTCTGACTTTTATTGCGATAGCAATTACATGGACACTCTCGGCGAATTTTTGCCGCCGCCGTCATGTCCTGTACATATATATATATATATATATATATATATATATATATATATATATATATATATATATATATATATATATCCCACACAAAACCTGTGACACCTCGCTCCACAGCCTGCCACGTAAGAAGCTCGGCCACGTGTCCCGGCCACGTGCTTTTCTTCCTGCTCTCACCGCCTTCAAAAAGTTCTTAGTCTTACTGTAGCCATTCGTATAGCGCAACTAAACAACCATAATTACAGCCTAATGAAGGACATATTGAACATTGATTATCGATCATTGTTTTGTAGTGACAAATACGGTTATTGGTAGAGGAACGAGGAAGAATGCGGTTGTTGTGGTTGATGCGCGCGCTGGTTCAGCTGAGGCCACTGACTGCTGTGTCGTTGCTGTTCGTGATTAAAACGGCTGCCTAACCTCGAGTGCTAAACGCACTCTATCAGTTGGTGGAGAGGGATGGTTTCCTCAACCTGGAACTCCGTTCGGATTGTGTGACGCCTAGTTGTTGTTTTATTCTTCTACAACGCTATGTTGGATGTGATAACGTGATTCGATCCTTGCTCGATATGGCATTTTATGTCTTTTTGCAAATGAGTTTCAAGCACCTACGTGGCTCTGTGGTAGAATACTCGACTGCCACGCAGAGGTCCGGGGTTCTAATCCTATCCCATCTGAATATTTTTTCTCCTTTCGCGCTATAGCGGTTACGGACACCAGTGGCGGCGGCGACGGACAACTACACCATCACAAGTGGCTGTTGTTGAGATTTCAGAAAAGCTTCCGCTGGAATATATGGAGAGAGCGACAGAAGACGAAAGAACAAGATATAAACAGATACAAAAAGACATACACAAACAGCAATTACAAGGGAAAAAGGTAGAGGAAGAAAGAAAGACAAAATGGGCAAAAGTTAGCAAAACAATAGGAGTCTAGATAATGGCTTAGCGAAACGTTTGTTTTTGACTAGTTGGTTCATGGCTTGTTGAATAAAATATCGCAGTAAAACGACGCCAGTTCCGGTCCATCAGTTCCGTGTACCGGTGTGTCCTTGTGTCGTATCGGGCTATGATTTTTAGGGGCGAAGCACCTTAGGGTCTCGGCGTGTCGGTGTGCTCGTCTGCTGTCGTGACGGTCGATTTGCTTGAGCGCAAGAGAGATACCACCTTCTCTCGCCAAGAGAGAGTTTGCTCTCTCGCCACCGCCTCGGCGCGCTCGCCGCGCGGCGAGAGAGAGCGAACGGCGCGCGTTGACTGTGGAAGCGTTCCCTCGCCCGCGAGAGGCAACGCGCTGCACAGCCGTTCACCGGCCACCCCATATATATAGGCACTGGATCTTAACCTGCAATGTAGAGCGGGTGGGAGATTTCTCTTGTGCGTAGTTGAACAATAAAGATTCGCAGCATGTGCGTTAACTAAAAGCGGACTGCATCTTTCGCCCCTCTCCAGGTTTCACGTTAGTGGAGCTGAAGTGCCCTTACCTACATGACATGTTTTCTTTTTTTCTTCAACAAAACAGCCAGGACTACCTGATTGCCCATCAGCTCTGCTGACTCTTTAGCATTGCGCCTCCAGTGCAAGCTACGCTAACTTTTTTATTTAAAAAAGCTCTCCATTCTCTTAAAAAAAAAGAAAAAGAAAAAAAAAACTTGTAGAACGCTCGACTAAAGAAGGAGCTCCACCTGTTGGGTCGATTATCCCAGTGCAGCAATTGCGTCTCTAAATGAGTACCGCTAGGTTATCCCCAGCAAAAACTTCTCTGGAGAGTGCGTATTTGATGTTTCGCAGACAGGAATCGATGTATAGGGAATGAAGTTGAGAAGTCACTAACCTGGATACTATAACGATGACGAATTGACCGTTGATCTTATTTGATGGTTCTATGCCCATAAATCTTACTTCGATGGTTCATTTATTCAATTCTGGAATAACGTGCAGCTGCAACCATAGTGGATAAACATGACAGACAGCTGTTATTGCAGTAGGCGGAACGTTTTCCGCATTTTATAATCAATATGTGGCTATTGTGCGGAAAAACAAACACCAAATTGCCAAAAGTGGCGATAAAAAATAAAGGAAAATATCGGCGATCGGATTATAGAGACCCCACAAATGATTTAAGCATGCATAGTTATGAACTATCAGCTCTGTTTCAAGCTCACCTTAATGCCTTGGAACATGCAGCACTTTTTTAGCAGTAAAATAAGAATACTGAGTGAAATGAGGAAAGCGCATATCTACGGTAGTTAATTTCGATTATCACACCATTTATCACTGTTCAGCTGGTGAGGTTGCAATGGCGGTTGCACAAGGCCACAATGCATGCGTGGCGATAGCGTGCACCATGCGTGAAATGTTTACAACCTTCGCACGCTTGTGCATTTATTGCAGTTACACCGCTATCTCTTTCCATGTCAGACACAGTGAATTGCCATTTAATACAAAGATATCTCGCTGTTAGCTTACGTTCGCTCCAGTCACGCGCTGAAGCGTGCTGTGTCCTGTCCTTGAGCGGAATGACGCTGAACTGAATATTCATGTAATGCCACTGAAATGGCGACTACGCTGTTTGTACTGCTTCTTCTTTTTTTTTTTTTTGCTTCGAAAAGGCTTCATAGGTTTCAGCGTACATGCGCATAGGAAGTGCCGCAGTGTCGCAATGTATGTGTGTGGGTTCTGTGCGTGCGTGGGCGTACGTGCGTGAATGCAACAAAACAACACTAGTTTATCAGACGGAAATGCGGGCACAAAAAGCAATACAAATGTCGTAATAGTATAACGCCAAAAACATCGTGAAACATAAAGAAAACATACGTGACCTAGAATTGATTGACTGGGAGGCCACGTGTGCGACGTGACCGGCAGATTGAACCGCTAATGCGGTGCAACACGCACTCTGTGGCACGCTGCGCTGCTGCAGGAAGGCACTGGTGCGTAACGTCACGTGGCTTGACTGCGCAGAGCCACAACGTTGTCGTGAACATCTACATCCTTCTATGGAATTCCATCTGCTGCCAGGAACAGCGTTCTCATCGAAAATACTCCTTGCTATCGTCCTTGGGAACATCGGTGTGAGTTCCTCGTACAGAAAACTTCCAACACCTTTGCGTGCCTTGCCTTCCAAATTTAGGCACAAGAAAATGGATGTTTATGAAAGCTTTTTCTAACTCTGCATGAGGCATTATTCATCGAAAAGGCACGTGTTTTAATGTACACGTTTTGTATGCTACCAATGCAAAATATAGAATGCGCTTTCACGCCAGGCAATGTTTTTCATCAGCACGTTAGATAGAGTTATAAAGAAAGTGTTATATATAGTACCATAGCTGTCATTATTTTTCGCAGAACCACAAATATTGAGCTAACTGATAGTGTGGCCCTTTAATGCAACGAGGATAGGTATTTCCTTTGTGTAGTTTTCCAACGCCTTAAAAAAAAAAGAAAAATGTGGAGTGACCCTCGCTCCTATAAGGCATAAACGGCGATTTATCCCCGTTCTTCATTATGCGCGGTAACGTACATCCCGTATGCCTGAGAGGAACACTGCAACCTCGAAAAAACCAAGATGGATGCCGCCAAAACGGCGACATGAGCCACACACTCAGGTCGGCCGAGTGCATCACATCTTGTCGCACAAACAGTCAATGATAATGGCGAAAAACGTTCCCGCTCACCTTAATATCAGTCCTTATAAAAATAGCAGAAATCAGATAAACCTGTTGCGATGACAACCTCGCGAAACGGAACAACGGTACTGGTAAGCTTCGCTCGGCCAGCGAGGCGCGGTCACTTCGGACGACCCGGAGTACTGGAACAGGATTTTCACGTAACGAGTGCATGTAAGGATGCAGCCATGGCATTCTTACATGTCGCAGGGCTAGGGCCGTCACGCTTCTTAAGCGCATCAAGAATCATCCTAGTTCGGGGTGTTAGGTTGACGCCGCTCATTAGGTCGGTCGGTAAAGTTTTACGTTGTCTCCATCAATCACGTGGGTTCTATCATCACTGCTGCGTCAGCTAGGGACTACACTCCCTAGAGAGTTGCCCTTGCCCTTTCGCACGAAAGTAGGTCGCAAATCTTCACTAACTGCAAGTTAGCGGTCAGAGCTATTGACTATGGTTCCATCTCTGCCGAAGCAATCAAAATACTTGAAGATAGGACACTCTCTGCGCAAACGGTTACCTGGTTTCCTGCCCATCTCGAACTCCGACTGGACTCCCTTGTAAATCTCAACGATGCTGCTCACTCTTGGGCGCGCGCACTGACTCTCCTCGCTGGAGAGGACGTACGTCCGCAGGTTGGCTGCGGTGTGTTTCGGGACGCTTTACTGACTTTCAACGAAGTTACTAAACTTTACCAGTCAGTAGACGGTCCTTTCCTCCTCCACACAGCAAGTTGTCTAGACCTCAGGCCATCACGTTTAGAATGCTGCAGACCAGTTGTTTTCCTAGTCTACCTTTCCACAGCATCGTCTTATCGGAGGTTTTCGAGTCTTCCTTCCCTGACTACGGGAGGGGGGGTTGTAACTTTGAACATATGCTCTGGCGGTTCCCCTCATTACGAGGCCCGAGTCGGCACGCTGAACACTATTGGGACCCTAACTTACGAAGTAGATAGTTTCTACCTCAACGACGGGCTATCCAGAGAGTCCATGATGCGCCTTTGAGGCTAGATCTCCACGTCCGTAAAAAGAGCGGGCCTCGGTGTTGCTCTCAAACAGCAGCGTTTCTCAGGGCCCAAATAAAGTTCTGTGTCCGTCTGTCTGACAGTACAGGTTTGCGCTCAGGGGGCACCACTGCAACGCCTGTTCTTGCAGAAAGGCGAAGGAGTTCTTTGCACGTGTTTATAATTAAAATTAAACAAAGGAATAGATAAACACCACACATTGGAAGCACTGAATAAGCTGTCTAATAGCGTATTTCAGACTACTTGCCGTTTTCTCTGAGCTGATTCTGCTTAGCACTTTCACTCAAGCTTGACGTTACGAGGAACTCCCTCATGACGGAGATATCGAAACTGACCAGGCCCGGCGCGCAGAGAACGCGGTCACTGTTACGTTAAGGCTCTTTTACACTGCAGCGACATGACACTGACGCAGGCACGAGGCCGACACAGACGGTCGGCCGACGAGTCGCCCGCCGACGATGTCCCCGGACCGTCTAGTCAGACTAGGCCGACGACGACGACGACGCCTCGAAAAACAGCATGTCGTCGTAGTGTAACATGATGGCAGACGGAAAACGCCAGCAAAACGCATCGGCAGACTTGTCGTTGGCAGGTCGTCGGGAGATCGGTGGCCGAGCGAAAATTTGCCCATGTCATTGGTTAAAAGGACGAAGGGGGAGATCTTGGGGGGATATTGTGCGGGGCCTACCCCCTCAGCACACCCCACGGATGTCTTTGCTTCGCTGCCCCTTTGTCTGTCCCAACCCCGTCCCTCGACGCCGAGGGGCGATGGCGGGAGCTGCGCCGCGTAGCCCGAGAGGGACAATGGCAGAGGATGGAGGACGGCTGAAAATGAGGCGCAGGTGGTGCCTGTTTCAATTTCTTCGTGCAAGTTCAGTCGGTGTCGCCGCGCGCGCCTCCAGTGTGACTAGAGAATCGGCCGACGAAAAGCTGTGAGCACGACAAGGCGCAGAGGGAGTCTTCCACAGACCATCAGCGGACTCTTGGCGTCGTAGCAGTGTAAATGGGACGACGACACGGCAAAAGACGCTCAAAAGACAGTCGGCAGACCAAAATCGGTGTCGTGTCGCTCTAGTGTAAAAGCGCCTTTAGACGACCATTTCGTGTAAAGAGGCCTTTCTCGTCGCGTCAAGTTCAACCTGTTATGGTCAGTTTCGGTATCTCCAATAAAATTCGATTGTGCATACCTCAAATTATTTGCACCTTTGTTTTTTTTTTTAATTGGTCCGTCATAGATTGCCAAATACTACAACTTTCCTTAAGAAGAAGTAAAAGTTGAATCGAGAAAAAGACTATTTCTGCAATCCTAAATGGGGGGCAATGGTCAGATGAAGTCAGCATATTGTGCAAGTTTCTCGATCGACGGTACACTACTCGTGGCGATTCAGAAAATATGTTTTTGAGACCGTCGCCCTGCATGAGAATGTTATGGTGCCTTCGTAGGATGTGGTTAACATTTGGTACTGATCCAGAATGCGTTAATATTGGGTTTTTACATGGTGGCTGTGGAGCACGATTGTTGTTATGAAGAAGCTCATTCCTGTCTACTGCACGGACCCGTTTAATGGCATCGTCAATTATCTTAGGCGGGTACTTTTGTCTTCTTAGCGCATCACTGAGTTTGCCACAATTACCTTGGAAGTCTGATTGTGCGGTGCACAACCTTTTGAAACGGAGTGCCTGGCTGTATGTTATGCTCATCTTGTGCCTCACGTGGCTACTTTCAAAGGGAAGGTAACGGTGTTTCTCAGTCGGTTTTTTGAAAAGTCCGTCCGTCCCTCCTTCCCCGCGTCCCACACCACCACAGCGCATGCGCGTCTCCTCCCCCTCTCTCTCTCCTCTCCTACGCTCACCCCTTTCTCTCCTCTAGGAATACTGTACTCTACGAAGCGGCGCCCACCCCGCGTCCTACACCCCCCACAGCGCATGCGCGTCCCCACCCCCCTCTCTCCCTTCTCCTAAGCTCACCCCCCTTTCTCTCCTCTAGGAATCCTCTACTCTACGGAGCAGCCCCCGCGTCCCACACTCCCCGACCGCGGATGCGCGTCCCCTCCCCATATCTCTCCTCTCCAACGCCCACCCTCTTCCTCTACTCTAGGAATCGTCTACTCTACCTAGCGGCGCCCGCGTCCCACAGCGCATGCGCGTCCTCTCCCCCTCTGTCCTACGCTCAGCCCCTTTCTCCGCTGTAGGAATCCTCTACTCTGTGGAGCGGCGCCCGCGTCCGACATCCCCACAGCGCATGCGCGTCCTCTACCCCTCTCTCCTACTCTCACCCGCTTTCTCTACTCTAGGAATCCTCTACTTTGTGGAACGGCTCCCGCGTCCCACACCCCCCACAGCGCATGCGCGTCCCCTCTCTCTTTCCTGTCCTACGGTTCCCCCCCGTTCTCTCTCCTAGGAATCCTCTACGGAGCGGCGCGCGACAGGTGGTGCGACAGCTGCATACTCCGCTGGGGGGCACCACGCTATTCCGCGGTATAAAAATGATGGAGCGCGCCTCATTCTCTCTCCTGTGCAGCGTCGCTATGAGTGCCCTGGCCGCTGCCGCGAAACAAGAGCGGCGACGTTTCTCTCGCTCAAGCTAACCATCTCCACGCTGCTTCGCATCCTTTAGCGAGAGATGGTGTAATATTTTATCACGTTTTTTCCTTTCCATGACTGTGTAAAAATTCCCTTTATTACTGCGCCCACTTCGCCGCACATTTTTTTTTACATATACTCATCTTTATATCACATCGTACTTTTACCTATGCTGATTTGTCTGATATACGTGCGATATTAGATACTGGTTAGACACATGTTTGGGGGGCCCCTGTGTATATAAGCAACACATTCAACGTATGCATTGTATTCCCTGACGAAGGCCGGACCCCGGCCGAAACATTGGAACTAATAAAAGTTTTCGTCCGTTCGTCCGCTCAAGCCAATATATATATATATATATATATATATATATATATATATATATATATATATATATATATATATATATATATATATATATATATATATATATATATATAGTGTAGTGGGGAAGAGAGACAGCATCGGGTCGGAGTAACAGTAGAAGACGACTAAGACGAAGAGCCGAGAGAGCGCGTGACAGTGACTGACGCTCCTGATATCAAGCCGTTGGTTTTCTTCAATAAACCCCCCTTATAATTTGTTGGAGGTGCTGGGTAGCCTTCGAAGCTGGACCTACGAAGTCGCACCTTACCTCCAGTGCCAGCAATGCTGGAAGAACCCTCCACCCAAGGTACCTCCCAGATTCCCGCCACCGCATGTCCTGGCGTGATACCATTGCGTCACCCACCGATCTTCAGCGGCACTGACGACCAAGACGTTGAGGAGGGGCTGGCTATTTATCACAAGGTGAGCGCAGCGCACAAGTGGGACGATGCGGCAAAGCTGACCTACGTAAGCTTTTACTTGGCCGGCGTCGCTAGTCTCTGGTTGCGGAACCACGAAGCTGACATTACCAGCTGGGCTTCCTTCAAGAAGGCATTTTCGGAAATATTCGACCGCCCTGCTGTACGAAAGCTCCGCGCAGAACAACGACTTCGTGAGCGTGCTCAACAGCCGGGAGAGACCTTCACGAGTTACATTGAAGATGTTGTTGACTTGTGCAAGCATGTCAGCCCATCGATGCTCGAAGCAGACAAGATCAAACAGATACTGAAGGGAATAGCCGATGACGCATTTCAAATGTTGTTAGCCAAAGACCCGCAAACAGTAGCCGAACTTGTCAGCTTATGCCAGAGTTTTGACGAATTGCGCAAGCAACGCGCCCAAACTCGACGCTCTCTGGAACAGCGTGACTCGATCGCGGCATTGACTCTCGGAGACCAGAATGACATGTTGGCTCACATAAAACAGTTCGTGCGTGAAGAGGTCGCTCGGCAGCTGTCCATTTTATCGAGCACGCCCGAACCAGCCCAGACGCATCATCTCGCTCCAGCAATAAGGCACGTCATCCAAGAAGAGGTCGCTGACGCTTTGCCTTTCCCTCGTTCACCACCTCTGGAGGCTGCGCCCTTGACGTACGCACAGGTCGTCGCAGCCAGGCCGCCTCGTCAGCCAGCTTATGCGCCCTCGCCGGTGCCTGTTCGGTCATGTCCGGTTCCGTTCGGCCGACCAGTCGCTACGTTTCCGAATCCGTGGCGCACAGCAGACAACCGCCCTATCTGTTATTCGTGCGGTTATGCAGGACACGTGGCACGTTTCTGCCGCCGCCGCCCTCCCGTCCACACAGATACAATGCAAAGATCGCCGCACGACTCTCGACGCTTTAGTGGCACAGCACGGCAACAAGGATCTTCTTCACCCGACCGCCTGCCCTCAGTTAACCACCGATCTCAATCTCCCCGACGTCGCTCACCGTCACCTATGCGCCGTCGACCCTACTCTCCCCAGGCGGAAAACTAGATGCCGCAGTTCCCGAGGCACGAACTGCGTCGTCGTCGAAAGGATCAAGTCCTCGCATTTCTCCGGCAAACCTCATCGACGTTTTTGTGGATGGTTATCGTACCCTTGCGCTTGTGGACACTGGTGCTGCCGTTTCAGTGATTGATTTGAGACTTTGCCGCCTGCTTCGGAAGGTCACCACGACGTCAGAGGGATTGTCACTCCGTACTGCCAGCGCTCACCATATTCGACCGTCAGCTGACTGCACAGCCCGCGTTGTAATCCAAGGTGCTTTGTATACTGTTGAATTTCTTGTGCTGCCTGCGTGTTATCATGATGTGATCCTCGGCTGGGATTTTCTGTCTCGTAATCATGCGGTTATCGACTGTGCTCGTGCGGAAGTTGCCTTCTCTGCGTTGTGTTCCTCGTCGCCTGAACCTGAGTTGAACAAGCTATTTGTGGCCGACGACATCGACATACCACCGAATAGCGCAGCCTTTGTTCCCGTGTGCTGTGCCGATGTGTCCGAGTCTACAGTTTTATTTACACCCTCCCAAACCTTCCAACGTCGACGGAGCCTCGCGTTGCCATTCGCTATTCTGGACATTACGACCGGCGCTACGAATTTGTTTGTCACGAATCCCTTGCCGTCTCCCACAACCTTGCTCCGCGGCGAATGCATTGGAACGTTCCAAGACTTAGAAGTTTCCTCCATCTTCGGCCTTGACGGGGTGAGTGATATGCACCTTAATGCACTGACGCCATCTGCCAGTCTGCCTGATCACCCAAACATGAATGCGTTTGGCCCCTCAATAGATGGCGAACTTGAAGAGGCACACCGCGAGAAGCTCCTAGCACTTCTTCACCAGTTTCGAGGCTCGTTTGATTGTCAGCAGACGTCGTTAGGGCGAACCCACACCGTTGTCCATCACATTAACACCGGCTCACAAGCGCCTCTGCGACAGCGCCCATACCGTGTGTCTCCTGCTGAGCGTCGTGTGATCACCGACCAAGTAGACGACATGTTGCAACGTGGCGTCATTCGGCCGTCAAGCAGTCCCTGGTCTTCACCTGTTGTGCTTGTGAAGAAAAAAGACGGCTCGATTCGCTTCTGCGTCGATTACCGCCGCTTAAACAAAGTTACGCGTAAAGATGTGTACCCCTTGCCACGCATCGATGATGCCCTGGACTGCTTGCAAGGCGCCGAATTCTTCTCATCACTAGACCTTCGGTCCGGCTATTGGCAGGTCTCCCCATGGCACCATCAGATCGCCCGAAAACTGCATTCGTGACACCCGATGGTCTATATGAATTTAATGTTATGCCCTTCGGCCTTTGTAATGCGCCTGCAACATTCGAAAGAATGATGGACAGCGTCTTGCGTGGGTTAAAATGGAAGACATGCCTATGTTACTTGGATGATGTGGTTGTTTTCTCCCCTGATTTTGACAGTCACCTCCGTCGTCTCAACGAAGTATTGAGCTGCCTCACGCGTGCAGGCCTTCAGCTAAACATCAAGAAGTGCCGCTTTGGAGCTCGGAAGCTCACAATACTTGGCCACGTTGTCTCAAAGGATGGCGTCCTACCGGACCCAGAGAAGCTTCGCGCTGTCGCTGAGTTCCCGAAGCCTACGACTCTCAAAGCGCTTCGCAGCTTCGTCGGTCTGTGTTCATACTTTCGCCGCTTTGTGAAGAACTTCGCTTCGGTAATCGCACCACTGACAAAGCTGCTCACCGGCGATGGACACCTCTCTGACTGGTCACCAGCATGCGATGATGCTTTCGCAACATTACGCCATCTCCTGACTTCACCACCTATTTTACGCCACTTCGACCCTACTGCTCCAACCGAGGTGCACACGGACGCCAGTGGCATAGGACTTGGCGCTGTCCTTGCCCAGCGCAAGCCTGGCTTCTCCGAGTATGTCGTTGCGTATGCTAGTCGCGCCCTGACAAAGACGGAGTGCAAATACTCGGTTACCGAAAAGGAATGTTTGGCCATTGTTTGGGCATTACAAAAATTCCGCCCTTACGTGTACGGTCACCCATTTGATGTCGTTACCGATCATCATTCACTTTGTTGGCTCGCTTCATTGAAGGATCCTTCGGGCCGTCTTGGACGTTGGGCGCTACGGTTACAGGAATTTGATATTCGCGTCATTTACCGCTCAGGGCGCAAGCATACCGACGCAGACGCACTTTCTCGTTCGCCCCTTCCTGCAGCCGTTGCACCTGTTTCCCTTGCCGAAGCTACCATTTCCAACATCGATATCGCTGACATGCCTTCGGAACAGCGCAAAGACCCTTGGATAGCCTCGCTCATCGACGTTCTATCCTCGTCTTCGGCGACACCATGCCAGCGGCCACCTCGTGCACTACGCCGACAAGTCCCCCCATTATGCGATACGGGACGCCATGTTGTACCGCCGCAACTATCAACCAGATGGTAGGAAATGGCTTCTTGTGATACCTCGCCATTTGCGCTCCGACTTGTGCACGTACTTCCACGCGGACCCACAGAACGCCCACGCTGGCGTTTTGAAAACATACGACCGACTTCGCCAGCGCTTCTTCTGGCGTGGCATGTACACATACGTTCGCAAGTACATACGTTCGTGCACTGAGTGTCAGCGACGGAAAACAACTTGTCATGCGTCTGGCGAATTACAACCTTTGCCGTGTCCAGCTCGGCCGTTTGATAGAATCGGAATCGATCTCTACGGCCCCCTGCCTTGTACTCCTGCTGGAAATCGCTGGATTATTGTGGCCGTTGACCATCTCACCCGTTACGCCGAAACCGCCGCTTTGCCAGCAGCTGCAGCTCGTGATGTCGCCTTGTTCATCTTGCGCAGCTTCGTCCTTCGCCATGGCGCGCCACGTGAGCTGCTTGGCGATCGAGGGCGTGTGTTTCTTTCGCAAGTCGTCCAGGAGCTTCTCAGTGAGTGCAATATTATTCACCGCTCCACTACGAGCTATCACCCGCAGACAAACGGTTTGACGGAGCGCTTTAACCGCACACTTGGTGATATGCTCTCCATGTACATATCCGCCGACCATTCTAATTGGGACTTGGTGCTCCCTTTCGTGACGTTTGCCTATAACACGGCCACACAAGCTACTACTGGGTTTTCACCTTTCTTTCTACTGTACGGACGGGAGCCCTCTTCGATGCTTGACACGATACTTACATACCACCCGGATGCTTCCGAATACCGCCCGGTCTCCGAACTTGTTCAGTGTGCCGAAGAGTGCCGCAAATTAGCACGTTCGTTTACATCCGTCGCACAAGGCCTCCAAAAAGAACGGCTTGACCAGGACAAGCTTGCTCACACCTTCCCTGTAGGCTCATTTGTATGGCTTTCTGTTCCGTGCCAGTCCCCCGGCCTCTGCCGAAAGTTTGCACACAAGTACAATGGTCCGTACCGCATCGTTCAGTGCACGTCCCCGGTCAACCTCGTCGTCGAACCAGTCACACCTTCCGCCGACAGACGATGCCGTGGTCGTGAAACAGTCCACATCAGCCGCTTAAAACCCTACTATGATCCCCTTGTGCTTGCTTCGCCTTGAGTCGCCAGGATGGCTCCTCTTCACCACCGGGGCAAATGTAGTGGGGAAGAGAGATGCATCGGGTCGGAGCAACAGTAGAAGACGACTAAGACGAAGAGCCGAGAGAGCGCGTGACAGTGACTGACGCTCCTGATATCAAGCCGTTGGTTTTCTTCAATAAACCCCCCTTATAATATATATATATATATATATATATATATATGTATATATATATATTGTAGAAGAAGAGACAAGACACAACACCCTTGCTGCGGGCCGGCTGTTCTTTCTCTCACCTCGTTCTCCTCTTTCTCTACCCGAGCATGTCCGCCAGTACCACTTTCTCTTCATTACAATATATTGTCACGTGGTCGTGACGTCGACGAAGGCAACAGTCGGCGTTAAAAGAAAGGAACTCTTTATTAGGCCGAACTTGTGGCCCAGAAACTGAAAGTCAGGCTACAGCAATGCACACTGGCACTGAAAGCGGCGAACAGAGCGTCGGCCGTCGATAATCTGAACATCGTCGGAGCGCGCCGGCTTTTATGCACAACGCGTCGAACATTCTAGCCTTATCACTGGTCATCGCGCACGCTCTGGAATAATCTCGAGTGGTCGCGTCTGGCGCGCAATCTTAACAAAACGATCTACAATAATCGCGAAGGTTGTAGAACAATAAGGCGCGGTTTGAGTTGAGCTTTGCTGACGGTCTTTGTGGGCGAAAACCGAATACAACAAAAGTGAAAATAAGAATAGCGCGTGGCAATGCCCCCCCTCTGAAAAGGCATCGTCCCGATGCTTAAAACAGAACAAGGGGGAAAATGCATGCAACAACAAATCACAACAATAAAGGAAGAAAGTACAATAATTAAGCAATAAGTGCAGTCCTCAGGTTTGCTAACGCGCGTAATACGGCTTGAGGCGTACGACATGCACGACTTCGGGTCGCGCACGGCGCCGTTGAGAGTTCGTTATGCCGTCCGGGACAACCTCGTAGTCCAGAGCACCGAGACGTCGAAGCACCTTGTACGTCCCGAAGTATCGCCGTAGAAGTTTTTCACTAAGTCCACGTCGGCGTATCGGCGTCCACACCCAAACGCGGTCGCCGGGCTGGTATTCCACGAAGCGTCGTCGGAGATTGTAGCGGCGGCTGTCAGTCGTCTGCTGATTCTTGATCCGCAGGCGGGCGAGCTGTCGTGCTTCTTCGGCGCGCTGTAGGTAGGCGGTCACGTCGATGTTTTCTTCGTCCGTCACGTTTGGTAACATGGCGTCGAGTGTCGTTGCCGGGCTCCGTCCGTAGACCAACTTGTATGGCGTCATCTGCGTCGTTTCATGCACGGCCGTGTTGTATGCGAAGGTCACGTACGGAAGGATGGCGTCCCACGTCTTGTGTTCGACGTCGACGTACATGGCCAGCATGTCGGCGATGGTCTTATTTAGACGCTCGGTCAGGCCGTTGGTCTGTGGGTGGTACGCGGTGGTCCGGCGGTGGCTTGTATGGCTGTATGCCAAGATCGCCTGGGTTAGGTCAGCCGTAAACGCCGTACCTCTGTCGGTGATGAGAACCTCTGGGGCGCCGTGTCGAAGGACGATGTTCTCAACGAAGAACTTGGCTACCTCGGCGGCACTGCCTTTGGGCAGGGCTTTTTTTCGGCGTAGCGGGTGAGGTAGTCGGTGGCTACGACGATCCATTTATTTCCGCAAGTCGACGTTGGGAACGGCCCCGGGAGGTCCATCCCGATCTGCTGGAACGGTCGCCGAGGAGGCTGGATCGGCTGAAGGAAGCCTGCTGGTCTTGTGGGCGGTGTCTTCCGTCGCTGACAGTCTCGGCACGTCCTTACGTAGCGAGCGACGTCGGCGGCAAGGCGCGCACAGTAGTACTTTTCCTCTACTCTGGCGAGCGTGCGGGAAAGTCCGAGGTGTCCACCCGTCGGGTCGTTGTGTAGAGCCTGCAGGATTTCTGGTCGCAGTGCTGAAGGCACGACGAGGAGGTAGCTTGCTCGAAGTGGCGAGAAATTCTTCTTTATGAGAACGCCGTTTCGCAAGAAAAACGACGCGAGTCCTTGCTTGAATGCCTTTGGAGCAATGGCGGTCTTGCCTTCGAGGTACTCCACGAGGCCTCCGAGTTCCAGGTCGGCTCGCTGTCGTTCGGCGAAATCATCGGCACTCATGGTTCCCAAGAAGAAGCCGTCCTCCTGGTCATCCTACGGCAGCGGGTCAACGGGGGGCGCGAGACTAGCAGTCGGCGTCAGAGTGTTTTCGTCCGGACTTGTAAACGACGGTAACGTCGAATTCTTGAGTCTCAGACTCCATCTTGCGAGACGACCTGAAGGGTCCTTCAGGTTAGCTAGCCAACACAAGGCGTGGTGGTCGCTCACAACTTTGAAGGGCCTGTCGTAGAGGTAGGGGCGAAACTTTGACGTTGCCCAGATGATGGCAAGGCACTCCTTTTCTGTTGTGGAATAGTTGGCTTCTGCCTTGGATAGCGACCGGCTAGCATAACTGATAACCCTTTCCACGCCGGCAGTTCTCTGGACAAGAACGGCGCCGAGTCCTACGCTGCTTGCGTCGGTGTGGATTTCCGTGTCGGCGTGTTCGTCGAAATGCGCAAGTATTGGACGCGTCTGCAGGCGTCGTTTCAATTCTTGAAATGCTTCAACTTGCGCCGCTCCCCACTTGAATTCCACGTCGTTTTTCGTGAGCTGAGTTAGTGGCTCGGCGATGCGCGAAAATCCCTTGACGAAGCGTCGATAATAGGCGCACAAGCCGAGAAATCGGCGTACGGCTTTCTTGTCGGTGGGCGGCGGGAAGGCAGCGATGGCAGCTGTTTTCCGTGGGTCGGGGCGAACTTCAGACTTGCTGATGACGTGACCCAAGAACAGAAGTTCCTCGTATGCGAAGCGACACTTTTCTGGCTTCAGGGTGAGTCCGGAGGCCTTGATTGCTTGAAGTACAGCCTGAAGGCGCCGGAGATGTTCGTCGAAGTTTGATGAAAATACAACGACGTCGTCCAAGTACACGAGGCAGGTCTGCCACTTCAAGCCGGCGAGTACAGTGTCCATAACACGTTGGAACGTCGCAGGTGCCGAGCAAAGACCGAAGGGCATGACCTTGAACTCGAAGAGGCCGTCTGGTGTGATAAAGGCAGTCTTCTCTCGGTCTCTCTCGTCGACCTCTATTTGCCAATAGCCGGTCTTGAGGTCCATCGACGAAAAGTACTGCGCGCTGTGGAGTCGATCCAGGGCGTCGTCTATACGTGGGAGAGGATACACGTCCTTTTTCGTGATCTTGTTCAGGCGGCGATAATCGACGCAGAAACGCAGGGTTCCGTCTTTCTTCTTCACTAACACCACGGGTGACGCCCAAGGACTCTTGGAAGGCTGGTTGATGTCGTCGCGTAGCATTTCGTCGACTTGTTGCTTTACGGCCTCGCGTTCTCGCGTTGAAACTCGGTACGGGCTCTGGCGGAGTGGTCTCGTATTTTCCTCTGTTATGATGCGGTGTTTCGCGATTGGGGTCTGTCGGATTCTTGACGACGACGAGAAGCAGTCCTTGAATTGCAAGAGCAGACTTTTGAGCTGGTCTTGCTTGTGCTTCGGGAGACTCGGGTTGACGTCGAAATCTATTCCGGGACCTCGATTCGTCGAAGGAGGTTCGGTAGCATCGGATAGGGCGAAAGCATTGCTGGCGTCCACGAACTTCTCGATGTAGGCGACCGTCGTACCAATGTTAAGGTGCCTATATGCGTGGCTGAAGTTCGTCAGCAGTACCTTTGCTGTGCCATCACGCAACTCGGCGATGCCTCTTGCGACGCAAATCTGGCGGTTCAGGAGCAGGTGCTGATCACCCTCGATGACGCCTTCGAAGTCTGCGGGTTCTTCGGTGCCGACGGAAATGATGACGCTGGAGAAAGGCGGAACGGTGACCTGCTCTTCTATCAGATTTAAAGCATGGGTCGCTGGCGTCGTGTGGGGCGGCAGTGCGTTTTCTGAGGTTAGGGTTATTGATTCGGACCTCAGGTCGATCACGGCGCCATGTTGCCTTAGGAAGTCCATCCCAAGTATCACATCCCTGGAGCGCTGTTGCAGGATTACAAAGCTCGCAGGGTAAGTCCAATTATTGATAGTGACTCTTGCTGTACAGACTCCGATTGGCGTTATCAGGTGACCTCCAGCTGTCCGGATTTGGGGTCCACTCCAAGCGGTCTTTACTTCAGCTTGGCGGCGAATGGCCCACTGACGACGGAATAGTCGGCACCAGTGTCGACGAGAGCGGTGACGTCGTGACCGTCGATGAGAACGTCGAGGTCGCTAATCCGTCGCCTTGCGTTGCGGTTGGCTCGCGGCGTCGGATCACGGCTGCGTCTATTTGTTGCGCTGCTTCCATCATGTTGAGTCGTGAGGTCTAGCTCGGTCCGCGAGGTTTCGTCGGCAGTGCTCTGTCTGCTTCGCGTCGTGTTCAGCAGGTTTCGTCGCGTCGTCGTCGTCGGCGTCGGCGGAGGATCTTCAGTAGTTCGACGTACAGCAACCGCACCTCCATCGGTTGCTGCCCTTAGTTTTCCGGGTAAGGGCTAGGTTACCGGCCCCGGTTAGGGCCAGTATACTGCCGGCGGTGCGGTGACATGTAGCGGCCGGGCGACGGTGAGCGGGAAGGTCGTCGGGGCGTCCACTGAGCTCCTGCGAGGTAGTCGGCGATGTCTTGCGGTCGTTCACCCCGCTGTGGACGAGGCGCGTCGACGGCAAAACCGCGTAGGCCCATCTGTCGGTACTGGCAGCGGCGATATGTGTGACCAGCTTCTCCGCAATGGTAGCAGAGTGGGCGGTGGTCGGGGGCGCGCCAAACGTCGGTCTTCCTCGGGGTGTAACGCTGGCCAACAGGTGGGCGGTATAGTGTCGTCGGTGGCGGCGGCGGTGGTGTCTGTCGTCGGAACTGCGGCGGTGCGGCGCCTTCGCGTGGGCGCGGAGGGGGGAGCGTTACGACGCGCTGCAGCAGCATAGCTCATCGCTTGTGGCTCAGGCTGCGCTGGTTCGTGTGCTCCCAGATATTGATGGATTTCCTGGCGCACGGCGTCGGCGATCGGCTCCACTTGAGGCTGAGGGGATGGCAACAATTTGCGTAGCTCCTCCCGAACGATCGCTCTGATGGTGTCGCGCAGGTCGTCGGCATGCAGCGCTTGAACCTCCCCGTAGGTCATCGAAGGAATGCGGCGGTTGTACTGGCTGGTACGCAATTCAAGCGCCTTTTCAATTGTCGTTGCCTCGGTGACAAATTCGGCGACCGTCTTGGGCGGGTTGCGGACAAGTCCTGCGAAGAGTTCTTGTTTCACACCCCGCATAAGCAGGCGGACTTTTTTGTCTTCGGGCATGTCAGCGTCGGCCTGGCGGAAAAGTCGCGTCATCTCTTCCGTGAAGATGTTGACGTTTTCGTTGGGTAGCTGCACCCGGGTCTCGAGCAATGAAGCCGCCCTTTCCTTTCGGACGACGCTCGTGAACGTGTCCAGGAACGCGCTGCGGAAGAGGTCCCAGGTTTGGAGTGATGATTCCCGATTCTCGAACCAGGTCCGTGCCGCGTCTTCCAGGTAGAAGTAGGCATGGCGCAGCTTGTCTTCGGCATTCCAGTGGTTGAAGGCGGCGACACGTTCGTATATTTCAAGCCAAGTTTCCGGGTCTTCCCGCGATGAACCACGGAAAGTTGGTGGTTCCCTGGGTTGCTGGAGCACGATTGATGAAGGCGGCACAGGGGTGGTCATGGTCTCTGCAGTAGCGGTCGTAGCCTTGGTCTTCCGAGTCTTATCGGGTAGAGGCCCGTGCTCTGGCTCGAGGCCCCTCTGCCTGCGGCTGCTCCGACTTTCCGGGTTGTCCTTTGTGTCGTGTTCTTCGCGGGTTGGGCTTGGGTCAGTACCTCGCGGGGGCGTCCGGAGCATGGACGAAGCAGCACCTCCACCAGATGTCACGTGGTCGTGACGTCGACGAAGGCAACAGTCGGCGTTAAAAGAAAGGAACTCTTTATTAGGCCGAACTTGTGGCCAAGAAACTTAAAGTCAGGCTACAGCAATGCACACTGGCACTGAAAGCGGCGAACAGAGCGTCGGCCGTCGATAATCTGAACATCGTTAGAGCGCGCCGGCTTTTATGCATCACGCGTCGAACATTCTAGCCTTATCACTGGTCATCGCGCACGCTCTGGAATAATCTCGAGTGGTCGCGTCTGGCGCGCAATCTTAACAAAACGATCTACAATAATCGCGAAGGTTGTAGAACAATAAGGCGCGGTTTGAGTTGAGCTTTGCTGACGGTCTTTGTGGGCGAAAACCGAATACAACAAAAGTGAAAATAAGAATAGCGCGTGGCAATATATATATTGTAGCGATGCATTGGAACCTAGAAATGGGTTGCACTCTCGAGAGCCTTCTAGTGGGTCATCTGCAAAAAGAACGCTGCTCGCGCTGAGAGTTCGTGCCTGGCCGTGGCTGTCGCCATTACGCACTATCTCCGAGTACCGGCAAATAAACGCCTTAACAAATTGGTGGAGAGTGCTGTGCTCCCATTCGATGCTTGTGGAGCTTCGATCTCGTACCCTGCCATCTACCATGCCCCAAGACGCTTCTCAGCAAACACCTCCCCCCATGCTGCGCACTTGTCCCGGTGTCCCACGCATCCGCGATCCACTGATCTTCACTAGCGCCGATAGCACCCATGTGGAGGACTGGCTGGCACTTTACGAGCGCGTGAGCATCCCCAACAAATGGGACGACGACGGAAAGTTGACCAACTTGGTATTTCACCTTGCGGGAGTAGCAAGTTTGTGGTATAACAACCACGCGCATGATTTTGCGACTTGGTCCGATTTCAAGACCACCATCGTCAACGTTTTTGGCCACCCTGCTGTTCGCAAGCTGAAAGCCGAACAGCGATTACGCGAACTTACTCAGCAGGCCGGTGAATCATTCACCAGCTATATCGAAGATGTCCTCGACTTGTGTAAGACAGCCAACGGAACCATGTCTGAGCCTGAGAAGATCCGCAACGTTATGAAAGGTATTGACGAAGATGCCTTCACCATGCTACTCGCCAAGAACCCTGCCACAGTGGCTGAGGTCATCACGCTGTGCCAGAGCTACGAGGAGCTCCGCCGGCAGCGTTCGATGACCCGTCGCTCCCCTTCACGAGGTGCAGAGCTTGCTGGATTGGTGGCCACCTCTGACCAGACGGCGTTGCTGACAGAGCTCAAGTCCTTCATCCGTGAGGAAATCGCACGGCAGTTCTCGCTCCTGGCCTTTGCTCACCGGCCGGCCGTTCGAGAAATTTCGGCAAGAAATTTCGGAGGTCATGCCAGCCTACCACCAGCAACCTCCGGCTCCTGGCCCCAGAGTTACGCTCAAGTTGTCGCCAGGCCGCCTCAAGTACTTCCGGCGGCGGCACCTCTGACTTACGCCGAAGCCGCCGCTCGACCTCCGTCCACCGAAGCGGGTGTGCCGGCTACGTATGCTGACGTCGTCCCTAGGCCTCGACTTCAGCCCACCATCCAGCCATTCCAGCCGCAGTTCCGTCCGTCAGGTCTTGCGACATGGGCGCGACCTACACCGAAGAACCAATGGCACACACCCGACAACCGGCCCATCTGCTTTGCATGCGGTTACTCCGGTCACGTTGCGCGTTATTGCTTTCGGGTGCAACCGCCTCCTGTCCCGTCACCTGCCGATCGCCAGCTGAGCCGTCCCTTTCACGACTCACCCCCGTCTATGCCACCGACGTCTCGCCCAGCTTCATCTCCTCGTAGGTCCACGTCTCCACGACGTCGATCCCTGTCACCCATGCGGCCAAGTCGGCCGCTCAAGAGCAGGAAAACTAGTCGTCGCAGTCCACGAGGCAAGGGCTGCGACGCTATCGAACTGTGAAAGCCCTCAGAGAAATCCATGGAATGTCATTGACGTGTTTGTGGACGGTGTTCGCTCATCTGCCCTTATCGATACTGGAGCTGCCGTATCCGTTATGGACGCATAACTTTGCCGCTTACTCCGAAAACTGACGACGCCACTTTCTGGGATGTCCCTCCTTACCGCTAGTTCGCAGAGTATTCACCCTACATCAGTGTGCACTGCTCGCGTCGTCATTCAGGAAGTTCTGTATGTCGTCGAGTTCATCATCATTACTGCATGCTCTCACGACGTCATCCTGGGATGGGATTTTCTCTCCCACCACGACGCCGTCATTCATTGTGCCTCCGCCGAAATCGAACTCTCGCCGTTCTCACATTTGACGCCAGTAGACAGTCCCTCGGCACTGAGCAAGATCCTCGTCAAAGACGATACGACAGTGCCTCCAAGCTCGTCAACGGCTGTGTCGGTCTACTGCGCCGGTCTCTCCGACACAATTGCACTCCTTTCGCCATCTGACCGTGGTTGCAGTAGGAAAGGGTTGCTGGTACCTTTCGCGACCGTGCAAATAACTGAGGGCAACACCGCTATTTTTGTGACCAACCCATTCCCGTACATGGTTACGTTGGTTCGAGAGGAATGTCTCGGCAGAGTGGAACCCGTCGACGAAGCACAAGTCTTGGACGTACCCGATGACTCGCACTGTCCCAGTTCTCGTACCATCAGTGCTATTTCCGCGTGTGATCCGTCACCTGTTGACGTATTTGGTCCCTCCATTGCTGGTAACCTTACGTCGGTCCAGCGTTCCCAGCTTCTGGGCCTGCTGCAAGAATTTCGTTCTTCTTTCGATGTCGGGCAAACTTCTCTTGGTCGCACGTCAGCTGTTACACATCGCATCGACACTGGCGCCCAGCCACCGTTGCGGCAACGTTCATATCGCGTGTCGCCTGCCGAACGTCGGGTAATTAATGAGCAAGTAGAAGACATGCTCCGACGCGACGTAATTCGGCCCTTGGACAGCCCATGGGCGTCTCCTGTTGTTCTCGTTGCGAAGAAGGACGGTTCTGTGCGGTTCTGTGTGGACTACCGACGCCTCAACAAGATCACTCGTAAGGACGTGTATCCACTACCGCGAATAGAAGACGCGATTGACAGCCTGCAAGGAGCAGAATTCTTTTCATCTCTCGATTTCGGCTCAGGGTACTGGCAAGTACCTATGGCTCAAGACGCTCGACCGAACACCACCTTTGTCACGCCCGACGGCTTGTACGAATTCAACGTCATGTCGTTTGGGCTGTGCAATGCGGCCGCCACCTTTGAGCGCATGATGGCTACCGTTCTGCGCAACCTGAAATGGCACACGTGCCTGTGCTACCTCGACGACGTCGTCGTTTTCGCTCCGGAGTTCTCCACGCATCTTCAGCGCTTGCGGCATGTTTTGACGCGCTTGAGCGACGCCGGTCTGCAACTGAACCTAAAGAAGTGCTGATTTGCAGCACCGCAGCTGACAATACTCGGCTACGTCGTGTCAGAGGACGGAATTCTCCCCGATCCAGCCAAGCTTCGGGCCGTGACCGAGTTCCCAAAGCCGACGTCCGTCAAGGAACTGCGCAGTTTCGTAGGACTGTGTTCCTACTTTCGGCGCTTCATTCGAAACTTCGCGACGATCATATCACCACTGACGAAGCTCCTTGGAAGTAACGGGCCCCTTAATTCGTGGTCATCCGAGTGCGATGACGCATTCGCCAAGCTCCGCCATTTGTTGAAGTCCCCTCCCATACTACGCCACTACGACCATACGGCCCCAACGGAGGTGCACACAGACGCCAGCGGTGTAGGCCTGGGCGTTCCCGGCGCAGCACAAACCCGGATTCCCCGAATATGTCGTGGCATACGCAAGTCGTACGCTCACGAAAGCCGAGACAAATTACACCGTCACAGAAAAAGAGTGCCTGGCGATCGTCTGGGCCCTTACAGTTTCGACCCTATTTGTATGGTCGCCCATTCGATGTCGTCACCGACCATCACGCACTATGCTGGCTGTCGTCTTTGAAGGATCCCTCAGGGCGTCTCGCCCGCTGGGCTCTTCGCCTGCAAGACTACGACATCCGCGTGCTGTACCGCAACGGACGCAAGCATGCTGACGCCGACGCCCTCTCGCGCTCCCCCTCTGCCTGACGACAAAGCCCCCTGCTCAGTATCTTCCATTGCTGTTTCTGTCATCGATGTGCACATCATTGCTACCGAACAGCGCAAGGATAATTGGATCGCCCCGCTGATCGACCTGCTCCCTGATCCGTCCACAACACCATCCACTCGCGCCTTGCGTCGTCAAGCTCACCATTTCGCCATACGTGACGGCCTGCTGCATCGACGCAATTACAACGCCGACGGCCGGCAGTGGTTACTCGTGATACCCCGCAGTCTGCGGTCGGAAATATGTGAGTCATTCCACTCTGATCCACAATGCGCGCACTCTGGGGTGTCGAAAACTTACCACCGCATTCGACAACGCTACTCCTGGCGAGGGATGTACCGCTACGTGCAGAAGTTCGTTCGCTCCTGCCTCGACTGCCAACGCCGCAAACCGTCAACACGCATGTCCCCAGCCGGTCTACAACCGTTACCTTGCCCTGACCGTCCGTTTGGGCGCGTGGGTATCGATTTGTATGGACCACTTCCTCTGACGTCGGCTGGTAACCGCTGGGCCATCGTCGCCGTAGACCATCTGACGCGATACGCCGAAACCGCCGCCCTCCCTGCGGCTACTGCGCGCGATGTTGCCTCCTTCCTGCTGCACCGATTCATACTGCGTCACGGCCCACCCCAGGAGCTTCTCAGCGATCGAGGCCGTGTCTTCCTGTCGGAAGTCGTCGAAGCCATCCTCACGGAGTGCCATTCTGTCCACCGCAAAACTGCTGCTTACCACCCGCAGACAAATGGCCTCACCGAACGATTTAACCGCACCCTCGGCGACATGCTTTCGATGTACGTCACCGCCGAACACACGAATTGGGATGCTATACTGCCCTTCGTCACCTACGCTTACAATACCGCCCCTCAGAGCACTACTGGTTTTTCACCATTCCTCTTACTATACGGACGGCACCCGTCGCACACCATCGACACGATTCTCCCGTACACGCCGGACCCATCTGAGTGTGCCCCAATTTCTGACACAGCCAGGCTTGCTGAAGAGTGTCACGAGCTCGCCGAGACCTTTACGACGAATGAGCAAGAGCGGCAGAAGAGTATTCGTGATGATTCCGCCACTTCTGAGCCCACGTTCCTCCCTGGACCGCTCGTCTGGCTCTCGGTCCCTACCTCCGCAGCTGGCCTCTCTTCAAAACTACTGCCGAAATACGAAGGTCCCTACTGTGTCATCGAGCGCACATCTCCGGTCAACTACCTGATCGAACCCATCCAACAATCTTCGGACATGCGCCGTCGAGGGCGCGACATTGTCAACGTGGAGCGCCTGAAGGCCTACTATGATCCGCTCATAATGACAAGCTGTTAGGTCGCCCGGCGGCTCCCTTTTCGTCCCCGGGGTAATTGTAGCGATGCATTGGAACCTAGAAATGGGTTGCACTCTCGAGAGCCTTCTAGTGGGTCATCGGCAAAAAGGACGCCGCTCGCGCTGAGAGTTCGTGCCTGGCCGTGGCTGTCGCCATTACGCACTATCTCCGAGTACCGGCAAATAAACGCCTTAACAATACATATATATTTATATCTATATATATATATATATATATATATATATATATATATATAGGAAAGAATTATAAACTTAAGGGCTCGTTTGCTTTGTTAAACACAGTATTAATGAGAACTAACAGACAAAGATGCCAAGGAAAGTATAGGGGAAGCTATTAGAAGTAATTGTAATGCAAATGTGAAGAAAGGAAAGTGGACGAAAAAGATAACTTGCCACCAGCAGGGTCCGAACCAGCGACCTTCGAATAACGCGTCCGATGCTCTACCACTGAGCTACGGTGGCGGTCATCCCTCCGTCCACTTTATAGGGTATATAAGTGTGTATATATATATATATATATATATATATATATATATATATACATATATATATATATATAATTGCTACTGGCAGGAAGGTTAAGATGGAAGCTTGCGATGATGAATTTGTAAACAGGGGGTGTGTGTTGGAGCCGACGTTTCTGCAAGCGGAGTAGTCTTCTTGATGCTCGAGGATGGTCTCCAAGGCTGAAGGCCGTCGCACTAAAGATGCAGCATATTCTGACATATACTGAAACTGCAAGGGAAATTTTTAGTTGATGGAGGATCCAAGCGTAAAGCCACGCTACACCGTCATTGTTAAAGTACATTAGAAGGAACAGGAAGAGAAAAATGAAAGGACAGGGAGGTTTTTCAGTTTTCCGACCAGCTGGCTATCCTGTAAATACTTCGCAACATTTGTGTGTTGTGTGCATTTTCTAAAAATTGTAGTAGAACTTTTTTCCAGTGTATCAAAAATGCCTGACATTGTAATGGATTTGTGTGTGCTTACATGCTTGTCTATTTCTGTGTGAACCAGTGTGCCATGATCTGGTACGAGTTCGCGGTACATCAATACAACGTTTAAAATAATCGGATAGTTTATCGTCGGTCTTAGCCTATACGATTCAGTCAAAAAATTGATGTCCCAGACCATCGCGTCGACTGAAACTGATCCGAATGTCGTGTTTTATTTTATTGATTTCTTGTATATCATGACAATGCCTACGCGATATTTATGCTGGAATTCGAAGAGAGAGAGAGAGATCAAGAGGAAGGCCGGGCCATTAACCGGATATTCGCATCCAGTATACTACCCAGCACTGCGGGATCGAAAAGAGGGCGTAGAGAAAGAGAGAAAAGGAAACTTCTTTTGCGATTCGAGTATTAGACATCCGCGGAATGTGCCATAAACGTGCCATCCCTCTAATAAGTATCACAAAAAAAGTAAAGGCAACAAATTAAAGAGCATAAATTATTCTAAAGGGCAAGCCTGTTTTCGCCGCTTATAGGACTTAATGGCGCCTTATGATCCGGTATGAACATTCGCGCCAGGCGTGTCTTCGCGTGAATCAATGGGACTCAAAGCAAGTAAATGACCTACGGCGAGGCTGGCACACTTCCCGATCAAGCGAGCACACTGCGGCTTTAATCTAAATGCAAAACCCTGAACACGAACCCTCCTCACGTCCATCCGAAATTCTCGTGTATACTCCTATATGATGCTGTTTTTTGCTTTTTTTTACGCTTGTTGAATATTTCACAAAAACACTACCAGAATCTCCATTCGGACATACGTTGGAGATGCGTAGGTCTGAAGTTTTGTTCTGGGATGCAACTTTCACTGCAATGCTTTTCTCTGGCGGCATCAGCAGTGGCGTCTTTCAGTTTTTCTTTTTTTTGTGTGTGTGTGTGTGTGTGGTGGTCCTCCTCTTGAATGACCCCCTCCAGAACAAACCTCCCACGAACACGCACCTAAACGCGAGCATGGCATTAAATTCTCGCGAAGTCCGGAATTCTCCCGATCTCTATAATCCTCCACATGAGCTTTAATCTTCTTTTAGAAAGTGTTTCTTAAACGAAAGATCCATAAAAATGTATCCTACATTTTGGTTTCTTTTGCCCCACTGGTACACTGAATTTATTTTTTTCCAGGTGTAAACTAATGTCGCTTTCCTCGGTAGCCTTCATTTTGACTGTATTTTTACCATATAAACAATTACATTGTGGCAATTCGCCTCGTGCGCCACCGATGGCGCCGCGGCGAACGGCGCTCCGGTGACGCAAAGGCGGCGATTCGGCTTTTGCATCTGCTAGGCTCTGGCTAGGCCATTTTCGTTATTGTTCGCTCGCTTCGCATGGCATTCCTCGACTACTAGCTGTATTTTCTTGTAATGGTACTTCTTCAGATGGCTTCCAGCGTTACAGGAGGTTAAGAAACGTTAATATTTCACATATGTTCTATATACCCACAGGCATCGCGGCTAGGATCATGCCCCCGAGTTCGTAGCGCGACTCACTGGGCTGGATTGCGTTGAAATAGTTTACGTGAAAGCGCGAACGTCCTGCCAGGTGAGTCAAAGGGAGTCTACGCTGCTTTGGAAGCGAAGCGCGATTAATTTTACGGCTTCTTCGCAAAAGTTAGCGTCGCCTAACCAGACTTGAGTTGAACGAAAATTCTTAATCCACTCACAATTCTAGTCATGTGGACCTGTGTACACAAAACGTTTGCCAACAAAATAAAATTGATCACTTCATCGACCAGCGGGTTTTTGCGGACAACTAGCGGATATTGGGCGAGCTGGATGCACATCAAAACTTGTTAGACGTACTATCGACTCTGAATGGAACGCCAGCAGTGGTGCGCGTGGTAGTTCGCACCCTTATGATTAGAGATATGCTCATGTGGTTTGCCCCTCGCGAGCCACACGCATGCTTTCGATGATGCAGTGCTTCCTAATCGGGTGTGCGGGCCTGTCAATGGTGATGACAGGACGGCGCGCACTATACAGTTCCTGATGCTTGGGCAATGTGATCCGCTGTTCGCGTTTCATTTGACACCGATAGACATCATCAGCATCAGCCTGAATACGCCCACTGCAGGACAAAGGCCTCTCCCATGTTCCGCCAGTCATCCCGGTCCTGTGTTTTCTCCTGCCACGTTATACCTGTAAACTTCTTAATCTCATCTGCCCACCCAATTTCCTGTCTCCCCCTCACGCGTTTGCCTTCTCTTGGAATCCAGTCAGTTGCCCTTGATGACCAGCGGTTATGCTTAATGCCCGGCCCATGTCCATTTCTTCTTCTTGATTTCAACTATGATGTCCATAACCCCCGCGTTCGTTCCCTGACCCACTCTGCTCTCTTCCTGTCTCTTAAGGTTACACCTATCATGTTCCTTTCCATAGCTCGCTACGTCGTCCTCAATTTCAGTTGAACCCTCTTTGTAAGTCTCCAGGTTTCTGCCCCGTAAGGTAAGTACCGGTAAGATGCAGCTGTTATATACCTTCCTCTTGAGGAATAGTGGCGATAGGGGGCGAGACACTGGAAGTTCTAAAGGAACACGTCTACTTAGGACAGGTAGTAACCGCGGAGCCGAACCATGAGAGTGAAATAACCAGAAGAATGAGGAAGGGGTGGAGCACATTCGGCAAGCATTCTCAAATCATGAATGGTAGTCTACCACTAACCCTCAAGACACCGATAGTACAGCTTGGTAAACAGTATGAAACATCGGCGAACATATCCAGGAAGACGGAGAAAGAGCGCTCTTTCCCACCATTCACTTGGCCCCTTTGGCTGGTTACTTCTATTATTCATCGCGCTGTAACAAGAATGAATATTTAAGGTGAAAGCCTTAGATTCCTCATCAAATGCGAAAATTGACCATCCGCGTCCCGCGTCCGCAGCGTCAACACGAGCGATGCAAAAAATCATCACCTGATGACGTCATTCCAAGACATTGTCGCTTTGAATTGGTTCCGTGATATTGGGCCGATCCTGGAGGCAGTGCAAAACCACGTTACGTCCAGAAAGAATTCGGAGAGGCGCGGTAAGGGAACAGTACATCATCTGATCAAAAATAAGATGGCTTTCCCCTTCGAGTCATCTTAGGCAAATCCTAAGGGACCGTGTGAGCCTTTTTGGTACAGTGATCGCACTACACTCTATGAGGAATCGACCGATGAGAGTGATTTAAGCTATTTTATTGCTAATACATTTTACTACGATGTGGACGCTTTGTATCAATGTCCTAACGTTTTGCCGAGCACTGTAAACGCAAATTAGCCGAATTGGGCGTTTTAAGGGCTTAATACTACCTTCATTTGGGACCGTACTCCCTTAGGGAGTATTAAGATCGGTGTAATAAAGTTCTGCGTCCTCAATTTTACTTCCTTGAGAAATTATGGAGATAAAAGGTGGAAGAAAGGAGGTAAATTCACGATCTGACGCCATTTTGTCAAATGGAGTTCAAGAACAGAAAACTCCAATTTCACTTTCTCGGGCATATCTTCCCTTTATTTTATCCGAAGCTATAGTGCCTTCAGTGCTGGCGGGCATGTATGCAACTGCGCGGGCGAAAGAAGCGTTTCTCAAAGTGCTTAATAAATTCATGAACGTGCTAATCAACAATTTCTTCGTCTCGTCGACTGATGCACATTGTTGTATGGAATGCACACTACCACTGGGCTCGGGTTCACGAAGCATTTCGACCACAGAATGACTTCGCTTATGTTGTTTTACCATCAAATCGAAGTTAAACTAACAGTAGGAGCGTGCACACCCTCGATGTGGCCTTTCGGTACCGCATGCACACTCAGTATACCCTTTTGGACGATGAATTGGACAGAGGCGGCGTGCCTCAACGCACAGAATAAGATCCGGCGTTGAAAAAACTCGGCGCAAAAAAAAAAAGAAACAAGAGAAACGAAAAAAAACGCGACTCTCTTCAAGCGGCTGCTCTGAAAGGGACGAAGCGACAAAAATGCCCTTCGACCTTCGAACGGCGGCGATAAGAGAGGAACAATCGCACGCATGCGCGCGGAGGGGAAAAAGAAAGCAGAAAGAAAGAAACGCGAGAAGAGAGTCGCGAGAAACGCGAGAAGTTCCGAAATGACAGCGGATACTACCGCAGGCTGGCCCCAGCGACGTGCGTGAGTGATAGCGAAGCGAAGCCGTCATGGGATAACGTCGGTTTTGCGAAGGACGCCTTTCAACTACCCTGCTATGCGTCGATCATGTGTGCACATTTCATGCCGGCAGCCTTACTGTGTTCTCGTCGCTGGACGTGAAATGCGTGGTTTGACGACAGTGCAACATGCACTGCGTGTGCAATGGTGTGGCAATGGCCCGGTCACTCAAGCGAGCAGCAGCTGATGGGCGCGCCGCGTTCGCGGCACATTCAGGAACGCCAATGGTACGTAATACTTA
>JALIZH010003773.1:0-56085 GCA_030522465.1 Rhipicephalus appendiculatus
AAAAAACCTCCTCTCCCCCACTCTCCTCCAGGCATCCCTCCCGCGGCAACCACACCCTCACTGCGCATGCGCCTCCCCTCCTCTCTCCCCTCCTACGCTCCCCCCTCTCTCCTCTAGGCATCCCTGCCCGCGGCGTCTACACTCCCACTTCGCATGCGCGTCCCCCCCCCTCTCTCTCTCTCCTCTCCTACGCTCCCCCCCTCTCTCCTCTGGTCATCCCTGCCCGCGGCGTCCACACTCCCACTGCGCATGCGCGTCCCCCCCCTCTCCTACGCTCCCCCCTCTCTCGCCTCGCGACGCCGACGCAGGCAGCGTCTGCTAGCGAGTTTCTTGGTTGAAAAAACCGGCTGCTCGCTCTGCACAACCGTTCACTGGCCACCCCGTATATATGGCACTGGATCTTGACCTGCAAGGTGGTGCCGGTGGGAGATTTCTCGTGTGCGTTGTTGAACAATAAAAAAATTCGCAGCGTGCGCGTTAACTAAAAGCGGACTGCGGGTCTCTGTGTCCAGTCGGAGTCTTCTGTCTCTCATTGCCCATTAGCAGCGATTGGCATGTTCCAGTAGGAAACACCGCTCCATCACTGCGTGCTTTGCGCCTCCCCAGTTTTCTCTCCTGCGCAACGCTGCGATGAGCGCCAGCGTCAACGCCGCCGCTAGTGTAAGCGTTAGCGCCCGCTGCTTCGCATCTACACATGGTTCCCTTTAGCGGGAGATGGTGTAATTTTTGTAATCGATTAACTCGTTAATCGTTCGTCGATTTAGCCTTTAATCGATTAATGGCTTTCGGTGTGATGTTTTAATCGATTAATTGACATTTTAATGGGTGCTTTAAAAAATTCGGCATCTCCCAAGTACCATGGGAATCGATGTTATGCGAAGCATCAGGAGGTAAGGTGACTGGGTTGTAATTTTTTATTGAGCGAAACGATATGAAATGACGCTAAAGATATGTACAAATGTTGCATCTCATTGTTTTAGAAGCATTGTTTGTGTTTGACCTCACGGAAGTCTTTCTATCAGACGCGCTAGTGATCACATGTGCACATTTGCGCCTTCGTGAAAATTCGCACTTTCGCCGAATGGACACAAGAGAACCGTCGTCTTTGGGTGATGTCACGGATTGAAGGATATCTGGCCATCAACGATGGGCGATTCGTCGGCAGGTCGCGTTTCCTCGAAGCCTGCCTACTCGAGCGCACCGAAATCGGAGGCGTTTTCGGCGGCCACATGGTCGAAAAAGACGCACCGGAAACATGCAGCGAGGCCGAGGGTTAGGAAATCCCGCGAAAGGCAAAGCAGAGATGAGGACGAAGAGGAAGTAAGTAAGAGGCTCGCACTTTGAGATGGCACCTTTTCTCTGTTTGTCCGTTAGATATTGCGGAAGCCCTCTCAATAATACTATAATTGCGGACTGACGTGATCTCTTACTTGAGGTCACCCATACGAGATAGCACAACAAAATATTCGCATCAAACAGACCCTCGGTACAGGCATCTTCGGGAAGTAGAGCGACATGAATTTTTGCCCTTCGGTTAAAAATGAGCAAGTGTACTTCACATATTGCACCTCGTCGTTGCCCTAACTCGGCGCTACGCGCACATGTCAACCGTGCGTACGGTCGTAACTGTAATAATAATAATAATAATAATAATAATAATAATAATAATAATAATAATAATAATAATAATAATAATAATAAAAAGTGACAGTTTCACCACTAGGGCGAAGCAATGAATGCGATAGCAGAAATAAGAATGTCACACGAAGAACAAGCCGCTCCACACTTGCAGCGCAAAGACGGACTCTCGAAAAGAACGCATGGGTGTATACAGGACAAGCGTCAACTAACAACTGTCATAGTTGTTACGTGTTTGTATTTCAGCAACGCGCTGCAAGGGTCCACAATGCAGAAGCCGACGCTGTTTGATATTTATTTTTCTTTTAAACTGCGGCACGTAGAACGAGGCCATGCGTAGAATGACCCATATGCGTCTCCTGCCACGCCGTGGCGTCTGACGCCAAGTGTGCCCCGTGTTCTTTTTTTTTTCCCCTTCTACATCATGAGTGGCACAAAATGGGGCCACTTTTTCGTGCGCGTCTCAAGGGCAGTTTTCAATTTGAAAGAAAATATGAAAGCGCTCCGTGATAGAAAACACGCTCAAGCTGTTCCGCGATCTACGTACCGCGAGCCGTAGATGGTGCGTAAGAATAGCTCGCCGTCATGCCGCCTGCACAAGCGTGGTGCGTGTCTGTATTGGCTAGCACAGCGGGCTGTGGAGCGAGGGGTTGCTGGTTCGAATCCCCGGGCCGGTACTTTGGAATTTTTTTCTACTGATTTGTTTTTCTTTGTGCCTTTAGTATATATATATATATATATATATATACATATATATACATATCCGGGACATGACGGCGACGGCAAAAATCAGCCTAGAGTGTCTATATAACAGATATCGCAATAAGAATAATAATAATCTGGTGTTTTACATATCCCAAAACCACGATATGGTTATGAGGAACGCCGCAGTGGAGGCCTCCGGCAACTTCGACCACCCGGGGTTCTTTGACGTGCACCTAAATCTAAGCATACGAGTCTCAGTCATTTTCAATTGCATCGAAAAAGCGGCCGCCGCGGCCAGGATTCGATCCCGCGACCTTCTTTCTGGTCAGCTGTTGAGCACCGCAACCACTATTGATCCCCGTGGAGCCCGAACTGTGAGCGTTCGGGCTCCACGGTCAGGCATTAGAACATATGATAGTATCTCGCGACTGTCCTCCTTTCGCGTCACAGCAGAATACGGGGGGCCTCTAGGCTGGTTGATGTGAAAGTGCAAGCGTGCAAGGAGAGGGGAGAGGGGGGGACGCGCATGCGCAGTGGGGAGTGGACGCCGCGGGCAGGTATGCCTGTAGGAGAGAGGGGGGAGCGTAGGAGAGGAGAGAGAGGGGGGACGCGCATGCGCAGTGGGAGTGTGGACGCCGCGGGCAGGGATGCCTAGAGGAGAGAGGGGGGGGAGCGCAAGAGGGGAGAAAGGAGGGGAGGCGCATGCGCAGTGAGGGTGTGGTTGCCGCGGGGAGGGATGCCTAGAGGAGAGAGAGGGGGAGAGGAGGTTTTTTATTTTTATTTTTTTGAAAGGGTTTGCGCATGCGCAGTAAGGGTGGTCACGCCGGCACACCACCACCGGATTAAGCTTCGCCATAAGATGCTTCACATCTAATAAAACGGCAATATACGAAGTTCGTATATTGCCGTATATTGCCGGGCATTTAGCGTCCCGAACCTATTCAGGCTATCTGAGACGCTGCAGTGGAAGGCTCCGGGTAATTTAGACCACCTGAAGGTGCATTAGCGTGCACTGAAATCGCACAATACAAGACGTCGCGCATTTTGCCTCCGTCGGTATGTTACATATAATTTCTGGATATTGTCTCATATGTTCCCGCCATTATATTGAGTGAAACACGTACTTGTGTACCGTGTATCAAAAGAAATGGTATAGCTGAGCAGCACTGCGGAAAGAGTGAAGCAACGGTGCACTGCCCAGTTTAGTGCATATAAGATGTGCCCATCGGTATCATGGGAAACATTTCGAGTATGCAGCTACGCTCGCATGCCCGCCGCGCCTGCTTCCGCCTTCGTGACTCTGTAGACTGGTCAACGCGACTACGAAGATACGCATGTTCGGTCGAACACAAAACTACGAGACACGCAACCAACGCAACGAATTTTAAAAGACCGAGGATAGACACAGAGAGAGGAGGCGTAGGCGCCGCGCCACCACGGCGCCCGTCTCCGTTGGCGAGCCACGGCGCCGCAGCGGCGCCGAACGCCGAACGCGTGATATGTACAGACGTCAGCAAGCTTAACACGAACGCTCCGACGCGTGACCTGGACTACTTTGACTGATGCCAGCCGCGAAGCGCTTGGCGCTGTTGCCGAGATAATACCTCGGTATGCTTGGATAGTATGTCGGCATGTATGGGTAACACATCTCGGCAACAGAACCCAAAGCTACGCGGCGCTAGCATCAATCAAACTGTTTCAGGACACGCTGCGGAGCGTTCATGTTAAGCTTGCTGACGACTGTACGGCGCACACGGCAGCGTCTTCATCACGGAAGCCAATCGACGCACGCTTCACGAGAGTCACGTGATTCCTGCAGAAATTATCAACTCACTCTCTCTCTCTCTCTGGCTCGACATTTGAAAAGGGGCCAAGTGGATAACCACAGTCACGGTGCCGAGTGTAGTTCTGCAATTCTGTAAATGAACTGCTCGTTACATTAAGAAAACCATCAGCGTCACCGAGCGTTATTGACGTCGATTACACTGTTCATCGGCACCACCGGCTCTTCAACTAGGGCTTGATTTCATAGCCTCATGAGTTGCTAGGGCTACTTCATCAGTCGATGACATAACTGGAATTGACTCTGGGGTAAGTTAGCAGTTTTTAAGCTTTCCTTCGCTCTACTACAGTTACAAAGCTTTACTATAGACGTCAGACTCTGGAGTTTTGCAGACACGTAGCGCCACCTGTCGGAGCAGTTTTGGGTAGTGCAAAGTCCGACTCCCTTGCACAGTTTGCCGTGCAAGCAGGTGCAACCTAGCGAGTGTGAAACAACGATTGAGCTAAATATTAGGTGTGTTTGCGCATTGAACACTGAGAAAGAGAGCTACGAATTCCTCTCCGCTAGTCGGACTTGGCAATCGAACCGCCATGAAGTACGTGTTGGATCACTCGCCAGAACGACGGCGAAAACAAGAGCGGACGCAACAGCTCCGCGCGCTACGAAGAGAGACCTCAGTCGACGCTACTGTTGCGTTTTGAATTGCCGCGGACGTAAAGGACTTCAGTTTTACCGATTTCCGTAGCTGTCGCACGAAGCAGAACGGCGAGAGCGCTGGATACGGGCCGTTGCGAACGTGTTGGGTAAGCGAATTACTCGCGTTCTCCACAGCCGGTCGCATGAAAAAGTGGGATAATGTAGGTCTCCTGTTATTATTTTGAGTAGTCTTGACGGAGAACCGTGGTAACCTTGACTATGAACTTCAGCAGAGCCTCTGACCGCGGTGCGCGCCGTGCAACAGTTAAATGCAGACTGGTGACGCGCGCGATCATCGCGCGCTCAAAGACCACCTATAATCTAAACTGGTCGTCACCACACAGCACCGCGCACGTACGCTTTGAAGACTCAAAGTTCCGGCTTTAACTAGAAAATGCTAACACGTGCGTCATACAAGTAAATCGCAAAATGTTGGTCGTGACCACCATCAGGTTTTTCTTGCCCGTGGTCTCCGCGAACCGGAGCTATCTCGGAGGCCTCGGTTTCGCCTTTCGGTAACTACCGAGAAAGTGGATACGCATGTGGTGCGCGCTACGAGCGCACCCCTCAGCGCCTCTCTGGAGGTGTGTTTAGATTCCGTGGTCGCGCACGATACCCGCGCCGCTGTACCGGAGCCTGCCTGCGCGCGAGGCATCCTTCTCCCCTGGCCCATCGGCGCTGAGTGGTGCGCTCGTAGCGCGCACCACATCTCCCTCCCCAGTGCTCAACCGCTCCAGCAAGCAATTTACAGTGGACATCCGCGGTCGACGCGAGGTGATCTCTACAGACCGCGTGAAACCTGACCATATTGAGTACTCAGAGCAGGCATTTCCAGGGGTCACGGCGCCTCCCACCGGAGCAGCAGAGACTGCTACTTCATCACGAACAGCATGGGAGGCGTATCACGGTGCCCGTTCGTCTGAACATTTAAAACTCGCCGCCAACTCACTGGGGAGGGAGTGATGTGGTGCGCGCGCTACGAGAGCACCACTCAGCGCCGCTCTGGAGGTGTGTTTGATTCCGTGGTCGCGCCCCGTCCCGCGCCGCTGTAACCGGAGCCTGCCTGCGCGCAGGCATCCTTCTCCCCTGGCCCATCGGCGCTCCGGCATCCCTCTCTCTCCGAGAGAACGGAAAATAAAACTGAGTTATCGTTTGGGATTCGTGGCTTTTGGTTGAATCATTCTTCGCCTGCGCTAGCGCCCCACACGCACGTATTCTTATTTGCAGTATATACAAACGGGAGACAACCGTCAACAGAACATTCGAGGATGCGTAATAAAACAGTTCAACGCACAGGAAGCGAGAGATGGATGGAAATGCAACTGCGAAGGCGAAAATCGCCGGGGCCATTCGTGCCTGATAAAGCAAGCTTCGCACCACTGATCGTAATATACATTGCTCGTGTATGTACTTCATCGCTCTGACATTATGTGTATGCCCAAATTTAACGCATTTAGGCGTTACAGAACGCACGTCGGAGTGCTTGCCTCGAACTCGATCTCATGCGATCTCGCTTACACTTGCGAGTTGCAGCACGCCGAAATAACTGAAATATATTTTTCATTGTACTCGTAGTGCGCTTTGATGTGCTTCCTACTTTTCTGAAGCGAGGGTGGATTGACGGAAGAAGCTTTCCAGGTCCTTAATTTTCAGGAAACCGCGCCTCAACACCAACGAAAGAGGGGGTGGTTCTATAGTGGCCTATGCGCATTCGCTTGCGGACGGCTCTCTTTGCACTACCCAGTTATGGCCAGGACGGCGATGAGAGCGCTGGTGGCGGCGTTCTTCGCAGCGCCGCCTGGGCAGAGTCTGACGTCTATCACAGATGTACAGCGCGAAAGGAAAGTCCAGGACACTCATTTTAAGTTTGTAGATAGAATGTCGTCGTGTTTCGTCAGGTCACTAATTTCCTCATTTCGGTTTAATACGTCCGACTGAATTGCTGTGAATGGGTATTGGTTTCGCGCCTTCTACACTTTTTCTTTCTTTTTACATTTTTACTTTCTTTACCAGCTGTCTTACCGAGCGCCTCTTTTTTAAGACGCAGTGCTAAGGTGCCGTACGTTACCACGCGCGCTTTCGTATTAATCTTGCGCTTTGTAGTGACTTTTCTGTTGCAACACACAAATGCAGTTAAAACTCGATTTAACGAATTTGAGGGGAGCCGCGAATTATTTCGTTAAATCGAAAACTTCGTTAAACCGAAGACGGCATTTCGCGGTTACTTAATTCGGTAAATTCGATTATATGGTGTAGCGGCATCCGGAAAGCTACCATGGCATCATATCTGCGTAGCGTAAAGGCGCGAAAAATGAAATAGCGGCCTTAAGGCCTGACCACACGTACCCGTTGCAGCGCGTCAGGGGCGTGGCTTTTTGACGCGGCGCCGCGCCCTCTCCCTATGGAGAGAGAGGGCGCGTGGTTACGCGAAGCTGCGCGCCCTCTTTCTCTATAGAGAGAGGGCGCGGCGCCGCGTCAAAAGACGCGCGCTGACGCGCTGCAACGGGTACGTGTGGTCAGGCCTTTAGGAAACGACCGCCACCTCCAGGGTGTATGAAGCAACAAAAATTGTTAGCCTAAAATAAAATTGCTTCTCTCAATAAAGTTGCTTCTCTCTCTGTTACCTCAACAATAAGGGCCACAGGTGACAACATATTTATTTCCCAGCAAAGAAGTCGGTGATCTTGGCTTACTTGCGTTTTGTTAGCAATGGCCACGCAGTTTAAATTGGACAAAGGTGTTCCGCGATGTTGCCGGTTGCTCGCAATCAATAACTTTTGAGGCGTTATCTAAAAATAGACAAAGAATGATCAATTCTCTATCTCATTTTCCGAAAAAAAAAAGGTTTGTTGAATCGGGACGGATCTCGAAATTTGTTTCGTTATATCGAGTTAGTCAAAGTATGGGACCCTACGGGTGTCTGAGGGGGAATCGGGGTATCTTCGTTAAAGATCAAGAATATTCTACTAAGGCCGCGCTAGAAGGCATCCCGCGCCTACACGCACACGCACCTAGGCATTCGTATGTGTTCTCGTAAGTGCGACTTGCTCGCGAGCTGCACGTTTCAGGTTTGTTAAGCTATAGTTTATGCGGCTCTTTCTCCACCATCCTCTTATATATATTTGGGAGAAATAAAAGTTCGTTTCATTGACTGATGGATTTATTCGTTTTAATTTTATGTAAGGAAATTAAGAAAAATATTCAATTGGCCCTGCCACAGATTTTTAGGTAACCGTAATATGACCTTACTATTGGACTCCCCTGCGTCACGATTTGTTTTCGGACACGTCGAGTTTAAGGAGAGTGACAAGTTATGCAAGAAAGGTGTACTTTCTTCCTCCTTTAGTCGGAACAAGCGACCCAGCCTGGCGAACCCTCCCAGGAGTAGTTAGAGCACGTTTTTTTCTCTCTCTCGTTGCATTGCGCAATAAACCAAGTTTGCAGGATATGTTCTGCTCTATTTACTCAATAGTCCCAGCTTGTCAGCAATTAATGTAAGCTCGACTATAAACGTCCGCTGTTTTTCCACTTTATGTGGGCGCTGTATGTTGTAGTCGTTCTTTGAAATGCAATAATAACATTGCATGGTTAGCGCTGCGTGCATGGACAGCCAGCTGTGCCTCCTCATATATCCCCCTGCAAATTCTTTCGCAAAAGTGTTATGGGCGTTAATTAACCGATGGTAAACACAGTACCAGTGAAAATCGTGACATGGTCATAAGTTCTCGCAACACTGTCCAGGATTTATCTTGTGCGTGGCTGGTATCTTCACTATAAGCGAAGATTGGACAGCGCCTCCGTTTATGCTCAAAAAATAATTTTTTGAAATGGGCCGGGCCGGGCCGGGTCGGGCCGGGCCCAAACCTTTCGGGCCCGGGCCGGGTACGGGCCGTATTTAAAAACACCGGGCCGGGCTCGGGCGGGCCTGAGCATGGCGCTTTCGGGCCGGGCCGGGCTCGGGCCGGAAAAAGCCGGCCCGTGCAGTGCTCTAATACGAACCAGTCAAGAAATCAACAACGCATAGTACAATGCGGAACTTCTTGGACTACTGTATAGTGCCGTTAAACAAGAAAAAAATATAACCTGAGCAATAAATAATAATAGTATGCGCGGTTTTATGTTTCAAGACGACGATATGATTATGAGGGACGCCGAAGTGGAGGGGTCCGGAAATTTCGGACCATCTGGTGTTTTTCAACGTGCACTGACATCGCACAGTGCGCGGGCTTCTAGCATTTCGGCTCCATTTAAATGTGACCGCCGCACCGGGCTCGAACCTGACGACCTTCGGGTCAGCAGCCGAGCGCAGTAATCACTGTACCACCATGGCGGATCCGAGAGTTCAATAAAATACCCAAAAAGTTGCCATAGACACAGCAGGCGGAGAAACTCGCTACTTTATCAATGGCAAGCAGAGCGGAGTTTGTGCGATGAAAGACGATGAAACAGCGCGGAGCCGAAAACAAACACAGTCAAAAAAAATTACCCCATCTCCCGCTAAGGGGAACCATGTGTAGATGTGAAGCAGCGGGCGCTAACGCTTACACTGGCGGCGGCGTTGACGCTGGTGCTCATCGCAGCGTTGCGCAGGAGAGAAAACTGGGGAGGCGCAAAGCACGCAGTGATGGAGCGGTGTTTCCTACTGGAACATGCCAATCGCTGCTAATGGGCAATGAGAGACAGAAGACTCTGACTGGACACAGAGACCCGCAGTCCGCTTTTAGTTAACGCGCACGCTGCGAATTTTTATTTTTCAACAACGCACAGGAGAAATCTCCCACCGGCACCACCTTGCAGGTCAAGATCCACTGCCATATATAAGGGGTGGCCAGTGAACGGTTGTGCAGCGCGAGCAGTCGGTTTTTTCAACCAAGAAACTCTCTAGCAGACGCTGCCTGCGTCGGCGTCGCGAGGCGAGAGAGGGGGGGGAGCGTAGGAGAGCAGGGAGAGGGGGGGGACGCGCATGCCCAGTGGGAGTGTGGACGCCGCGGGCAGGGATGGGGAGAGGGGGGAGCGTAGGAGAGGAGAGAGAGGGGGGACGCGCATGCGCAGTGAGGGTGTGGTTGCCGCAGGGAGGGATGCCTAGAGGAGAGAGGGGGAGAGGAGGTTTTTTTATTTTTTTTAAAGGGTTTGCGCATGCGCAGTAAGGGTGGTCACGCGGCACACCACCACCACCACCACCACCGGATTAAGCATCGCCATAAGATGCTTCACATCTAATAAGCAACTAGACGATGCGCTCGCACGTCTTAAATGTACAGAAAACAAACTTCACTGTTGAGCGTTGATGCACTGCTTTGCTGCTTTCATGCAATGAAGCCAAAGAGCTGAAAACACCGGGACATACGAAGGGGTTCTGCGAGGGGGGACCAAGCTTTCTGAACGAATATGAATTACCAATAGTTCATCCTTTTGAAACACAAGAACCGCTTGTGTAATTGAAGAGAGACTTGATTTTCAAGTTAATTTACACAAAGGCTCTTGGCTAAGTTGCGAGATACTGATAACTTACCTGAAGAGGCGGATTGGTGCCTTCGGGAACGGGGTCCTCAACAGTGTAATTTTAGTCATGACCATTTTTCTTTAGAGGATGACTCTTGGCACGTTAATAAAGTTGGCATTAAGCAGCTGATATTTTAAGAGTTTCCGTCGCTGGATTCGAGTACTGCTTACCGCTTTTATCACACATCGCAGTCGTCGTTTTCGAATCTTCTGTGAACAACGTTCACACAGTGCTCCCCTTGCGATTGCTCGCCATTACGACATTACAAAGGAAGCAGTATGCACACCAGAATGTAATGATAACGCAATACAGCAAGTAAGTACCACGTGTAGTTTGCCGACGGTTTACCAGCGCACGATAGAAGAAAGTGGGGCGAGAGGAGGTGAATGCAGTAAGCGGTGAGCGGAGAGAAGCGGGCAAGTGCATTTCTGCCTCGTCGGGGTGGGGCCGCCTCCCGCCCGTGCTTGAAGCCTTGGGGAGAGCTTGGAGGTGGACGCCGTAGGCGACGGAGACCAGGGCGAGTTCATTTCTGCCTCTGTGGGGTAGGGCCGCGGACGCCTTCGGGCTCGTTCTACGAGCGTACACGTACCGCACATACGCGCTGCAGTCGCTGTAGTGAAAAAGATTAGGTGCGCTCGACTTCTGCGTCTCGGCATCGCTCGCCTCTCCTCAAGCGCAACGGCCAAGGGGCGGTATTGGGTTTGGGGGTGGCAGTTGCCGTAATCGATTAATCGAAGAGTATTAATCCATTAATTCGATTAATTGAAAGGGGTAATCGATTACGATTAATCGATTAACCATGCACCTTTAATCAATTAATCATTCATCGATTTTACCATCCCTACTACGCACACGGCTCTGTGCATCGCAGGCGTCGCGAACCAAGCGTAACGCCTACGGTCTGTTACGACCAGCGGAGCCAGCCCTGCATGCGCACGAGTTCCAACCTAGGGGCCAGCGAGCGTGACGGAGGAAGAAAACGAGGTTCGAGTGGTCGTGATATCGACAGACTCTGCGTTCGCTTCCTTTCGTCCTTGTTCGCGCTATCGTTTCGTCGACGTCAGCCAGCAATGGCGATGCCGCTACACGCAAGAACGGGTGCCTAAGAGATGTGCTCTCACACACGCTATATAAATATATAATGCAAAGACTTAGCGAAGTAATTGGGATACTGAAAATGCCATGAAACCGAGGCACTAAATTTAGCGCAGGTGTAGTTACTCAGAAAACAGTTAAAAAAGAGCAAACTTATGAGAGCAATGGAAGAATTTGGTGCTCTACAAATATAGTGTTGCAAGTGATCAAGTTCTTTCCTGAATAGGCGCTGACCCAGAAGGGGCGCTGACGCAGCTTGCGCCAAGTTGCGTTATTTGCCTGTTGTTGCGAATATTTCTTGGGCGGAGTGATGTTTATGTTATCCAATTATCAGAGCTATGTTCGTGCCCAATTTTTTTCTTTGAGTTGTTGGCGTGTTCGCATAGGTGGTCCTTAATACGTCGTTCAGTCTGGCCGATGAAAACACGTCCGCAAGAAAGAGGCAATTCGTAAACGACACCGCACCTGCACGCCACAAAACTCCTAATAACTCTGTTGCTGCACGCATATAAGAAGTTCTTGTTGTTGTTGGGGGGCAGAAAAAACAACTCCAACACCGGCGCGTCCTGTAGCCTTCTTGATTCCATGAAAAACTTAGAGCACTTATTGGATGACGGCGGTTTTGTCATGTCGTTTTTCGTCGGTGGCACCAGACTATTCTTGCGGACTTGGCATATCACGGTTTCCGCAAGGTGCAAAAAGGAAATCGGTGAAAGCTATTAATTCTAATCACTTCACTTGCGAAGCAGGGCTCTGTGCAACTCCAGGAGGGAAATACCATGCGAGCGTGTTTAGATGGCGCTAAGTGCAGGGGCTGTTTTGTCCACTTTGTGTGGTTATTGTCAAACAGAAAAAGGAGTTTTTTCGACCTCGAGACCAATATCCCGTAGGCGTGCTCTGTTGTAAAGCGCAAATACAAATCAAGGAAACTGGTGAAGTTATCAACGAGGAGTTCCTCGGTGAAAGTTAGTCCGGGACACGTATTGCAGACCATTAAATACCATTCTTCCATTTCGTGGGTTGCATATTGCGCAGCCACAACGGAGACGACTACTCAGTCGTCAACACAGCGGAACATTTGACCAACTGGACAACCTACACTCTTGAATATCTATGTCGAAGTTCAACGTTGCTGTCCGTATTCTTTTCTTTTGCCAGACCTGTATTAATAAAGGAAACAGCTCACGGAAAGCCGTTCTGGATGGGTTGGAGATCATTAGGAGAGCACATTGTCCTCTAGTGGACATAAGATAAGGAGACGATAATGTTTTATTGCAGCGTTCAGGTAATATCAGGGTAATGATTACCGCTGAAAAGCAGTAACAAACTGGAAAACATTTGCTTTAAAAAATGCGCCCATTGAAATAGCCATGAAACAACTGATGGCTTAAAATGCGCTCCTTTATTCAGTATTTCACAAGTGAAAATGCACCATATCGGGAAAGCACTGACTGCTAGGCAAAACAAGGCATTATTTTATTTCTCTGATGGCGCTACCAGTCACTTGCCATTCAGCCAAAGGTAGCTCCTGCTAAAGAGTCGAGCTGACGCCCATCGCTTCTACCAAACGTAGCTCCAGCTAACGAGTCGAGCTGACGGCCATCGCTCCTACCGAATGTGGCTCCAGCTAACGAGTCGAGCTGACGGCCATCGCTCCTACCGAATGTGGCTCCAGCTAACGAGTCGAGCTGACGGCCATCGCTCCTACCGAAGGTAGCTCCAGCTAACGAGTCGAGCTGACGGCCATCGCTCCTACCGAATGTGGCTCCAGCTAACGAGTCGAGCTGACGGCCATCACTCCTACCGAATGTGGCTCCAGCTAACGAGTCGAGCTGACGGCCATCGCTCCTACCGAATGTGGCTCCAGCTAACGAGTCGAGCTGACGGCCATCGCTCCTACCGAAGGTAGCTCCAGCTAACGAGTCGAGCTGACGGCCATCGCTCCTACCGAATGTGGCTCCAGCTAACGAGTCGAGCTGACGGCCATCACTCCTACCGAATGTGGCTCCAGCTAACGAGTCGAGCTGACGGCCATCGCTCCTACCGAAGGTAGCTCCAGCTAACGAGTCGAGCTGACGGCCATCGCTCCTACCGAATGTGGCTCCAGCTAACGAGTCGAGCTGACGGCCATCGCTCCTACCGAATGTGGCTCCAGCTAACGAGTCGAGCTGACGGCCATCGCTCCTACCGAATGTGGCTCCAGCTAACGAGTCGAGCTGACGGCCATCGCTCCTACCGAAGGTAGCTCCAGCTAACGAGTCGAGCTGACGGCCATCGCTCCTACCGAATGTGGCTCCAGCTAACGAGTCGAGCTGACGGCCATCGCTCCTACCGAATGTGGCTCCAGCTAACGAGTCGAGCTGACGGCCATCGCTCCTACCGAATGTGGCTCCAGCTAACGAGTCGAGCTGACGGCCATCGCTCCTACCGAAGGTAGCTCCAGCTAACGAGTCGAGCTGACGGCCATCGCTCCTACCGAATGTGGCTCCAGCTAACGAGTCGAGCTGACGGCCATCGCTTCTACCGAATGTGGCTCCTGCTAACGAGTCAAGCTGACGCTCATCGCTTCTACCAAACGTAGCTCCAGCTAAAGAGTCGAGCTGACGGCTCTCGCTCCTACCAAAGGTAGCTCCAGCTAACGAGTCAAGCTGACGCCCATCGCTCCTACCGAAGGTAGCTCCAGCTAACGAGTCGAGCTGACGGCCATCGATCCTAGCTTCAGCATTGGATGCCATTGACGGCACTGAACTTTCTCTTGCTGTAGCCTCTTCTGCATTTGCAACAGCCATGGTGCCTGCAACGTTAAAACATACATCAGCAAACGCCACCAGATCATTCTCGTCTTAAATGGCATATACAGTTCGCAATATGAAAAGCACCACAGGTGCAAACAAAAATTGCGTGTTCAAGTTGTGGCTACTGAAATAATGAGATCAGCCTTCGCCTTTCCGTTTGAAAACAAGAGAAATGATTCTTGCAGCGTGTATCGGGATCAGTGTTCTTTCACAATGCTGTATCCAGCTTCTGAAATTTGTATGTTGAAGAGCATGCATAGAAGTATACATCGGAAATGTCACCTCTATTTGCCCGATAAGGCTAAGCGCATTGTACTGACTGTTCTTTTACAGCATGAGGGTTCGCGCTAGTTGGTACTTCACACTGAATAATACCAAGCGTAAAAACCTTATACAAGATCGAAACAAGGCGACTGCTCTTGCCATCTCTTGTCATCTCTTTTCGCGAAGATTTTTGCGCTCAATATTATTAAGTACTCTCAAAATTTTAACATTTATATATGCAAGGATTGAATTTGCATGACCAATATTGACCAGTGTCCTTTGCATTGTGCACGTATCCATACAGTGACTATTTTGTTATTGCTCAACACGTTCTTTTTGGGGTACATTAATGACGTATAACTACGTTGAAAGCCATGCATTCATTATGCAACTAACGCTGCATTTGCTGCATTCGTTCTGAACTACTCGAAACTCGGAAATGTTCACTGGCAGTTCTGATTGAACGCGCTGTAGAATTTGATGGCCACATAGACATTCCATGGCAGGAAGTACAATTAGTTTGGACTCACCATAAGTTAACACACCAAGCACTAGAAGAGACGCAGCTACACGTCCCGCCATGGTTCCAAGAATTCAGTCCTGTACGCCTTGTCCTAACGCAGTGAAACTTCTTTCTGTGGAAAGTGAAACTATATTTAAATTACGAAGAAACAGTGTTCTCAATGTTGCACAATGATGTGGTTTGATTTCTAGAAAGAGATGCTGCGTATTTTTTAGCTGGCTAAGAGATGCTTGACATTCAAAAAGAGTACTGCATTTAAACTTTAATATAGAGACAATTAACCGGGTACCAGGAAAAGTAACAAGTAAAAAATTGGGCGACCTTTAAGTTGCGCCTTTAAGAGTTCAACGCGATAGCGGTATCCTGTCCTGAGTGCGTACTTCAACCACTTAGTGCATACTTCCTATGCACCCGCTGCGTGGTGTTAAGGGAATATGCGCAGTAAGGTGTGTGCCTTTTGTAATGGGTGGCCAGCTTTAAACTACGAAGTCTTTATGATAGTCACATGTTCTGAAGCCCCGTGGCAATGTACGCTTGTACTACGCAATATTACTGTGATATTACATGTTATATTGCGACGCCTATATAAAGGACGCTTGCGTTTGCGAAGCATGACAATTATTATCGCTGCATTTCCAAGCAGAGGAAGTTATTTTCACTGTATTTCCAAGCAGAGGCGTAGCTGTGTGGTAGAACACCCGCTTGCCACGCAGACGGCCTGGGTTCGATCCTCACTCGAACTCGGACGTTTTTTATTATTTATTTTATTTGTATCTTTCTCCATTTTTCGGTCACGGAAAAGATGATGATCTTTCGCTCACAACCAACGACGCCGACTTTGGCATTTCTGCGAAACGAGCTCTTTAACGCTATCGCGGTAAAAGGTCACGGGATGGCTGCCATATTGATATTCGCTTTTTGACGGCGAAGTTGTTGAGCTAATTGTTCCTTATTCACTCCTTACCAGAAAACTATTATCATCATAATGGGGTATGCGCCACAGAAATTCAGTGAATCGCACTTCACACCACATGTCGACTACAAATGATGCAGGCAACAGTTAGCCCAACAAACGGGTATGTTGCCACAGAAATTTTTGCGGCCTATTAGAAAACTATCATCATCATAAACAGGTATGCTCCAAAAAAATTTGCTAAATCCCGCGGCCTACAACCTCCAATAAAAAGGAAGAAGGCGACGTTAGCCCAACAAGACGCTGCGAAGAATTTGCGGTGAGCCAAAGACCCCGAGTACGAGAGAATGCTAGGGAAATGGAGAGGCAACGGCAGCTGCGAGAAGATTCCGAAGCGTTGGAAGGCCTGCACCAAAGAAGACGTGCGCGTCTGTGGTTCAACTGGAAACTCTCAGCGCTGAGGATCAACGTAAAAACAATCTAGTATCACCGACCTAAATTTTAGCAACGACCTAGAAACAGCCTAGAAACAACCTGCATAACCTAGCGAAGGCCTAGAAACAATCTAGAAGCAACCATATTAGTCTTCAGAATCGTCCTCTTTCGCGGTTTCATGGCCTCAGCGGCTTAGTGCAAGCTCCGCCAATTTTTTGCCGCGTGGTCCATCACGCTTCATTTTCCGTAACTTTAGCAAAGAAATAAAAATATAAATCCCCGAATAATGTGAAAAACAGGGTCAGTTCTTGCCAACACAACAGCCGATCTTCTCAATTATCTCAATTCGCGCAATGGGCAGTTCTCTGTCCCCTAAATAGCTATAATACGATCATGTTGCTATGTCGTACAGTCAGCTTCAAACGGAACTTCAGCATGATCCCTTAATACTGCGAAAAAACAACTCACAACAGTCTGGTGAATTCAACTATAATCGCAGGAAAACGATATCAACCCTTTCCACTGATATGCACAGTTGCATCAACCTTATGCCTTTGCCCAACTTAGTTACCAGTAGCGGCTTACAGCACAAAATTAGGTACCGCTCAACCTACCTCCCTATTTTCCTTTCTGTCAGGCGTCAAAATTGTGTCACCACGAACTAGAGCACTGGTGGGAACAAGCAACATTTCTTCGAAAGCTAAAACTCGTGCTCCCGCTAGTTAGACTGAATATGTGACAGAATTTGTAAACGCAAACGAATAAGGACGCAAAATCTTCGCTTTTCTGGAGTGGACATTCTATTATGCATTCAGAATAGCCCATTAATATTTTCTTTCTGTTTACTGGAAGTCCTCCCTTTATTTTTCTTAGATGAGAAATGGCATTGCGAGCTATGGACACAATTTTTAAGTGTCCGGCTATCATTACTCGATAAGCGCGAAGTACAGAGGATATATAGGCTGAGCTTAAAGAACTGAAGCGGGGTATAAGTGTTCCGCCAACGCCTGTAATATGTCCTCTTCCTATGCCTAATGCTGCGGTGGCTCGTAGCTGTCGCGATAGCTTCCCGCAAGGCGTTAAAGAAAACGCATCATATGCAAAGACCAAGTCACTGAGCGGTGCGATGCCGTAAAGATACAGGATAGTTCTGCTTTACTGTGCACATGGTTTTGCAACTCTGATAATTTTTGACGTACTGCCACAGAATTTCCTAGACACAACCCATACACATGCCATGGAAATCATCGAGATGATTATTTGCGTCAGGATTTTGACCTAAACTCAAATTAATTACGGTGGAAGAAAAATTAGCTTTTCGTCGGTAGGTGCATTTGGCCACAAAGGAGTATTGTAACCATAAAGAAACAGATAGTGTAGGCAAATTGAGAAGAATGCATTGCCATACCATACACCCGAAACGTAGCACATCGCCTAAATAACGTGGCTAACCGTTATGGGGTGGACATGGTTTATTTTTCGCCGAGAAAACTACGGGGCATTTGTGGAATGACCAGACAAAAATTAGACAGTCGCACTGGAGCAGGCGCGTGCGGGGTAGAACATATTACCATATATGTCGAATGGATTAGTAGGCATCAACTATTTCTTACTGCCTTCAAGCGTATGGTCCTATAATGAACAGAGTGGAATGTGCTTGAACGTAACATTAACAGAGCCCCAGCGCATGATCGCGGAGATGAGACCTCTCGCACTCGCTGCCCACTGCAGCGAATGTGGGTGTAGGCTCTTCCTTAAAAGGATACAACAGTCTTGGTGCGACATTGGCAAAAAATGGTACGCTAAATAATCCGAGCCCTCCACACAGTAAGAAAACAAGAGGGACGTTTTAGCCAGACTTCTGTCGCATTGAGTCATAAATTTCAGTCATGAGTTACCGCCTGTCCCGTGTACTTGTATTCATTTTTCACGAAGAACACGGAGAAGTGGACAAATTCCCCAGTATTTACCAGATATGTCCCGAAATTCAAGTCGTAAGGATGCGAAATAAGTGTTAAAAAACAAGCATCACACCAAGCTTTTCCGGAAGAATTTTTGTGGCAGAGACTTACCAGATATCCCGCTCAGACTAGCAGTGAAAAATGTCATTTGTACCGCTCTTTTTATACAGAGCCATCGCGTCATTTTTCCCAAGGAAATAGTATTCTGGCCTATATTTCACATATATCTTTAGGGCAACACCGTGTGACACATGAGTGTTCGAGAAACTGAGTTCTGGTTCGTTTAAAATAGACATCTCACTTATCGCGCGGCTCCACAACAATGATGAATGTTACCACAGCACGGCGACCTTCTTTCTCAATTATTGTATCCACTCACCCTTGTCGTGAAAATATGAAAGCACCGCTACCCCAAATTGAAAATAACTGGCACAGTGCGGGGCCAGCTTGAAGCGACTGACGGGGGAGTGTACAATAGGACACATTTGAGATGAGAGTTTTCTAATTTCACAAAGGAAGCATGGAGGACGGCCACATTACGATTGCACTCATCTCATCAAAATACAAAGCACCACCAGCACAGGTACAAAATAATGATAGAACATATATGCTTGCAGTTTTGCGAACATTGACATTGCTTAGGACCTTGAGTGACAGGCGGTATTAGGAATCAGTGACATTTGAGATCAGAAAGGTTTCCAATTTACGAGTGGAACACTTCATGACTGCGCTCATTTCATCAAAATATGAAAGAAGCGCTACAGCAATTAAAAAAAGGATGCTTATGACAGAAGATATATGTTTCCAGGCTTGCGAATAGTGGTATGACTTAGTGTCTCGACTGATAGTGGAAATGTCGATTGAAAACATTTGAAATGAGAAATGTTTCTAATATGATCCAGAAAGCACGGAGGACGACAGCATTAAAATTGTACTGTTATTCTGTCGGATCATGTTTCGGATCATGTTCAAGTAACGACACCGCCGTTGGCGCCGGTGTCGTTAGTTGTGAGTGAAAATCGGCATTGTCCGTAAGCGAAAATTAGAGCGCGATGCAAATAAATAAATAATCAAAAATATTCGGTCCGAGTCAGAATCGAACGCAGGCCTTCTGCGAAGCAAGCAGGTGTCCTACTACGGAGCCACGCCAGTTTGTTTTCCCTTTATCGCCTCCTTAACTATCGGTAAAGATAATCCAATAATCACACCGCATACCAGTTTCGTGTGCGTTAATGCCGCAAACAAAATTATCACATCTTGATCGCAGCCAGTTGTCTTATACACGTCTCGCACTTTGACAACAATTTCCACGATACATTCATGAACTGATGGAGCTTTAATATCACAGTGTCTACATGTTAACATGCTGTGCCATACCGAATGAAGATGAAGTATAAATGTAACATCCAAATGTTCAAAAGAACTTTCAAACGGCAAAAAGTGAATTCCATGAGGATTAAGAGGTGAATCTTGCTCTAAGGTCCTCTGCAAAGAACATGTTCGTGGCCTAGTTGGTGAGATACTGAATGCATAGTTCGCGGCTAAAAAACACGCACGCACAAAAAAAAAAGACCAGGACGACGACAGGGGCGGGACTTCAAACTAACTTTACTCGGCATGGTGGTCCAGTGGTTATGGTGCTCGACTGCAGACCCGCCGGTCGCAGGATCGAATCCCGGCCGCGGCGGCCGCATTTTCGATGGAGGCGAAATTGCTGGAGGCCCGTTTACTTAGATTTAGGAGCACGTTAAAGAACCCCTGGTGGTCGAAATTTCCGGAGCCCTCCACAACGACGTCTCTCAAATAGCGCTCGTGTTGTGATCCTTTCTGCGTCCGTTGTCTGTGCCCGCGCTTCCGGTTCAGTGAACAAAAAAGACGAATTACCAACTAGCCCACCTTTCGATCCTTCCCATAATCATATCGTGGATTTGGGACGTTAAACCCCATCAATTATATTATTACTCAAACTGCTGACCCGCCGGTGGCAGGATCGAATCCGGGCCGCGGCGGCCGCATTTTCGATGGAGGCGAAATTGCTGGAGGCCCGTTTACTTAGATTTAGGAGCACGTTGAAGAACCCCTGGTGGTCGAAATTTCCCGAGCCCTCCACAACGACGTCTCTCAAATAGCGCTCGTGTTGTGATCCTTTCTGCGTCCGTTGTCTGTGCCCGCGCTTCCGGTTCAGTGAACAAAAAAGACGAATTACCAACTAGCCCACCTTTCGATCCTTCCCATAATCATATCGTGGATTTGGGACGTTAAACCCCATCAATTATATTATTACCTCAAACTGCTGACCCGCCGGTGGCAGGATCGAATCCGGGCCGCGGCGGCCGCATTTTCGATGGAGGCGAAATTGCTGGAGGCCCGTTTACTTAGATTTAGGAGCACGTTGAAGAACCCCTGGTGGTCGAAATTTCCGGAGCCCTCCACAACGACGTCTCTCAAATAGCGCTCGTGTTGTGATCCTTTCTGCGTCCGTTGTCTGTGCCCGCGCTTCCGGTTCAGTGAACAAAAAAGACGAATTACCAACTAGCCCACCTTTCGATCCTTCCCATAATCATATCGTGGATTTGGGACGTTAAACCCCATCAATTATATTATTACTCAAACTGCTGACCCGCCGGTGGCAGGATCGAATCCGGGCCGCGGCGGCCGCATTTTCGATGGAGGCGAAATTGCTGGAGGCCCGTTTACTTAGATTTAGGAGCACGTTGAAGAACCCCCTGGTGGTCGAAATTTCCCGAGCCCTCCACAACGACGTCTCTCAAATAGCGCTCGTGTTGTGATCCTTTCTGCGTCCGTTGTCTGTGCCCGCGCTTCCGGTTCAGTGAACAAAAAAGACGAATTACCAACTAGCCCACCTTTCGATCCTTCCCATAATCATATCGTGGATTTGGGACGTTAAACCCCATCAATTATATTATTACTCAAACTGCTGACCCGCCGGTGGCAGGATCGAATCCGGGCCGCGGCGGCCGCATTTTCGATGGAGGCGAAATTGCTGGAGGCCCGTTTACTTAGATTTAGGAGCACGTTGAAGAACCCCTGGTGGTCGAAATTTCCCGAGCCCTCCACAACGACGTCTCTCAAATAGCGCTCGTGTTGTGATCCTTTCTGCGTCCGTTGTCTGTGCCCGCGCTTCCGGTTCAGTGAACAAAAAAGACGAATTACCAACTAGCCCACCTTTCGATCCTTCCCATAATCATATCGTGGATTTGGGACGTTAAACCCCATCAATTATATTATTACTCAAACTGCTGACCCGCCGGTGGCAGGATCGAATCCGGGCCGCGGCGGCCGCATTTTCGATGGAGGCGAAATTGCTGGAGGCCCGTTTACTTAGATTTAGGAGCACGTTGAAGAACCCCTGGTGGTCGAAATTTCCCGAGCCCTCCACAACGACGTCTCTCAAATAGCGCTCGTGTTGTGATCCTTTCTGCGTCCGTTGTCTGTGCCCGCGCTTCCGGTTCAGTGAACAAAAAAGACGAATTACCAACTAGCCCACCTTTCGATCCTTCCCATAATCATATCGTGGATTTGGGACGTTAAACCCCATCAATTATATTATTACTCAAACTGCCAGACCCGCCGGTGGCAGGATCGAATCCGCCGCGGCGGCCGCATTTTCGATGGAGGCGAAATTGCTGGAGGCCCGTTTACTTAGATTTAGGAGCACGTTGAAGAACCCCTGGTGGTCGAAATTTCCTTCCCGAGCCCTCCACAACGACGTCTCAAATAGCGCTCGTGTTGTGATCCTTTCTGCGTCCGTTGTCTGTGCCCGCGCTTCCGGTTCAGTGAACAAAAAAGACGAATTGCCAACTAGCCCACCTTTCGATCCTTCCCATAATCATATCGTGGATTTGGGACGTTAAACCCCATCAATTATATTATTACTCAAACTGCTGACCCGCCGGTGGCAGGATCGAATCCGGGCCGCGGCGGCCGCATTTTCGATGGAGGCGAAATTGCTGGAGGCCCGTTTACTTAGATTTAGGAGCACGTTGAAGAACCCCCTGGTGGTCGAAATTTCCCGAGCCCTCCACAACGACGTCTCTCAAATAGCGCTCGTGTTGTGATCCTTTCTGCGTCCGTTGTCTGTGCCCGCGCTTCCGGTTCAGTGAACAAAAAGACGAATTACCAACTAGCCCACCTTTCGATCCTTCCCATAATCATATCGTGGATTTGGGACGTTAAACCCATCAATTATATTATTACTCAAACTGCTGACCCGCCGGTGGCAGGATCGAATCCAGGCCGCGGCGGCCGCATTTTCGATGGAGGCGAAATTGCCTGGAGGCCCGTTTACGTAGATTTAGGAGCACGTTGAAGAACCCCTGGTGGTCGAAATTTCCCGAGCCCTCCACAACGACGTCTCTCAAATAGCGCTCGTGTTGTGATCCTTTCTGCGTCCGTTGTCTGTGCCCGCGCTTCCGGTTCAGTGAACAAAAAAGACGAATTACCAACTAGCCCACCTTTCGATCCTTCCCATAATCATATCGTGGATTTGGGACGTTAAACCCCATCAATTATATTATTACTCAAACTGCTGACCCGCCGGTGGCAGGATCGAATCCGGCCGCGGCGGCCGCATTTTCGATGGAGGCGAAATTGCTGGAGGCCCGTTTACTTAGATTTAGGAGCACGTCAAAGAACCCCTGGTGGTCGAAATTTCCCGAGCCCTCCACAACGACGTCTCTCAAATAGCGCTCGTGTTGTGATCCTTTCTGCGTCCGTTGTCTGTGCCCGCGCTTCTGGTTCAGTGAACAAAAAAAGACGAATTACCAACTAGCCCACCTTTCGATCCTTCCCATAATCATATCGTGGATTTGGGACGTTAAACCCCATCAATTATATTATTACTCAAACTGCTGACCCGCCGGTGGCAGGATCGAATCCCGGGCCGCGGCGGCCGCATTTTCGATGGAGGCGAAATTGCTGGAGGCCCGTTTACTTAGATTTAGGAGCACGTTGAAGAACCCCTGGTGGTCGAAATTTCCGAGCCCTCCACAACGACGTCTCTCAAATAGCGCTCGTGTTGTGATCCTTTCTGCGTCCGTTGTCTGTGCCCGCGCTTCCGGTTCAGTGAACAAAAAAGACGAATTACCAACTAGCCCACCTTTCGATCCTTCCCATAATCATATCGTGGATTTGGGACGTTAAACCCCATCAATTATATTATTACTCAAACTGCTGACCCGCCGGTCGCAGGATCGAATCCCGGACATTTATTTGTGTCGGGACACAAAGAATATATACTCAGCCACTTCAAAGTTATTAAACGAAGCGTCGCAATGCTGCGCCTGGAATCAGCCCTGAATAAATCGTGGGTTCACACGATGCGGCTTGCTTTTGCTAATCAGGTGCATCGCCTTAAAAGGGCACTTTTCACTGATACGTTATTGACGTTATTGGCAGAGATGCTCCTGCACAAGATCAAAGGTAAGAAGAAAGCAGTGGCAGACACTGTAAACCGTTTCACACCCTTAAGGGTGGATTGTCGATAAAACACCCCTCGGACACCCCTTTTTTTTTGCCAAGATTATCCAAAAGGGTGGAATTTCACGTAAAAAACCACTTGTACACCCTTTTTTTCATTTTTGGGTGTACTATAGGTGTATGTTCACAAATTCCACCCAAGGGTGTTTCTTTGAATGTTACACCTATTGTTTTTTTTAGAATCATCAATACGTATCACATGCCAACGGATGCAATCAAACCGCATAAGAACTTTTCGGTGAAAAGATCGATGTTTCGGCTTTTGTTTTCATTTCACTTTTTATTCGCCGACATATACCGCGCTATATACCACATTTAATGTACCACTCTCTTGTTTGCATTATTCACAACATTCCTCCCGCGTTCAACGGCTTCATGGGTTGACTTTGTGTGATTCATACTAAAAAAGTATTTTGCAGCCCCTCGTAACCATTCATCATTCTCACTGAAAAAACGGTAAAAGAGATGGTGTTGCGCTTAAACATATCATGAAACGATTACACACAGTGTTTTCGACAGGTCATCATGCGCGTTTTCTAATTTGAAATCACAATGAGCTTTTCTTTTAGAACACCTGTTTTATTTACAGTTTGGTGCACATATTCCTGTACATTGAAGTATTTCACACCAATTCAGAAGTCGCTGATTTTATCAGTGAGTTATATTTAAACTTATGATCACGGATCGGCTCAAAGTGACAGTATGCAGCGTACGTATTACCATGAAACTAGGCATGTTTACATTGAGCTATCTGAGCTCACTCTGCTGCAGCTGCTGTACACGCATGGCAGGCCGCAGCACAGTTTAGGCGCACAACCGCTAAGCACCACAAGTGAACTTCTCCAATGGGACGCATCACGCTTTATTTTTTCTTTTCTTTTCTTTTTTGTCGAGGAACCCTCGTGGGTCGTACATTGTACGCGTGAACGATCACAGAGACACTAGTACAATGTACCCGTGCCACAAGAAGGAGGAATCGCAGTTGACTTGTGGCATTGTGATTGACAGGTTCATGATTTCTTGTTGCGCTGCGAATGACGAGACAAGGAGGATACAGGGACTACAGGACAGGTGGTGCGCAAACTCACAACTCATACGCAGCGCAACAAGAAACCATGAACCACCCACCAACTAGCCCAATTCATCGCTCTGCTAAATGTGATTGACAGCCCTTACCATTGCCTTACAATGCACACTGTGATAGCACATTCGTATGCTTGCACGAAATTCACCACATGAAATAAAAGCAAGCTTCATTGCTACTGCGTCGGTAGAAAGAACGTATTCTCCAAGACCTTATCAGAGATTGCTGAATGGTGGAATGTTATTTAAAAACAGGCTGTTAGCACAGCAGAGGCGTGGCCAGACTTTATGCATGGACGGGCGGGGGGGAGGGCGGCGGAGAGAAGGGTGTCCGACCCCTCTGTATGTAAGTACATTTTTACCAGTGCTTGCACACATGCGGGTCCAAATAAACACAAAAGGGGCGGGGTGAGTCGAATACCGAACACCACTCGCTTCCCCCCCCCCCCCCCCCCGCCCTTCTCTAGCTTCCTGGTTATATCTATGATGCACAGGTACCGAAATTTTAACTCCAACTCGTCCAAACAATGCCCCGACGACGCTCCACTCGGAAAAAGAAAAATGTAAATCTCGAAGGCTACGAATTTGCCACCTGCACACGTCAGTAGTAGCTGAAAAAAAAAACACGCTTTAAAGCTCTATTAGCCCAAACATGTTGTTAAACATAAAATATTACAATATGTCTTGGTTTTTTCTTTTGAAATATTATTATAAAACGGCGCTGCTAAAGTCAATTCACTGGTATAGTGATATTAATCTCGGAGGCGATGAATTTCGGTTTCGGACTCAGGGGCAACTGCGCGTCACGATCATCATCAACAGGCGACCTTTGAATCTGTTGTTCACATGCATGGAGTTCACATGTGTGCGCGCTTGCTGCATGCTAACGGTGGCGGATTGTTCTACGATTCACTTGCTTTGTTTTGGATGTGTACTTCGACGGCTTCCACGGTGACGTAGTTCACGCGTACAAAAGATATAGTGCGTGTCACTGCAATCTCCGAATCCGTGGTGGATCGGCAAGTACGGAACAACGACTTCGGAGCGGCGCAGTGTGTCTCCTCTGTCAACGGCTTCCGTTGAAGCTAGCGCTCGCCGCAAGCTGGGTGCACGGAGAGCGCTTTTGGATTTGGTCCTATTGCTGAAAAGGTAAGCTTTCGTGCTTGCGAGCAACGAAACGCTACAAGTGCATGCCTGCCAACTCTCCCGATCTGCCCGCGGGACTCCTGAATTTCGGCGAACTATGGTAGTACGGGCGCGGCGATAAATCTCCCGAAATATAGCCTTCTCTACGTAAAGAAAACAACGATGACAAATGAGAGAGGTTCTGAAATATTTGGACCTTGTTCTATGGTGTTCGCCATGGTACCCTTGCTGTCGTGCGAAAGAACGTACGTACTAAGATTAGGAAGGGGCTACTCGCTGTCAGGTGAACACGGCAAACTATGTCCCTTCATTGCACGCACCGTATAATTGCGTGTACCAGTACGATCGCTGCCGACTAAGAACTTTACTGGACATCATTACTAGCTGTATGTAAGGCTACTGCATTCCTTAAAAGCACTAACGAAAAGCAGCCAAGCAACAGCATCCGCGTGCGCAGGGTTCCCCTTCAGTGGGGGCGAAGGTTCGTGGCAGCGCTCCCCCCCCCCCTACCTATTATGTCAATTTATGGGGCCGGCATTGCCCCCCCCCCCCCCCACCCCACTCCCTTTCATTTTTGAGGTCTCCAGATTGGCAGGTATGCAAGTGTGTTGCACGAGAATCCGGGTCCGAGCTAGTTGGTAAAGCGACATGCTGAAACTGATAAGTGCACCAAGACAAGGTTGTGGGATGCCGTGTCGACGAAAGGACGCATCCCAACATAAAACATAACGGTCGTTTATTTAGCGTAGTAGCAGCAGCGGGGCGAGCATACCCCCTGTTGCGCTCGACCGGTTAGAGGAAGACTGAACACTTCCGAGCTTGGCAGCTTGGTTTATAGCCACCGTCGATGATGTAAGTCTCCGGTGACGCTGCGGTGGTGCTGTCCCTTATCGGAGGCGTGTTGCAGCATGCGGCCGTGTCACGCCGGGCTAGCTGGTGGCGAGGCGGAGGCTGCGCCGGTTTGTGCGCAGTGTGTCTCCACATCACCCCCCCCCCCCCCGCGGAGTGCAGAGCCCTCAGGGTCTGTAGAAATCTGGGAGGCATACCAGACGTCCAGAGCGTGTCGTGAAAGGAGCGGGCTGCGACGGCGATGGCTGTGGATAGATGCCTGTGGAAGGAGTGGCGCTGCCCGGTTCGTTCGCAGCGATGTATGCGGGCTTGAGCCGGTCAATCGAGACGCGAACGTTGTTCCCGTTCAGGCGCAGAGTGAAGTTCTTGTCGTCGCGCTGGACGACCAGGTAGGGTCCGCTGTAGGGTGGCTGCAAAGGCCTGCGGACGGTGTCGTCGCGGAGGACAGCGTGCGTACACGATGCTAGCTCCTTGAACACAATAGGTGGAGGCTTGCAGTGGTGGGCTGCAGGTGACGGGCGTAAGGCGGCGATGGTGCGTCGGAGCCGGGCGACGAAATCGGTGGGATCTGACGTCGTAGTGCTGGATGGCAGTGCAGAGAGAAATTCACCTTGGAGACGGAGTGGTTCCCCGTAGACGAGCTCTGCTGGTGTAGCGTGGATGTCCGGCTTGAAGGTGGCGCGAAGACCGAGGATGACGGCTGGAATGGCCTCGAATCCAGGTTGAGTCCGGGTGGCACACAATGGCTGCTTTGAACTGTCGGTGGAAACGCTCGATCATTCGGTTGGCGCAGGGGTGGTAACTGGTGGTCCTCAAGCGTTCAAAACCGATGGTCAGCCCGAGAAGCCTGAAGAGGTGCGACTCGAACTGTCGTCCTTGGTCGGTGGTTACGCGGTGGGGGGGCGCCGAAACGAGCAATGCAGCCGGTGAAGAAGGCCGAGGCGACGTCTTCCGCGGGGATTCCCTTGAGGGGCCATGCCTCGGGCCATCGAGTGTACCGGTCGATGGCGGTGAGGCAGTAGCGATAGGGTCCAGCCGGGGGGAATGGGTCCTATGATGTCGAGGTGGACGTGCTCAAACCGACCAGAGGGCTGAGGGAATGTTCCGAGTGGTGACGTGACCTGCCTGGTGTTGAATGGAGGTGAGCTGTCGATCGATGTCGTCGATACGGCGCGCAAGCTCTGTGGTGTTCAGCGGTGCGGCGATGGCGTGGATGGTGGACGACAACTGCGGCAAGAAGGCCTCGACGACGCGATCAGCAATCTCTGCAAGTTCGTCGAGAGGTAGCCTAACCTGAGCCTGCAGAATTGCCTGGACGTGCGGCGGGAGTCGTTGGAGCCAAAGCGCTCGCAGGAAAGAATCCTGGACTTGCGTGTCGCCCGCGAGCGCACGCATGTGGCGCAGGAGCTGCGAAGGATTGCGCTCAGCAAGCTCTGCGGACTGAAGTTGTCGTATCTTCTGTTCTTCCGAGAGCGACAGGCGGTGGATAAGTGCAGTCTTCATGTGTTCATAGAGGTTGGCCTGTTGGTAAGAATATCCCGGACCTCGTTGGCATAACGTGCGTCCAGGTGGGCGACGACGTAATCGTAGCGGGTCCGGTCTTGCGTGATGCACGTCAGGGAGAACTGGGCCTCGACCTGGGCAAACCAGACCTCGGGCGAGTCCACCCAAAAAGGCGGAAGCTTGACAGCAAGCCGCCAGGAGGCAGCGTGCGGGATGCCTTCTGTAGGAGCTCCGACGTCCTCAGCGGAGCGGGCAGGCACGGCCTCGGTTGGGGCGGCGTTGCGAGAATGCTGCTGTTGCTGGGTCTGCAGTTCCTCTTGAAGTTGTTGCACTTGCTGGCGCAGAGCGGCGAGGGCTTCTGGGTCGGCCATGGCGGTGCGGTTAGTTCGGTTTCCGGGTCACCAGATGTGGGATGCCGTGTCGACGAAAGGACGCATCCCAACATAAAACATAACGGTCGTTTATTTAGCGTAGTAGGAGCAGCGGGGCGAGCATACCCCCGCTGCGCTCGAACGGTTAGAGGAAGACTGAACACTTCCGAGCTTGGCAGCTTGGTTTATAGCCACCGTCGATGACGTAAGTCTCCGGTGACGCTGCGGTGGTGCTGTCCCTTATCGGAGGCGTGTTGCAGCATGCGGCCGTGTCACGCCGGGCTAGCTGGTGGCGAGGCGGAGGCTGCGCCGGTTTGTGCGCAGTGTGTCGCCAGAAGGTAAACGAAAACGAACTCACAGAGAGCTACTTCCTACTGATATTTATTGCAAAAGGAAGACACCATACATGTGGTTTTCTTCGCTCCTCACATGGTAAAACGCATGCTTGAGAACACATGATATTGAAAAAATTTTCTTATGCATGTAGCCTTGATTATTTCTCTAAAGATCAAAAATGTTAACATTCGCACAAATGGAGGGCAACGAAGCAATAATCTCTTGATATCATACAGGAATAGTTTTTCACCAAGCACACGAATATGCTATCGAAGGCAAAATTGACTAATTGGAGATGGTGACATGAAATTAATGTGGTTTTCAAAGTAGCAGCCAGCACAAATGAATAGGAATGAAGTAACAAGGAATGGTACCTGAAAACGGTGTTCGTGAAGAGGTAAAACCTAACTGAAAAAAAAATGGAGGTCGTCAGAAGATAACAACGAAATCCATTGGTTTTGCAAAAACGCAAGCACTTTCTTCGAGAGCGACATCAGAGCGCTCGGTCAAAACTCTTCCTGCATGATAGCAAGAGATCTTAGCTTTGTCATCCTGGTTCCGTGCAAATGTTAAGATGTACAATATTTAGCGAAATAATCTAGACTAAAAAAATTGCAAACATTTTTCAGTGGCCTCTGTTCTGAGGCATGGGATGTTACCACATCATAGCAAAGAAAACTACACATATGGCGTGTTAGTTTCACAGTACCATTTGGGAGTACCACTCTGTGTTTTTTTTTCGTTGTCCTTTTCTTGATGCGCTTACCGTTTTCAGTACGCAAGTGTGTCTTTCAGGCCTCTCATCTGCTGCTGTGTTAATTATGACACTTTTACTTGCTTCATTCATGTCGATATTGAGTTACCAACTCGCCCAGGCCACCGCTTAATATATCGCCTTCCTCATTTGACTGTCTCCGATTTAGTGCGCTTCCTTGTTTTTGCAGTGCACGTGTCTATTTGCCAGTAGCTTGCAGCCACATTTGCTAAGAGCATGGGCTGTCTCCTGTTTTCAGTTGCCGTCTTTGTATTTGAATCGTTTAAGTAGTAGTGACACGATTTCGAGCCATCACAAAACGGACATTTATCGTTTCCTTGGCATGTAGTGTTAACACTCCTCCACACCGGAGTCAGACACCACGTATCAAATATTTTACTTTGGTTTTAAAATTTTTGTTACTGAGAATCTGGAAGCCAGCCCCAAAGCAAGGGACATTATCCCGAGTCAACACAGTTCCAGAACTATGTGTCCTGCACATAGGTCGACAAACTCACTCATGAGTAGACTCACTCAGACTGAGATCGAGCCGCGAGTCTCAGTTTGAGTGAGTCCGGGTGAGTAATATTTTGGTGAGTTTGAGTCCGAGTGAGTCCGGTTGAGAAAAATTTTAGTGAGTCTGAGTCAAAGTGACTCCGGTTGAGGAAAATGTTGGTGAGTCTGAGTTGGTGAGCGCTGACTGACGCTCCCACGTTTAAATGCACATATATACCCTAAAAAGTGGACGGGAGGATGACCGCCACCATAGCTCAGTGGTAGAGCATCGGACGCGTTATTCGAAGGTCGCAGGTTGGGTCCTTGCTGGTGGCAAGTTATCTTTTCGTCCACTTTGCTTTCTTCACATTTACATTACAGTTACTTCTAATAACATCCCCTATAATTTCCTTGGCATCAATGTCTGTTAGTTCTAATTATTATTGTGTTTAACAAAGCAAACGAGCCCTTAAGTTTACACTTCTTTCCTTCTTTCATAGCGAGGGTCTCGTTCTGGCAGACTTAATGCCTTTAGGTAGTATGCGAGGGATTAATAGTCAGCTGCCAGCTCGTAATAAGATGACGTGCTACGTGACGCCAACAGGACAAAAAGAGTGTTCCACACTCGCCGTAATGGCAACAGGCGGCGCTGACTGATGCTCCCACGTTTAAATGCACATATATACCCTACAAAATGGACGGGGGGGGATGACCGCCATCGTAGCTCAGTGGTAGAGCATCGGACGCGTTATTCGAAGGTCACAGGTTCGTTCCCTGCCGCTGGCAAGTTATCTTTTCGTCCACTTTGCTTTCTGCACATTTACATTACAATTACTTCTAATAACCTCCCCTATAATTTCCTTGTCATCAATGTCTGTTAGTTCTAAGTAATTTTGTCTGTTACATGGATATTTTCGGGAATTGAAAAGAATAGTATTTTATATCTGCCAAAGGCACTGCATCGAAACAGCTGCTCATGAATGCATTCGAAGCAGAATAAAATTAGCATGTCTTATAGGATTCTTGACTACAGTGAGCTTCACTTGTGGCCTCGTAAGTGAAGTAATCGCTTTTTTGACCAAGTAAGCAACCTGTGAAAGACTGATTATAAAATGATCCAGTATACCTTATTGATGTAACTGGAGTAGAAGTCTACAGGTGAGCTTAAACAAATACACTGTGCTGTGTTTCCAGCAGCAGTGGTCATTGTATAAGCGCTATTTATCTGCTCACATGGGGGGCTTGCTCGGTTATTGGTGCATATGGGAAATCTCCCTAAAAAAGGAGGGGAGTGTTTGCTTGGGGTTTTACGCTACTGTAAGCTTCATTTAGTAGATTGAACTTCTGTGCTGTGTACATGTCTACGAAAGGATCCTTCAAGGTAAGTGATGAATAATGCTACTCTTCTGTCTGAATCGGTAACATGGTTTATATTTTGTTTATCACCCATCGTAGTGGCTTACTGGTTATGGTGTTCTAAGCTGAGCAAGAAATCTTGGTATAAAGGCTGAAAATTGAGTATCCTGGTACATTTCAAACTTTTTGAGAAGTGCATGATATGATTGGAGAAGCATTTTCTTTCCCCACCATGTATCTTTGCAAACATATTGAGTAAGCCATGGTGTAGACTAACATGTAAAAATGCTTGCGTACGTAGATGTGCGCAGTAATAAACCTCAAGTGGTGAAGTAGTACTAGAGCTTTCTATTATAGGGTACCTCATAATGAGACTCTGATTGTTCCCAATATTTTTAAATGTTTAGTTTAATGTTATGCATGTCTTGTATGCAGACTGTTGAAAGGACAGCGCACTACATCGTCTTCGATGGACTGGGTGCTGACGATGCAGTGCACTCTTCATCACATCCCGAAAACAGCTGTTTCGGGTTCACGACCTCACTCAAAGGGTTCCAGCAGTGGTGGAAGCTCCTCGAAGGGCGCTGCAAATACCTTGTACATTTCTATAACATTCCTCTGATGCGAAAGTTTCCATCTCAAGCTATGTGACCTGCCTATTTATTTTCCCAAAAAAAAGCATCAGTTTGCCACAAGATTAACCAGGATACATGTAGAAAACTATAGAGATGCATAATGTTAACACCATTGCATGGTGAAGTGTAGACAGCCTACCTGTATGCAACTTAAGAGGGCGATTCACAAATATTGTGTCATGAATGCAGCAGAAGGTTGTTTGTTCATTAAGCCCTCTATTAACGCGATAGTGTTAAAGAGCTCGTTTCGCAGAAATTCCGGCGTCGGTGTCGGTGTCGGCGTCGTTGGTTGTGAGCGAAAAATCATCATCTTGTCCGCGACCGAAAAATCGAGAAAGATGCAAATAAAATAAATAATAAAAATTTTCGGGTCCGAGTGAGGATCGAACCCGGGTCGTCTGCGTGGCAAGCAGGTGTTCTACCACACAGCCATGCCTCTGCTTGGGAAATACTGTGAAAATAACTTCCACTGCTTGGAAATGCAGTGAAAATAACTTGCATGCTTCGCAAACGCAAGCGTCCTTTATATAGGCGTCGCAATATAACATGTAATATCCCAGGAATATTGCGTGGTACAAGCGTACATTGCCATCGGGCGTCAGAATATGTGACTATCATAACGATTTCATAGTTTAAAGCCAGCCACCCATTACAAACGGCACACACCATACTGCGCGTATTCCCTTAACGCCACGTAGTGAGTGCATAGCAAGTTCGAAAACATTTCCCACATTTGCCGCGCATAATTGCTCCTGGTTTAAAGCATACTACCCATTACATAGTATGCACTAAGTGATTGAAGTACGCACTAGGGATGGGATATCGCTATCGCGTTCAACTCTTAAAGGCGAAGCTTAAGGGGTCCCCCCAATTTTTTACCACAAAATCTACTGAAAGTGCCTCCTCTTGGGCACTGGTATAACCCTGCTTTTTTAACAGTTCTAAGCCTGCTGCGCGAGCTATAATTGTTTACATGTGCAGCTGTGGCCTTCATATATATTTACAGTACATGTTTAATGTTTGTAGCACTCTTTAAACGTAGGTTACAATCTCGGGAGGATGTATTTATTTATTTATTTGATTTTCATACACAGGGGAAAGAGGGAGAGAGCAAGCTGGCAACTGCCACCTGGAGGGGCACAACGCCTGCTTACTCTTTCGGGAGGAGGGAAGAGATAGAGGAGAGGGAGGTAGGAGGAGAGAAAGAGGAAAGATGGGAGGGAAGTATAAGAAAAATTGACGAAGACTTAGACAAGCATAAATAAACACGAAAAAAAAAACGCCTATAAACGGGTGGCAAGGTCCGTTTGGTCCATAAAAGTCAATAGAGCTCGATGGGCCTGGTCGCATCGAGAAACACAACCTCTCGGAAAGAGGTAATCGTCTAGGGTCGCGCACTTCAGTCCCAGGAATTTATATTCCTTAATCAGTACAGCCCGCTCCGTAGCGAATGCGGGGCAGTGCACTATAAGATGATCAAGTGTCTCACAGGAGCCACAAGCTGCGCACAACGGACTGTCCGCACGCCCTTGACGGTATAAGCGTTCGCGCACCAACACAGAGCCGACTCTTAGTTTATATAATAGTGCTCTGGAAGGACGAGACAAGCCACGACCACGAACACGGGGAGGGAACGATCCATTCGCGACACGCTGGTCTGGGTGCTGCTTTAGGAGGTGTCGGCGTATAAGCAGACGAGCGTTGTCCATCATAGATGAAATTTCCGGGCAGTCACAATTATCATGATTACAAGATGAAGCAAGGCGATCCGCCTCTTCATTTACAGCAATTCCCACGTGCGAAGGTACCCACTGGGCAGCTAGGGACACCCTACATGAGAGAATTTTGTTGGCGGATTCCGTGATGCTGCAGAGAATGGGGCTGTCGGCCTCCTTTCGGGTGAGTCTGCTAAGGGCACCACGAGAGTCTGTAAGGACGACGACCTTCGATGCTGGTAATCCCTCCTGCACGTATTTAAGGGCGACATCAATCGCTGCTAGTTCTGCAGTCACTGACGATGATGGGCGTGGTATTTTAAACAACCGCCTGATGTCTGTTGAAGGGCAAAAGAAGGCTGCAGAAGCGCCCAGGCCGTCGCTACGTACAGATTCGTCCGTAAATACTTTAGCGTAGTCCTCAAATTCTTCAAATAAGTGTGAATGGGCTCATTGGTATAGTGCCGAAACAGGTTGGTCACACTTTTTGCGTACTCCTGGAATTGATAGATGAATACGGAAGGTGCATTTGCTGTGCTCTTTCGATGTTGTCAACGCAGTGGTTTCTTCAGAATTTCCAGTAATGCCATTCAACAAAGCCGCAATTTTACCCATGCGAGAAAACGGGCGCCGGATCAGCCTATTAACGAGTGCTTTGCCATCTGGGGCTCGGTGCATGTACAGAGTCAGTCATTAAGCTTTGCTCTGAAATGGGATTTGCCCGGTCTATTTCGTTATTGCACCTGTCCGTTTTCAAAATAATATCAGTTTACTTGCCACTTTTTTGCTCACAGCACATTAATCACAGAGCTTCCAGAAATTTTTGACGATAGCTGTGGCCACAACGAGACGTGAAAGCAGTGGTTGAATGAGAGAGCGGACTATAGAGCAGTACTAGGCTTTGTTGCACTTTAAATATGCATACTAGATTTTACAACTGTTCTGCAACCATGAAAGCAACTTCTACTGGATAGGCCTACTGTATGTACAAATGCAAACAGGTAGCCTGAAAACGCATGATGTATAAAAACCACATGCGAGTTCCTTGTATGAAAAACTGTTTGCAGTTCCAAAACCTCTACTGTCAAAGTTTGAACAAGCGTCCCCCTCCCACCCATAGTGAAAGATAATTGGACAAAATTTGGAGGGCAGCCTTTGCTCGGTCGCGGACCATAATACGAGATGGTGGCGGAAGAGCCTCTAAGAAAAATGCACACCTGTGCTTCTAATGAAATCATTTATTAAATACGCATGAGTTTACTGTATTCCCTGAACAGGAGGGAATCCTCGCGTTAAATTTCATGTGTTATGACAAGGGGGGGAAATGCTATCTTGAAGTGTCTCGACAATTTGTGGCAACTGAGAATGTAAGCGCAAGGCACAACAATGTAAAAATACTAAGGAATTGTGGACATATCAAAGGTCTCTCAGAACATGGGTTTCTGGGAACCGCTGCTGCAAGACTGTGTTGCAGAAAACAGGCTGAAAAGAAATGGCGGGAAGGTGGGGTGTGGGGTTACTCGGTCAGTGACGATTATTTCAAGTATCCCGAAGAGGGGAAGGGTGCGCTCTTGGTTAGGGGCGCTTGCTTAGGATTTTACGGTAAGGTCTTCGGACCTCTTGAGCGACAGTCATTCACTAATCAGCCATTGTCTCGCTTCACGGATTTTTGTCGAGCTCTTGATTATGCAAGCACATACCCACTAACACAGAATGTTCGGTGCTATGCGCACTATATATTGAGGGTTCAGCAAGCGTAAACCATCAGCGTCATTCTAAGCCAAAAGCCCCGCTGTGGGGCTGGTACTTCCCAGATTTTACTGATAAAATTTGTGCCTTTTTGCAGTACCACATGGAGCATTCTGGTAAATTATTTTTGCGGGAAAACAATTTCTATTTCCTTGATGCCCTCTCGAATTTTGCACACTTTTATTAAGCTGTGCATAATAGAGAAGTTTCTATAAAAACTGTCTTTGTATGCTGATCTGAAAAACTGCGCTTGCGCCACTGTAGGGGTTCAGTTCAGATGTCCTGATATAAGATTTCTGAATTTTTTGTTTCACTGCCAGCTACATATTTTCAAAAACAAGAAAGACGGTCAAAGTTCACATTTTTTTTAATAAACACACTCGTGACCAACTGAAATATTTGTGACTTTCACATAAGTGTACATATCTTCATACAATTGGGTTTGTGGGCCAATAATACTTCAAATCTTGAAGAAAAATGCGAAACAATAAAATTATGGAATTTACAGTTTTTTTACCACATTTCTTTCATTGATGGGACCCAAACAAAATATTTTGTATGTGGTATTTCTTAGAACTCTTCATTGTTAAGAAATGAAGAAATTCACTTCAAATCATATTTTGTTTTTAACAGGAAAATAACTTTTGATATTGACCCAAAGAAGGCAACCCGACATTTCGCATTATTGCAATTTGGGCCGCACAGAACTGTCACTTTGGCAGCTGACACGTGCCACAGTCTTGGTGGGAATACAAGCAGAACTAAAAGAAAGCATACTGGAAGAAATAACGTTGCGCAAACAACACGAGGACGAGAAAGGAACACTTACAACAGACAGGCGCAAACTAACAACTGAAGTTTATTTGAGGAACCACTGACTTATACATGTAACAATCAAACGTCATCATCAACACGTGCTCAAGCTCTATCGCGACATGAAAGCAGTTTGTTTTTCTTGGAGTGCTACTGACGCGCAACTAATGCAAGTGTCTCCTGCGCGCAATGTAAAACGCCTCGGGGATCTCCCTCTCTAATCTATCGCCGGATCGTCCCAAGAATCTTGTCTGATTAAGAATTGGACTGCAGTCCCAGCGCTTACAGTGTTCTGCCATATGCCCGCCCGCGTTGTTGTTTACAGTCGCGTGCGAGAGGCCTAGTGATGATTGCATTCGCTTCCTAGATTTAAAGCTCACTTTGATGAACACGCATGTGTGCTGGGACTACAGGCCACGGGCGACGAAGCGGCTAATTTCATATGACAGTGCGCATTCGAAGTTAGTCAAGAGGGGTGTCGCGATGACGTGCTTAAAGGAAGCACTAAGTAAGTCCTGCGATCACAGAGTAGAGATTAGCTTTCAAAATCAGGTAACCAGGCTTACCCAAGCCGGATTTCCATCATTTTTAGTTTCCAGCGTATGAGAGAAGCTTCTTCAAAAGCTCAAAAAGGAAAGGCACGCGGGTAGCGAAGAAATAATAGCCGATAACAGTAGGGTGCATGTTATTCCCTATTGGCACAAGTTCTTTTTTTTTTTTTTTTGCGGGATATATTGAAAGGTATGGGCATAGGCGACGACTGTGTACAGCTTTTGAGGGAGATATACCGAGACAATACAGTTTGCATAGAATGGGAAGGAATAGGTAGCCAAGAGAACGTTGATATTAGCAAGGGGCTGAGACAAGGGTGTCCTTTGTCCCCGCTATTATTCATGCTGTACATGGTGGGGATGAAAAAAGCGCTAGAAGATAGCAACATTGGTTTTAATCTGGCAAACAAGCCGGCGTGATTGAGCAGAAGCTTCCAGGTTTATTTTATGCGGACGATATTGTCTTATTTGCGGACAGTCGAGATGATATACAGCGGCTGTCGGATATATGCTGGAAGGGTAGGCGAAGCTCAGGACTAGGATTTAGTGTAACAAAATGTGGATTGATGGTATTCAATGATCGAAATTAATGATCAGGCGGTGTCAATACAGGGCCAAGAAATACCGAAGGTAAGCGAATACAAGTACCTCGTAGTATGGGTAAATAATGGTGATAGATTCGTGGAGGTGCAGGAAGAAGCCTCGGCAGCAAAGGGAAACAGGAATGCTGCAATAATGAAGCACAGAGCGTTGTGGGGATACAATAGGTACGAGGTGCTTCGAGGTTTGTGGAAAGGTGTGATGGTTCCGGGACTTACTTTTGGGAACTCAGTGGTCTGCATGAGGTCAGAGGTGCAATCAGGAATGGAATGTAAATGAAAGCACTGTGGGACGCCTTGCGCTGGGCGCTCACGGGAAGGCGACGAATGAGGCTGTAAAGGGCGATGTGCGGTGAACAAGTTTTGAGGCGAAGGAAGCTCAGAGCAAAATAAGGTTCCGAGAGAGGTTGAGGAATATGAAATGAAGTAGATGGGCAGAGAAGGTGTTCCGTTATTTGTATGGGAAGAGCGTTGACACACAGTGGACAAAAAAAAACTAGGAGGCCCACTAGTAAATATACGCCTGACAGTGTAAGCGGTATGGCAATAAAGAGCCTTAAGCGAAAAGTCAGAGAGGCGGAGAAGAGGATTTACTGGATGGTAGCGATGGAGAAAAAGCCGGCTCTGAGTAACTACCAAAAGGCCAAAAAATTGGAAGGACAATTTGTACATTCCAAAGTGCGTTCGGCGAAAGCGTGTGGCCATTCCACTGACTATGCCATGTCTCTTTAACGCGATAGCGTTAAAGAGCTCGTTTCGCAGAAATTCCGGCGTCGGCGTCGGTGTCGGCGTCGTTGGTTGTGAGCGAAAAATCATCACCTTGTCCGTGACCGAAAAATCATCATCTTGTCCGTGACCAAAAAATCGAGGAAGATGCGAAATAAAATAAAGAATAAAAATTTTCGGGTGCGAATAGGGATCGAACCCAGGGTCGTCTGCGTGGCAAGCAGGTGTTCTACCACACAGCCATGCCTCTGCTTGCCTCTGCTTGGACATACTATGAAAATAACATCCTCTGCTTGGAAATGCAGTGAAAATAACTTCCATGCTTCGCAAACGCAAGCGTCCTTTATATAGGCGTCGCAATGTAACATGTAATATCCCAGGAATATTGCGTGGTACATGCGTAAAATGCCCTCGGGCGTCAGGATATGTGACTATCATAACGATTCCATAGTTTAAAGCCAGCCACCCATTACAAACGGCACACACCTTACTGCGCGTATTCCCTAACACCACGTAGTGGGTGCATAGCAAGTTCGAAAACATTTCCCACATTTGCCGCGCATAATTTCTCCTGGTTTAAACCATACTACCCATTACATAGTATGCACTAAGTGATTGAAGTACGCAGTAGGGACGGGATATCGCTATCGCGTTCAACTCTTAAAGGCGAAGCTTAAGGGTCCCCCCAATTTTTTTTTCTTTTACACTCTCACTGGGATAACACACAAACCGAATCTGTGCGTGTTTTCTTTTTAATTTTTTACCGCGAATCGCAGCGAGACGCGAGACTAATCTTCCTCCATTCGCATGCGTTAGTATTTTCTCGCGCTTTGAGCATCGCGCAAACGCCATCCGCGTTCCAGCGCTTGAATTGACGGACCCTTTGTAAATTCGAAAGTGTATTCCGTGGACGCATGTGTCCATTAAGATGGCGTCGGTCAGAATGATTGCAAGGGCTGGGCACAGCGACGCTACGCAATCAAAGCGCGAGCGCTCAAGAGTCCGACGCGATCGCCGTCCGTTTGCGCACCCCGGCGGCCACTTGATTCCGTGCCAGAGCTCGGTTGGACAGACGGACGGACGGACGGAGGGACAGACGGACAGGCAGATGAACGGACGGACTGACAAAGGGACGGACGGACAGATGAACGGACAGACAGACAGACGGACGGACGGACAGATGAACGGAAGGACAAACGGACGGACGGACGGACGGAACGGACAAACGGACAGATGAACGGACAAACAAACGGACGGACGGACGGACGGACGGGCAAACGCACGGACAGACGTACGGACGGATGGACAGATGAACGGACGGACGGACAGACGAACGGACGGACAGACAGACGGACGGGCAAACGGACGGACAGACGGACGGACGGATGGACAGATGAACGGACAGACGGACGGAATGGACAGACGGACGGACGGACAAACGGACAGACGGACGGACGGACAGACGAATGGACACCAGACGGACGGACACCGGACGGACGTGAGCATGAGACATTAAAAGCTTTCGCCTCAAAAATCACACCATCTCCCGCTAAAGGGAACCATGTGTAGATGCGAAGCAGCGGGCGTTAACGCTTACACTGGCGGCGGCGTTGACGCTGGCGCTCATCGCAGCGTTGCGCAGGAGAGAAAACTGGGGAGGCGCAAAGCACGCAGTGATGGAGCGGTGTTTCCTACTGGAACATGCCAATCGTTGCTAATGGGCAATGAAACACAGAAGACTCGGACTGGACACAGAGACCCGCAGTCCGCTTTTAGTTAACGCGCACGCTGCGAATTTTTATCGTTCGACAACGCACAGGAGAAATCTCCCACCGGCACTACCTTGCAGGTCAAGATCCAGTGCTTATATATACGGCGTGGCCAGTGAACGGTTGTGCAGCGTGAGCAGTCGGTTTTTTCCATCAAGAAACTCGCTAGCAGACGCTGCCTGCGTCGGCGTTGAACGGTTGTGCTGCGCGAGCAGTCGGTTTTTTCAATCAAGAAACTCGCTAGCAGTCGCTGCCTGCGTCGGCGTTGCGAGGCGAGAGAGGGGGAGCGTAGGAGAGAGTGGGGGAGGGGACGCGCATGTGCAACACCACCTAGACTTTCAAGGCCGAATGGCTCTCCGCATTCCGAGTGCTGACGTCACCAACCGGCGGCAGCGGGGAAAACAGGTGGTGTTCGGAAAACCGGCTTTCCCGGCCACCCGCTTTTGGGGTTAAGCGCGGATGGATGCAAATTGAGACACGTGCGCTAGCAGTCATTTAGAAACTGCCTGCATTTGTCTGAATAATGAAACACAAAAGCCCAAACAAAGCTGCATACATCATACGAAAGTTATATTTAAGTGAAATATCAGCTTCCACCGGGGAAATGGTTTTGTCAGAAGGGCTCTATTTTCATTGACAGAGGACAGATAGTGCAGTCGCACAGCGTGCACCTCAGTTTGCTTCTCGGTGTCACGCAAGGTACATCGGTCCCATCAGTGCAATGTCCCGTTTTTGCGACGTCGTGAGTGCTGTATTGTGTGTGGTGCATTGACTTCATCATGCCGAACAAGTGTTGCGTCCCTCAGTGCCGTGGAAATTACGACTCGACGTGCGAGGTGCGCGTTTTTAGATTTCCGCAAGAGGACGAGCTGCGTAGAAAATGGCTGAGCGCAATTCCATGAGAGAACTTCATTCCTTCGCAGTACTCTAGGGTGAGTCGTCCTGCAGAATTTTATTATATTTCACAGCGTGATTACACGTACGCAGTGCTCCACTACAGCATAATTATGCTGTAGTGGAGCAGCTATTAAAACAAGTAGGGTGTGTTCAGATAAGAACGTCGGTGCATGTCCGCCGACCCCCTTTAATTTCGGCGAAAAAAATATATTTTGTTTTCTGAGTCCCCAGGACCACAAAACCACTTTTGGCTTCACGAGAAAAAATGTCACCTTCTTTAAAAAAATTCACAAGTCTCCACTGAGCCGCCACCGCCTCTTTCGAATTTCGCGAAAATGGGATTTCGATGAGACGCTACAAAAACACTATTGAAGCTGTAGGTCTAAAACATTTTCTCCACATACTACCGATAGTTTGCGTTGAGAAAAAATTATTACTTTGAAGTTTTGATGTTGTTATGTTAATAAAAAAAATCGCGAAATCGATACAAAGCTCAATAATGCTCACATTTAAGATTTTTTTTCCTCCGCAAGTATAAACGCCAGACTTCCCAAAGTTTTTAAAAACATTGCCATATGTCTGATGAACAAGTGTGCTGAACGAAATACTTGAGAGTGGCTTCAAACGTTAACCAGAAATGTTCAACTGAGGACATGTCTCTCAAAATGCAATATTTTGAAGATCATTTAAAAAAAAAAACACCATCTTCGATTTTCTTTAAACTCTCCAGAATTAAAGCCAAGCACGTGTTCTAACTTAATCTGTAAAAACATGTTGCATTATTTTTGTGAGGTCGGAACTACGAAGCACGAAAAGTGGCCAAATTGACGTATAGTGAGTAACCACAACATTGAGCCAGAATGGAGCAATAGTTGCCATTATCGTTATTTTTAGGTCGCGAATGTCTTCTGTGGATTGACGGAATGTCAGGAATAAAACAGGAACAGTTGGTTTTGAAGAGGAAATTATGACTACATTTTTTTTACACAAATCACAAACACTTCTACACGGGTGCCAGCCACTGAGCATGCCGCGATAATGAGTCGCACTCTTCGCAGGAATCGCTTGCAAAATTTTTCGCGCATGCGAGCCTGCGTGCACCTCATAAAGGAGGTGGCTGGAGAGGATCCACCGCTGGATATTTATCGCTTCCCATGGCACGTCGGTAATGTGATAACGCAGACGGTGCGTGTCGGCACAAGCGGCGCTTCTGCAGCACGACTGCGCTCACCCGCTCCCTAAAAAAAAAGAGAGAACATAAACAAGAAACAGCTCAACTCGCTTAAGAAAGGTCGAAGTAATAAGAGAACGTCGGCTTTCACTTCCGTTCGTCGTCGACAACCTGGCAGTCCTCTGCTGGTCAACGAACGTGAGTACGCGTGCGCGTATTACACTCCCCTGATATTGTTGGCCACGTTGTGGAGCTCAGAGCGAGCGTTTTGGGCTGACTACCGAAAGAGGCATACGAAGATGATTGCCTACAAGCGGAACTTTCGATGTGTGAAAGATTTGAATGTTGCCTTACTAAGGAAGCGCATGCCAGAAAAAGCCTCATCCATCAGAGAAACCGACATTTTGTGCCAAGGCTGTTTCAACCGCTTGAAACAGATCGCCGTAGAGTCTCCAGATGCAGCTCAGTCTGACGCAGATTTTGTTTCCGAACAAACTGCTGTCGAAGAGCTAAACGTACTCGTTAAGACAACCGACGTGACAACCCTGAAAATTCCAGCGAAAGTGAAAGCACAATGGCGAGTGTCTTACGCCAAGCGTAAGAAAGTGGAGATCGAGGGCGCTATCTCCAGGACAATTTCTGCTGTCCTTACACTACAGAGGAACCTGGTCCTTCAGCGGAAACCTGCAACACGTGTCGCGAGTGGCTGCGCAACCTAAAGCACACGTTCGATACCTGCGAATCATACTATGAACGCTGCCGCCTCCTGACATTGCTCCCTGTAAACCTTTCTCATCAAGAGATTCAAGAAATGATTCCATCCGCAACTCGGCACCTCATTCGGAAATCCAGAAAACACAGACACCCGGGTGTGGTCAAAGCCGAACCTCTACACCAGATCGAAGCTGAAGCCAGAAAACATACAGGCGGCAAAAAAAATACTATACTGACGATGAGCTCAACTCCACCCAACAAAGCCCAAACAAGAAAGATTTCATTGCAATTAGTTCTAAAGGACAAAAAGAGTGCGTCTCAAAACGGCTGATGACCAGGTCCATTCGGGAAACATTTCGTCTACAGCGGCTCACCCTGACACAGGGGTCGAGCTCACGAAGTTCTCCTCCTTGAGGCCAAAATGGGTTGTGTGGACAACGGTTGCTTCACCAGGAGCAAGATACGCACAAGTGCTTCAGTGACGCTTCTGACTGTCTAACTTGTCTGACTATGACTTGTGACTATGAGTCCCTGTGTATACAATAGGGGTAAATAAACAGTTCCTTCCGAGAGCTCGACTTGACTACATTTCTAGAAATCTTGCGGTTAGTCCTTACGCCAGAACCAAAACTGCGACGCGTGCACGCACGCAAATGAACAAATTTTCACTTTAAGGCAACTCTTTGATTTTATCTGTCAATCTGTTGTCCCTCGAGCACAACAGATGACATTCAGGACCTAAAAATAACGATAATGAGAACTATTGCTCCATGCTCGCTCAATGTTTGGTTACTCACTGTACGTCAATTTGGCCACTTTTAGTGCTTCGTAGTTCCGACCTCACAAAAATAATGCAACATGTTTTTACAGATTAAGTTAGAACACGTGCTTGGCTTTAATTGTGGAGAGTTTAAAGAAAATCGAAGATGGTGTTTTTTTTTAAAATGATCTTCAAAATATTGCATTTTGAGAGACATGTCCTCAGTTGAACATTTCTGGTTAACGTTTGAAGTCATTCTCAGGTATTTCGTTCAGCACACTTGTTCCCCAAACATATGGCAACGTTTTTAAGAACTTTGGGAAGTCTGGCGTTTATACTTGCGGAGGAAAAAAATCTTAAATATGAGGCATTATTGAGCTTTGTGCAGATTTTGCGATTTTTTTTACTTAACAGAACAACATCAAAACTGCAAAGTAATAATTGTTTCTCAACACAATCTATCCATAGTATGTGGAGAAAATTTTTCGGACCTACAGCTGCAATAGTGTTTTTGTAGCGTTTCATCGAAATCCCATTTTCGCGAAATTCGAAAGAGGCCGCGGCGGCTCAGTGAGGACTTGTGAATTTTTTTAAAGAAGGTGAAATTTTTTCTCGCGAAACTAAAAGTGGTTTTGGGGTCCTGGGGACTCGGAAAACAAAATATATTTTTTTCGCCGAAATTAAAGAGGGTCGGTGGACATGCACCGACGTTCTTATCTGAACACACCCAGCAGTGTTTTTAAAGCTCTCAAACCAGCGCCAGGTGGTAACAGACCTCACCATGGAGCTACTAAGAATCGAGTCGTCAGATTTCGATGCCTGTGACGACAGACACTCTTGTGAACTGGTGATGAAGTACGTGTTATGGTGCAGCACTCACTCTAAAAACTGAAACTCCAGCAACAAGAGTAAAGAAGCTTTGTTACTCTCTCTGCAGAGAGAGTAAGAAATTATACTCGCTCTACAGAGAGTCACTTTACTCTCTTCTGGCCAGAAGGAGTGAAAGGGGGCTTTCACTCCTTCTGCAAGAGAGTTCAATGCCTGTTTCACTCCTTTACCATACGACAGCTTGTTTCAGAGCTTGTTTTACTCGTCCCATTCTCCCAACTGAAGCTGCAAAGATAAGTCCGCCCAGTCTTGTATCAAGGACTGTCGCTCAGTCGAGAGAGAAAACATTTTATTTTAAAATAATGGCTGCGGCATAGCTCGGCTAGGTCCGGTTACGAAACACCAGGCCCCTAAACCACCGGCAGACGCTCGCGTGCTCCTTTGCTAGCAAATGCGCGCGCTCCTTGCGTTTTGACCTGGGACGGAGAGGAAGGCCATTCGGACAGACAAGCCGACGAACGCGTCCACTGTAACTTCGTGCACATCTGCAACGCCACTAATAATTTCGCGCGGCTTGTCACGGGGTATCCGTTCTTCGCTTCAAGGCCACGCGGTGATGCCCAGCGTAACTCACTCAAAAATTATAAACTAAATAACCTGATTTTATGATAATAATAACATTTTATTCATTCAATCAATCCTGCGGGGAGGGATCGTCCTGGGTCTTGGCGACACGGGCCCGTTGAACGCCTGGAGGCTCTCCAGAAGCCCGTCGCATGCTGAGGGCATCACCCCACATTTTAGTGCGGAAGGGACGCAAGATGACAGGGAGGGGAGGCAACAATTTTTCGGCGCACTCCACCGTGACGTGGAAAGCCGTTGGGGATCTGCCGCAGGCCGGGCTAGAATTCACGTAACGGTCTGGGTTCTCGATGAACGGACGACGAAACATATGCCTCCTCAACGTGTCGTGTCGAAAACCGCTGACATGCCCAAAGAATCCGGGATCGTAAATGCCCGCGATTATGTTCACTCGTACTGAAACACTCCCAGCGCTCCCAAACATCACACCTGCGTTTTCACGACCACTTGTGCTCGGCAAGCTTTGCTGACACTTGTATTTGCGAGCGCAAGGCGAACGACAGTAGTGTTTCGGTGACTTCACATCCCGGCTTGGTAAACATGCAGTCCCATAATCTGCTACCGAGTTCTGCTCGTACTTTAAGCGAGTTATCACAAGCATTTGTGCCTGCGGCAGTTCTGCACCGTTCTGTGCAAGCACACGGGTGTGCTTGTCAGGGGCCGAGCGCCAGTAGTCGAAACACCACGCACATCTCACTCATCTGTGCACCCCTCCGTAACAAGAAATAGAATGCTCATTTTTAATCAATTAATCGTTGGGGTTTACCGTCCCAAATTGCAAAGTGCAAACGCGCCTCTGGCTCCTATATTTAATTGCATGTAGCACGAACTTTCGCTCACGGTAGAAGCTGCTTTTTCGCTCAAGACCAAACATGCCAACGCCGCCGAAACCAAGCTGTCGCAATAGGAAAAAAAAAAGACGCGACTTGCATCAAGCGGCGGCGATACGGCGAGAGAGAAACACGAGAAGCACGATAACAGAACCGTACGACGCATGCGCCCGCGAGGAAAGAAAAAAGAAACGGCGAAACAGGGAGAGTAGAAACGTGCGCGCGCCCGAAGCAGCTGAAAGCGCTGAAACCCAGCCGTCGCCCGTCGTTGTCTTCGCCATTTTGACGCGTTGTTCAGTTGTTGAAGTTTGGTGATTGCTCAGCTGCGTCGGCGGCGTGTATACGTGTGTGCGCGACTGTGATCTCGACGCTGGACGTGAACCGCATTTAGCGACGGCAGTGGAACATCCCGTGCTGTGTGCGCGTTGGTTTCGTGATTAGGGAGTTTTCGAATAGCGTACGCAAAGCTTTGAGGTCTTTGCGGTCGCCCGCTATTTCCGTCACTTAACGGGGGGCCCGCTAGACGTTAGCGTATAACGCATGCGCAGTTGCGGCAAACGCAAACGCAAAGCTTTGCGTACGCTATTCGAAAACTCCCTATTGTCTGCAGACTCAACTGCGTGACTGAGTGCCCAGCCAACACATGGCTCGGCACAGTCGGGAATATGAACGGTAAGTGGTGCTTCTGTTTTCTCTGCTTCGCGTCCTATCGTCGTTCAGATGTGTAATAGTGCATGCTGTGTCGCCTGTAAAGTACAACAAATAACATTAGGCGCACATACGTGTGATGCCCGATGCGCGTTTAAAAAGCTTTTGTGAAGGCACAGGCGTCGCACGGCCAGTCTATCGAAGCTCGCATGCGCCTCGATAAAGTCAATTTGTGCGTTATAATTTATTTGCTTTCCATAAAGCGTGAATGCGGCAGCGTGTTTGCAGAAAATATACACTTACGCGAAAGCCCGCGGTTATCATGCCGTAATAGTGCTTTAAGGCCAACTATGTTTTCATTTGATTCAGTTGTCATTCTTGGCCGCCTCGGACCCCGGCCGCGGCGGCCGCATTTCGATGGAGGCGAAATGTTAGAAGCTCGTGTACTCTGCGATGTCAGTGCACGTTAAAGAACAGGGTTCTGAAGTCTTCATTAAGGCGGGCCTCATATAGTTTTGGCACGTGAAACCCTCAATATTAATGTTATTATTAGTATTCATACTGGATGTGTTTGTGCTTTTCTTCAGTCTCAGTGTCGACTTGTGTGCATTATTAACCTGTGGCATCACCCGGCGCTCTTGTTTTGGCAGAATTTACGCTGGATACAGAGTGCACTGGGCGCCCTTGTTCTTCCGCCGTGCAACTATGGAAATTTTGTCGAGGCACAGAATATTAGTGAGAATACTTTTCCATAAGATTTTTGCATTACACTATTTTTCCGTGTCTAAGACAAAAAAAAAGGCATTTGCATCAATATCGCAATAAAGTTATTTTCCTTCCTTCCTTTGCATCATTATCATCATCATACCATGGTCTAATAACGTTATTAGGTTGAGTTTAATTGACTAGTGGGAATAAATTCTGCTGCAGGGATATAATTATGGCGATATGTGACAGTCATCTGCTAAGTGACAGCGTGTATGGTGAAGCACATGCATTTTACGGTATTGTCACATAATTAGTGACATATATCAGCACTGGAACCTTCCTGGTTTCATGTGAATATTCTCAGCCATTTGAAGATGTGTGAGCTGTGCCCGACTAATGCATTCACATCAGCGCAAGTCAGCTCAACGCAATCGTGATGGTAGAGGGACAATCGTAAATAAGTGTCTTGCATAAGACTATTATGAAGTTGTGAAGAAAAGTTAAGCAGCCGTTAAACATTATGGCAGTTAAAAAAGACTAGTGTTCGGCGAGGACAACACATCTTTAGTCATTTGTTATGGTTTACTTCTGTAACCCACGTGTAAGCTTCCTACATTCATGCTTCTTGATGAATGTAAATATTGAGTTTACTGTGGCGTCAGAAAGCAGTAGCACGCAGGTCACCGGATAACTCCATCGCAAATTCACAAAGGACGTGCTGTTGTGCGCCTACTCCATGTTGTACCATGCTCTGTTTTCAGCTCTTTCATTAGAACGATACCTGGTAAACAACGTAATTTATAAGAAACTCAAATGCCGTGCTTTTGACGAAATAGGTGTGGAGTGAGCTTGAACCTGCAAGTATTTGCTTTTTGGTCTCACCACAGAGGCAGTGCTAATTTGGTTGGCCATAGTGTGAAGTACTTAGGGCAAGAAAAACGCAGCACACAAGGAGATACAGTGGAAAACCGATTGTCCCTTGTGTATCTTCCTTGTGTGTGCGTTTTTCTTGCGCTAAGTAACTCTTCGTCAGTATGCGCCAACTAGACCCCTCATGAAGTCTTGTGTAGTGTGAAGGATATCAATGTTTCGTGCAGTTAGCAACGCTACACTGCTGAACTTGATGTGTATATTTCGAAATGCTCCAAGACTTTATTTGAAAGAAGGAAAGGAAGACATAGATGGTAACACAGGCATGTTTGCCAGCTGTTATTCTGGCTGGCCATGCTGTGTAAACGTAGGGCGTACGAGGGTAGAAGATAACAGAGAAAAAACTTTACAGGAAAGAAGAGCATGACACCTTTTAAAGCCTGTCTCTAAGGTTACTTTGTGTAGGAAGCACAGCAATGCTTTTAATGCTAATATTAAATGGGAGCAGCAATGACAAAATCTTACAGCTTAATACTGTGAAATATTTTTTCCCTGTAGTAATAGAAAAGCCTTATCCACACTGTCAGTTTGTGTATTGTGTGCTGAATTAATTTTTCGTGTTCGAGTGCTTTAGGATAATAAATTCAAGAGCTAAAGAAGTGTTTCATGCATGGACGTCAAAGTGAATTTATGCCAGTTATCTGATATAGGTACTGGCGTGCTTTACAGCTGATCAGTGCGGCGTGAAATACTGAGTCACTTATAAAAGATTGGTTCCATGCACCTCGTGATTTAAGTTATCACGGTTAGGAAAATTTTTGCATTCGTTTAGACTTGATAGTTATGTTTATTGCATGTCTAGTGTGTGTTGGCTAGGTGATAGTTATTATCAAGCAGTAAGCAGCATGGAAAATTTTCAGAGAACACGTATTTCGTCATTGGCAGCAGCTGGATAGTGCATGATTTATAGGCAGGCACTGTATACACTGTTGGTTTAGTCAGATACACGTGCAGTACTAACAATGTTGTCTAGGTGTTGCTTTGGCATTAGCATGGTTTTAGATTTAGATGTACATTAAAGAATCAAGGGTGTGGACTGTGGCATGCCTCATAAGTATATATCTATATCTTGTCCCATCTAGCCCAAGTTTTAAAATAATTTATTTGGTTGAAGTTGCAGTAAATTTTGAGGGTGAATGAATTATTTTTCTTGTAGGAGTTGCCTCCATGAAACAACAAGCAACACTGCACACTAGCCATCGTACCTTGTTCTTTTGCTATGTGTATCAAAACATGGCAGAAATACATGGACAAGCAATGAGCTCAGTCTCTCTGTATCATATTGCTACTGTATCATGTCTGCTTGTGCGCACCCGTATCTTTCGTGTTGAACACAAACGTGCCGGTGTTTGATTTTGTACTATCTTGCTCCCTTTCTTTTCACACTAACCTTCTCACCTAGTGTGGCTTTAAATACGATGCAATAAAGCGATTAGGGATTTCCTTTCCTCAGCACGAGCTTGCGTCCTTCACTCGGTCAGTCGCCATGACTGATACACGGTGTCAGAAGTGGGCGTCTCCTTGAACCATCGCATCGGCCCTGACCACTGCGGAACCACCATGGAAAGCGTCAAGCCACCAGAGCCTCTACGCATAGCCGGAGACGGTGGGAAAAGTTGGAAGCTTTTCAGACAGCGATTTGAACTGTTCCTGAAGGCGACAGAATGCACCGGCAAGGCACGAACCGAAGCAACAAAAACATCGCTGTTCCTGAGTGTGGCCGGCGAGGACGCGATCGAGATTTTCAACAACTTTGTATTCGCTGAGGGAGAAGACAAAGAAGACTACACCACTGTCGTCGCCAAGTTTGAAGAATACTGCGTCGAGCAGCAGAACGAGGTTCATGAAAGGTATGTGTTCCGCACCCGTGTACAGACAGAAGCAGAGCCATTCGAGAATTTTTTGCGCGATCTACAAAAGCAAGCTAGGCACTGCAACTTTGGAAGCCTCACAGATGAAATGGTTCGAGACCAGATAGTATTTGGCCTGAACACGACAAAGCTGAGGGAAAAGCTGCTGAGAGAGAAGAAGTTAACCCTCGCGAAAGCAATCGCTACGTGCAAAGCAGCCGAGACCTCTTCGCGCCAAAGTGCATTGTGGTCCAGAGAAAGTGACACCCAAATTGAAGCTGTTACTTCGAGCCGGGCATGGCGCCCACTTCAACAGGGTACCGGGTGTTCCAGGTGTGGAAGATCGCATGCCCCTCGACGGTGCCCAGCCTTCGGGAAAATTTCTCGTACGTGCAACGGACTGAACCACTTCGCCTTATGTTGCAGATCAAGGACTCGGGTCGCGGAAATACAGCACGAAGATGACTTTGACGTTCTCGACGTCTCAATCGGCGCAGTTGACACGGACCGTGACTGGCTCGTCAAAGCGACGATCGGGAAAAAAGAGGTGTTGATGAAAGTTGACACGGGGTCCCAAGCGAACCTAATACCGCTATCAATGTACAGAAAACTGAATGTCGGACACCTCAAGACTAGCATGGCAACTCTGCGCTCATACAACGGGGGCATCATCAAGCACTGCGGCACACTCTCACTACCTGTCCGCATCGGCGAGAGAAAGATCTGCGGAAACTTCTTCGTGGTAAAGAAGGATTACCAGGCGATCCTGGGATTAAATGCAAGCGAACGCCTTGGGCTATTCCAGCGAGATGTCGGCACCGTAGCAGCATGCACTGTTAACGAAGTGGTTAACGAATTTCCACAGCTTTTCCAGGGAACTGGCCGGATCAACCGCGAGTACAAGATAGTGTTGCAAGAAGACGCGGTCCCCACTATCCAGCCGGCGCGAAGGGTTCCCCTTGGCGTTGCAGCAGCCACTTCGGGAGGAGTTGACACGCATGGAGCAAGAGCACATCATTCAAAAAGTCAGCGAGCCTACGGACTGGGTAAGCCCTCTCGTTATTGTGCGGAAAAAAGATGGCAAACTACGGGTTTGCATGGACCCGAGAACAATCAATTCATCGCTCAAGAGGGAACATTATCAAATGCCCCGCGCGAAGATATTCAGGCTGAGCTGGCAGGCGCGAAATTTTTCTCTCGTCTGGACGCCAATGCCGGCTTCCATCAGATTCCGCTAGACCAGCATTCATCAAAGATATGCCCGTTTGCAACACCATTTGGTCGCTACCGCTTCCTCCGGCTGCCGTTCGGCATCTCGTCGGCTAGCGAAGTATTTCAGAAGGCACTAAACGAGGTATTCGAGGGCATGCCAGGCGTACGCGTGTATGTGGATGACGTGCTAATTTGGGGAAGTGACAAGGAGGAGCATGACATACGTCTTCGTAGCGCGCTCAAAGCGGCACAGTCAGCAGGCTTGAAGTTCAACGCACAAAAATGCAAGTTCGGAGTGCAAGAAGTAGAATTTCTGGGCGATATCATCAGCGACAAGGGAATCAGCCCAAATCCAGCCTTAGTCGCCAGTTTAGTGCAGATGCCAAGGCCCGATAACAAGCTTGCAGTACAAAGGTTACTGGGCGTGGTAAATTATTTCAGTAAATACTTGCCATCGCTAGCCCAAAAAACAGCTGCTTTGCGATCTCTTATCAAGCAAGACGTAGTGTTCGAATGGACGCACAAACATGATGAAGATTGGAGGGACATATGCAATGCATTAGGGAAAAAACCGCTGCTTGCCGTTTTCGACCCATGCAAGCAAACTAAGGTAGCCTCAGACGCCTCCCAGAACGGTATTGGATCCGCCCTTTTGCTGAGTTACGAAGATGGTTGGCGGCCAGTAGCTTACGCGTCAAGAGCTCTGACCGACACTGAGCAACGCTATTCCCAGATAGAAAAAGAGGCTCTTGCTCTGGTATTTGGTTGTGAGAAGTTCTCTCATTTTACATACGGTCGTTCACTGCTACTTGAGAGTGACCACAAGCCACTCATTCATATTTCCAAGAAGCCAATTGCCGATATGCCGCCTAGGGTACAACGTTTCTTTTTGAGACTTCTGAAGTACGACTACAACTTGATGTTTGTTCCCGGAAAACAGATGGAGCTGGCGGACATGCTGTCAAGAGCACCGGGCACTGGCGACCTTACGGCCGTGGACGATGGCGACGTCGAAGTTCACGCTACCAACGTCGTGGCAGCACTCGTGAGGGGAAAAGACTGCAGCTCGAATAGCGCGTGAGACCGCCTCGGACGCGTACCTTCAGGCTGTCCTCCAGATGATTTTATATTTATATTTATTTTATTTATTTTTATTTCAGACAACCAGTATACAAAGTTGCCTAGGGGATCGGCGTAAAGGCAAAAAAGCCTGACAAAGCGCCAATCCCCCCGTGTACACACATGAAAGACCAGTTATACATACAATAGAATGAAACATTGTGATTTTTCAGGAATGAAGCCATTAGACACAAGATTATGTACATAACTATAATTATAGCATGAGTAATAAGGATAACAACTTATGTACAACAGTGGCTACGGAAAAAAAAAAAGGAAGGAAAACCCGTCACAGGCCAGCTTGAACCCGTGGCTTCGGAGCTCTCGGTAATCAAGGGCATATTATTGAAAGGGGCAAAGGTAGTGATCCCTACATGCATGCGGCCTGAAATTCTAAAGCGTGTACATGAGGGTCATCTCGGTACAACTAAGTGTAAATCAAGAGCAAGACGGCAGATATACTGGCCAGGTCTCGACAATGATATTGAAGCTCTGATTGAAAAATGCCCAGTTTGTAGAAAGCACGCGTACAGTCAACCGTCCGAGCCGCTAATGATGCGTCCAACGCCGACTAGCGCATGGTTTCGAATTGGCGTCGACATATTCCAGTACGCCGGAAGTTACTACCTGTGTGCGTACGATGCGACGTCGAACTTTCCCGAAGTAGAGTTGATGCACGGAACCACGGCCCCGGCAATCATCGATAAGCTCAAGGCAATTTTTTCAAGATATGGAATTCCCGTCGAAGTATGCACGGATAACGGGCCCCAGTTTTTCAGTCGCGAATTCGCTCAGTTCTCGAAAGCCTACGACTTCCTTCACATCACGTCAAGTCCGTACTTCCCAAGGTCAAACGGTCTAGCTGAAAAAGCAGTTCAAATCGTCAAACGAATTCTAAAAAAAAACTTCTGATGCTAACGACGACTTCTGGCTTGGTATTCTGGCTTACAGGGCAAGTCTACTGGAGGACGGTCGGTCCCCCCGGAGAGCTGCTTCAAGGTCGCTGCCTGCGGACCCCACTGCCTGACTTTCGGGAGCGGCCAACAGTGGAGGTGAAGAAGCACAAGCAGTCAAGCATCTATCGTCCATCTCTCTCGCCTCTCCAAAAGGATGATGTGGTTCGCATAAAGAAGCGTTCATGGTCACGAAAAGCCAAAGTGATAGCACCAGCAGGGCCGAGGTCCTATTTTGTCAAGACGGGAGACAATAGGATGGTACGGCGAAACCGCCAACTTTTGCTAAAGGCGAAATAGTATCTGCACCACGAACCATCAGACGATGAAATGAGCGACAACTCCGACGAGGGGACAAACACATCTCGTGAAGCACATCCGCCATCAGCGAACGTGGCACCACCATCAGCGAACGTGGCACCACCATCAGCGAACATGGTACCGCCGTCAGCGAACATGGTACCGCCGTCAGCGAACGGGGCACCACAAACGACAGCATCGCGGCAACCTTCGCCAATCTTAAGAAGATCGCAGCGGCAAGTGAGGCCGCCCGAACGCTTGGGCTATACGAGAAACTTTCAACAGATAATTAAGTGACTGTGATGTGTTTCGTAAAGAAAACTATTTGTTGACGAGAGGTATTTATCATGTCTGCTTCTGCGCGCCCTTATCTTTCGTGTTGAACACAAACGTGCCGGTGTTTGATTTTGTACTATCTTGCTCCCTTTCTTTTCACACTAACCTTCTCACCCAGTGTGGCTTTAAATACGATGCAATAAAGCGATTAGGGGGTTCCTTTCCTCAGCATGAGATTGCGTCCTTCACTCGGTCAGTCGCCATGACTGATACAGCTACATCTTTCAGATTTTATAATAAAAGCGTGCTGCACTCGTTGGAGATCTCTCAAGGCAGCGTTTCAATTTTTGTATTTTTGTGATGTTTTTTATTTCAAAAAGATTGCAGTAAGAGATGTCATGTTAGTCTTTTGTAGGGCATTCATTTCTATGAATGCAGAAAGCCTAATACACTTCTTCATTTGATATCTTTTTTCAGGAAGACTAGACACTTCTGGCGAAGCAGCAAGAGTTCTGGCCCACCTGTTCGTCTACAGGACGGCCTGTTCTGCGAACACTCATGGGCCTTACAGTATACTATATTGACGATCTTGTACATCACTCAGCATTTAGGATTGCCAGCACTTGGACTTCTGCAGTGTGTTATGCACGATGCTGTGTCTGAACTTTCCAATAAGAGTACACATTTTGAAAATTTTATGTCTTGAAAAAAGGATGTAAACTCATTTAGTTGACTGAACTTAATTCCTGGCTGTTTTACAACCTGTATTTATAGCCTGTTCAATTTTTATTCAACCTCATGGCATACCCAGTCCTTGGCTCTAATGTGTCAAGCAACCACCACTATTGATAGGGAATGTTTAATTTAAAACTTGTTATTGCCTAACGTAACTTTCCAGTCATGGTATTCGGATTCATTTTACATGAGGTAGTTTCGCATGAGCCATAAATTCAGCTATTAAAGATGGTGAACTACTTTACCAGTAGCAAATGATGGCACGGCACTAGCTGGCATGAAAATATGATAACTGTAGGTCTACTACTTAAGCATAATATTCCGGTGAATCATAGTTGTGAAATAATGCCTAGTTCCCAAGCTTGATTTTAGAAATTTGCATCATCATATGAAAATATGTGAACAAAGGCAAGCGTGTTAAAAAATTTTGGCAGGTGGATCTATGGTCGACACCACAGGTCTTTATACAACAAAGTTGACTGCACAGTCGTGTATCATGTTTCACGCCTGAGGGCAAACTAATGCAATATAAAGAAATTGTACACTACCATGCCTATTCCACAGTTGCATTTTTCTCAAAAGTGTTGTAAGCCTTCATTGACTTATCGAATTGCCTTCATTTGTAAGCAGACACCAAGTCCCTTGTGCATGCCGTCTGTTTGGATTTAAATGCACACTGACATTGCTAAGTATATGTGTCGTGCCTTGTGATGTTTTTTTTTTCTGTACTTTCGGTTGTGCTGTGTATCTTGTTTCCTGTGTTCAATAATGAGCATACGTCCTGTACTGTAGATGAAAATGTGTATTTTTACATTGACATTATGGATATTACTGTTTTGATTCCAGTAAAGTACTACAATTCACATTTTTTTATATCAATTCATGTTTAAGAATTTCTAGTGCATTCAAACAAAAAAGAGCTTGTATTATGCAAAAGAAATTGTTCAAACACTGACGTATATATCAGTGGGTCTCAGCCACGTATGTTTCGAAAAAACCCCTTGTGGAATGAACAGTGGACGTGATGAAGGTAGGTGCCATAAATTAACTCATGTATTGTGAAATAGGTGCCCTTTATTTCACTATTGCGAAAGAATGGGCAAACTGAAGTGTCACGCCAGTGTGATCTCAACAGCTTGTCAATAAGTTGTGCGGTCTCCAGCCACATTCCACCTGTTTCTAGCTATGCTTGCTCCTCAAATATGCAAGCCTGGGAACTGCATATGTCGCAAGATAACGGCAACTGAAGATC
>JALIZH010003775.1:0-11382 GCA_030522465.1 Rhipicephalus appendiculatus
TTACTAGCAGTGCATTGTAAGAAGTTCTTTGTTCAACACGTGCATAATTGTGGGGAGAATTAGGAATCAACTTACACGCGAGATTATATGAGCAATGGAGATTGAAAAGCCGTCTATCGCGCTGACAGAAAATGAATGTGATTTTCGTGGGGTTCCTGATGTTGCCTATTGATATTTTGTTATTCTGCGCAGCAGATGTGCTAAATAAGTGGTGTAAGGATCACCATAAGCGGGGGCAGGGTTCCCCTTCTGGGGGGGGGGGGGGGACGAAGGTTCGTTGCAGCGCCTCTCTCCCTATTAAGGCAATGTATGGGGCAGACTTTACGCCCTCCCCCCCCTCTTAGGTGACTCAAGAGGGAAGCCTCTCCTGCCCACCCACCGTGCGCAAGCCTATGGGGGATCACAAAACAAACTGTTGAAAGTAGCGCCGTGTGTCTGCATGTGTGTTCCTTCGTTGTGTGATCGTATCCAGTGCACTTTTACCGCTCATAAAAATTGTTTTTCGAGTTAAGCAGCCCATATATACATTTCTCTAAGCGCATGAACAGGTATAATAAATTTATTACATGAGTAGTTAAGCATTCGGTGCAAATGCCCTGGGCTAAACTGAAAACACTTTGGGACAGTTTTGTCGGCTGAATTGCCTTAATATAATGGGCCCATAATCCACTACGAGTTCAAAGCAGAGAGTGTCTTTTTTTTTCTCGCCTTCATTACCCTTCGTACAGGCGCTATCTCTTCCTCGCGAGTTATTTCCGTATATAACACGTGGACAATATCAGCACTAAACCTTGAGCCTATTATTTATTTTGTGCTGTTCGACTACATGCTGCTTTCCCCCTCTTGAGCAGCCAAGAACACACAAAACGAAGTGAAATCAGTTGATCGCACACGATAGCGACGCAAGGCAAGGCATAACGGGCGTGCGACTACATGGCAAAGCGAAGTAGGAGAATTCACTACCCTCATATATGGAACTATCCAGAGGTTATTTCTTCGTGGCGTCATGCACGTGAACAGCCTGAGGACATCATGAATTGTGCATAAAAGACGGAAAAGACGGAATAACTCCTGTATCTTTAGTCAGTACACGAAGTCGGCATTATCGCTTATACTCGCACATACGTAAGCAGAAACCAAGATATGAAGGCTATCTTTATATTTCTTCTAGTTTACATTTCGTGTATATAATAATATTTTAAAAGCTTTCTCTCATGCAAAAAATACACGAGATGCGAGAAGAATCTTATTAGCACGTGTGGAAAACATGTACAGGCGCTCTCAAAATAGTTCGGAACGCCGAACAGGCAGCCGCTCGCTGGCGGAGCGCACCGGCGGATAAATACAGGCAAGGTCTGCGCATGCGCGGTCTACCTAGCGAGCAAGTTTATCTGCCTAGTGCATATAGATTGGCGTTGTCTTGCTCCAAAAGGGTAGCGCTAGGTGCTCTTCGGCGATACGACAACGAGGGCTGAACGGATAGGGGCCTGTAGCATGCCGCGCTCCGTAATTCGTATACGTGAAGACTTGTAGATTCCTTTCGGCGTGTTCTCGCGATTATCTGCAGCTATTCTGGGAGACTACGTGCGAGTAAGGCGGTATGACTACAACGGCATCGCTACCTTCTTTACCCCGTTAGTCTATTTCGCGAAGTATTAGTTATTGCCTTAATTATCTCCCGATCCGTGTTTCTACTAGTTTGGTTACACGAGGACGATTTGTACTATTACATGACCACTCCCCTTGGAGGTGTGTCTGCGATAACGCCAATAAAACATTTTACAGAATGAAATAAGGCGGCACATTTGTCCAAGGAAATTTCATGAAGAGGGACTGATTTCGTGCGTACTCTGATAAGCTCCGCATGACTCCAAAGTTTTTTTTATTCACGCACGACATTTCGCAGTTCGCATAATTTGTGCACCAATCAATTACAGAATCTGAACGCTTGGTAACGAGTATTTTTACATTTAGATCGCGTATCATCGTTTGTTGCCACAGACATTCATTGTCTTTTGCTCAGAAGTAGTATACAATGCTACTCAGCCATGGTCTGTCTAAGCTAAATGCAAAATAAATAGCATCATAGCAGATATATATCAATAACAGGAAGAACATTCGGTTTATTTTTCCATACAAAACAAAGAATGGAAAGGCAACTGTTTCGCCGATGTGCTCATGGTTGCATCAGACGAAAACGCCGCCCTTTGCCAGCGCTAGTCACAGTCCCCCTACGATAAGTATTCTGATCAAATGATAAATAGGGCACAACGTAACAACAGAAGAAAAGGAAACACCGAAGCACACGAACACGCATGCACGCACGAAGCCTTATGCTCCAACGCGATGCATGCGCACACCACCCCCCCCCCCCCCCCCTATCAAAGCGCTAAGGGGCACCTATGGCTACCGTTTTGTAGAAACGCAACGCAAATCTGCGTCCACTAGGGAGCAACGCTTGCTTGCTAGGGAGACCGCGCACGCGCAGGCCATGGTACTACTTTTCTGCGGGCACGCTCCGCAGGCGAGTAGCTGCGTGTCCGGCGTTCCGAATTATTCTGAGAGCGCCTGTTCTGTTTCGGAGCAAAGCTCAAGGCAAGGCAAAATTTTTCTATTGCTACGGTATAAAACAAGCGAATTATGTCACGAATCATCTCAAACGGGTTCTTAGGTTTTCGTCACTCCCGCGTTTTCTTGCGACTCATCCTAGTGGAAAGGAAACAAAGACAGCGGAAACAAAGACAGTGGAAAGGAAACAAAGAACTTTGCGCTCGCACGCACTATTGAACTTACACCACTTTCACGCACAACACAAATATCTGATTGCAACTTCGTCGCATTGAGATGGTCGTACATACCTTCTGTAGCGATGCAAATGCACAAAAATCCTGTAATTTTGACGATGACATGTGCAATACCACACGAATCCACAGAGCACGCAATGGAGCACAGAAACCCAATGAAAAACCACGGCTGCACAAAGACGACAGACAAGAAGACCGAGCGCGTCCCAAAGCGCGCATGCGCGATACCAACAGCAAGTGCGCATGCGCGGCTTTTATTTTCAGTTTTTTTTTTCTTTTTCACACAAGTGTTTTGCTCCCTCAAGGGCATTTCGGGGATCAGTGCGGGCTGTTTTGTTTTGATGGCGTTTTTATGAAAATCGTTCGTCCCGCAATGACTTCCTGGGGCTCTTTTTGGTGCCCAGTAACTTTTTGGTTGTTGGTTTATATGCAGAAAACACGCATTGCCAATTTTTGAAGAAACATAAATTTGGGAGCTCCACATTCGGGTCATTTCGGGAGATCCAAGGGAGATGGTGTGGTGTATATATATATATATATATATATATATATATATATATATATATATATATATATATATATATATATATATATATATATATATATATATATATATATATATATATATATATTGCCACGCGCTATTCTTATTTTCACTTTTGTTGTATTCGGTTTTCGCCCACAGAGACCGTCAACAAAGCTCAGCTCAAGCCGCGCCTTATTGTTCTAGAACCTTCGCGATTATTGTAGATCGTTTTGTTAAGATTGCACGCAAGACGCGACCACTCGAGATTATTCCAGAGCTTCCGCGATGACCTGTGATAAGGCTAGAATGTTCGACGCGTGATGCATAAAAGCCGGCGCGCTCCAACGATGTTCAGTTTTCATTGACGGCCGACGCTCTGTTCGCCGCTATCAGTGCCAGCGTGTATTGCTGTAATCTGACTTTCAGTTTACCGGCCACAAGTTCGGCCTAATAAACAGTTTCATCTTGAACATACCGACTGCTGCTTGGGTCGACTTCGGGCCGTACAAGGTGCTTCGACGTCTCGGTGCTCTGGACTACGAGGTCGTCCCGGACGGCATCACGAACTCTCAACGGCGCCGTGCGCGACCTGAAGTCGTCCATGTCGTGCGCCTCAAGCCGTATTACGCGCGTTAGCAAACCCGAGGACTGCACTTATTGCTTAATTATTGTACGTTCTTTCTTTATTGTTGTGATTTATTGTTGCATGCATTTTCCCCCCGTGTTCGTTTTAAGCATCGGGACGATGCTTTTTCAGAGGGGGGGCATTGCCACGCGCTATTCTTATTTTCACTTTTGTTGTATTCGGTTTTCGCCCACAGAGACCGTCAACAAAGCTCAGCTCAAACCGCGCCTTATTGTTCTAGAACCTTCGCGATTATTGTAGATCGTTTTGTTAAGATTGCACGCAAGACGCGACCACTCGAGATTATTCCAGAGCTTCCGCGATGACCTGTGATAAGGCTAGAATGTTCGACGCGTGATGCATAAAAGCCGGCGCGCTCCAACGATGTTCAGTTTTCATTGACGGCCGACGCTCTGTTCGCCGCTATCAGTGCCAGCGTGTATTGCTGTAATCTGACTTTCAGTTTACCGGCCACAAGTTCGGCCTAATAAACAGTTTCATCTTGAACATACCGACTGCTGCTTGGGTCAACGTCACGACCACGTGACAATATATATATATATATATATATATATATATATATGGCCGACGGAGTGAGCAAGGCTGGGCCCATAGAGTTTCCTAAAATTAACTAGAGGGGACTCTGGCGCTGCGATCGTTCAGCCACCATGGGAATGATGGGTAGTACACGTATTTGCCTAGTCTTCGTGCTTCCGGCTTCGAACGCACTTGTGGCTTTGTTTATTGTTGCGTTTTCGTTCTGTTTCGGATAAAAGAATGAAGCGTTGTGAACTTCGTGAGCGTACTTGAATTTGTGAGCCTAAAAAGGTTACGGTGGTGAAGCGTAACTGCTAAACCTTTGCTGAACTTCGTATTGCGGCAAAGCGAATTCAGGCCACACGCAGCCAAAAGAACGAAGACTAGGCAAGACTAGGCAAATTTGTGTACTACCCATGATTCCCATGTTGGCTGAAGCGCCGTCTGTTGCAGCCGCCGTAGACACTAGCGCCAGAGTTCCCCTCTAGTGTATTTATAGGAAACTCTATGGCTGCCCCCCCCCCCCACTCGCGAACGAGTTGGTACGCCACTGGGAATGTAACCCTCGGATATGTCGCGCGGATCTTCTACATTTTTCACTGCTCAGTGACGAGCACTACCCAACGTCTCATAAGAAAATCGTATTACCGCCATGCTACCCTACGCTGGCCGAAAAATACCGAAAGTACCCTACAGGTAGGTTAATTACCCTACGGTTGGCAACCCTGGCGTGCACACATCATGAGCACTCCGACTTGGCGAAATATTTACGCCACACAATCGTTTCAGGGGTCGCGGGACGCGCGCGCGATTCAACAGCGTTCCAGACGTCTTCCCATGCCACGCGCAGCAGTTCTAGAAAGTAGATGGAGCTCTGACGAGTGCTAGACAGAAGATAAAAGATGCCAAGGGGGTTGAGGGCTCCCTGCTGTAAAACACCTGTCGCTGTCGATGTCTTTTTGGCTGCTAAATTTGGCCACAGATGCTACGTTGATCTCGACTGTCGCGACATCTAGTGCGCAGCAGTGTGAGCACCATTTGTTCCTTCGCGTTCACTGTCCCTTCTAAAACTGCTGCATACCGGGCGTCGTGACCGCTGGCATCAATGTAGCGCGTCTACAGGCAATTAGCCTCGAGGGCCACCACTGGAAACGCCGGCGCCACCGTCGGCGTGACGTGCTTGGCAGGATCACGCGGTCTCGGCGGCCGCGTCGGCTGCTAGCGGAGCGCTGCCGCGTGCTTTGTAAATGAGTTTCAAGCTCCACCTGCGCTGCGGTCGGTACGAATACGGAGGCTTTCTCGCATTTTGAACCCAACTGAACCCATTGTAACAGGAGAGGCTGGCTCCGAAAGTGATGAACATGCTGCTCTTACTGCTCGGTGCCGTAGTGCCGGACGTACGCAACGAAGTCCGGTATAAGCCTGCACGGTGCCCGTGGGACAAGAAACTGCGTGAAGAGTGCGTTGTGGTGCTAAGAACTGGCAAGCAGCGATCGGATACGAGTCATGTGTACAACAAGCACTTCCGCGACGACGATTTTCGCTACTGCGTCGGGGTTGTGATGTTGAGTTGCTGAAAGGGCGCACTGCGACGATCGTCCGCGCGCGCTTCCCGCCGGCTAATGGTCTCCTATCTACCGCAGTATGGAAAAGGCGCTGCCTTTTGCATCCTGCGATACCGTCTCAGAACGTTCCTTTGCGACCTCTTGATCGTCGGCCCCGTCCTCAGCGTCTACAATATGGGCTGTAGATACTTGAGTGACTGTTTAGATACGTTGTATTTAAAAAACTCGCAAGGTTCCTTGTAGATTCCCCTAAGATGACCAGAAGGCGAAAGCCACCTTCTTCTCCTTCGTGTCAGTCAATGTATTGATTTTCCCCACCCCGCTCCAAAAAACTTTGTGCACCTAACGAAGTTTTAGACTGCCTCCGTGATCGGCCCACCGATCACGGAGGCTGTGGAAAGCGACCATGTCGTGTGAACACGTCATCATGTGACATCACGTTATGTGACGTCATGGCGACGTCATGACGTCTTCACAAATTTGGGCAATCTGTGACGTCATGATGACGACATCTGGTGACGTCATCACATGATGGTGATTTATTTATTTTTTTTGCATTACTCGTGCCGGTGCCGACGAGGCGGGATGCTGACGGTCAATCTTCCCTTTTGATGAGGCATCGAAGGTTTTCGCCTTCATAACCTATACGCGACGTTTGCTGGTGGATGTACATAGCGAGCGAGTCAAATGCTGCGGCTGATGTGTGCTGCATTTATGTTGGCAATAACATTCTTTCAGTCTCGTGCATTCTCATGACGCAAACGCTACGTGCGATAAAAAGCCCAAATTTACTTGTGCCACTCTCAAACTCAAGTTGGGCCTATCCAACCCCATGCTTTTTTTGGAGCCTTATTTAATTATGTGGAAAAGATGCCGCGCTGTTGGCGTTAGACTCGACATACTTCCCTAATTGCTGGGCAACTCGCCAAATAATGCTGGGCATTAAAGTTTTGCATTTCACTCTTTACGTGTCCTTGTTACCCTGCTTTGCAGCTGCAGGTTGCTGCAATACCTTCCCTTTCTTTCACCGCTATTTCAAGTTCAGGTAGGTCCTTGTTCACATCGACGTTTGCAGAACAAGTGCGGCGAACGCTATACTGTATTTTTCATTTGTTTCCTTGGTGTTGTATGCTACTACATGGCCTCGTAGACCACCTCTTTCCCATCAGCAATCTCGAAGTGGTGAAGCTTTGGTCTATTAAATTGTTGATGGCAGAGAGCGGCAAGTTCAGTTGAATGCAATGGGAACGATAATTAAGCAACATATAAAAAAGGCATCGCATTTTCTCACGCTTTGTGTGACCACCAAACGAAACGAACACACTGAAATAACAGGAGCAGCGGCAATTGCTCGCTTAGAAGACCGACCTATATGCAGTGCGAGGCAATATGTCAAATTACATTGAAATATACATTAATTTTGACTGAAAAAAAAAAACGTTGAATCGTAGGGACGGCACATCACAAGTTGCCAAAAAAATTTGGAACTTCTCTGAGAGCGGCCGTGCAACAATAGTTTTTGTGTACTCACAAATTCTCATTTTTTTGCGGCCTAAAGTTCACGGCACGGCGCCAAAACACGCTCGTAGCGAAAGCGAAACCATGAGTACGAACATATACATGCAGACGCTCATACATGCAAAAGCTCCGTCGGTCGCCGTGAACCCGTGCTATCGCTGTCTTGGGGCTTCTTTCTGTTATGCTACATTTAGGTATACAGGCGTCTACTCTAACAAAATGTTTCACATAGTTTGTACTCAGCGACTGACTATACATTTCACGCAAGAAGCCGGCTCAGGGGCCTCATCGCGGTGACTGCGTGAAGCGGGCGCTCCGTTTTCTGCAAAGAGACAGCGACTGTAAACTATATTGTGCTTTCTTTTCATCGGAAATTATTATTTTAACAGTACAGAACATATTTCGTTTTGAAAGTACGCACAGAAATGTCCTGGAGCGTTTCCGCGAGGTATTTTGTACAGCGCCGACAGCAAATCTTATGGGGAGCGCGCGGCGGTATCCGAGGCGCCCGATAGAGGGCGACTCCGTAACTCCTCGAGGCCAATATCAACGCCTTCACCTCTCGTCACGGAGGAAGGAATAACTCAGGAGAGGGCACGCCCAGCCGGCGCGATACGCAAAAAGTGTGGAGGAAATGACGTCATGGCGGCCATATCCACTGGGCACAATGGCGGCGTTGCTATGGTTACGTGTTGTGCAGTGTAGCTGGCGTAGCGGCGGCGGCAAAGGCGGCGGCATGTGCGTGTGTGCCTCCGTAGGTCTCGTACTCAACCGCGGCGGACGATATCCATGCTTTGTGCCGCGTTGGTAGCTACGCAGTGCTCTCCCGGCGGTTATTGTACCTAGCAACGTTTACAAGACCTGTTGTTAGCCACGGGGCCTCAACAGTGCGTGAAAGGATCGCGTATATTCACGTGCCGTGCAGCGGATGACGCCGATGAAGTATTCGATGTGCTCAGCAAAATCGGGTTCAGGCACCGTGACAAAACGGAACCACGACGAACGCCTTGCAGGTCAGTGACAGTTGTGCAGTGTTCCTGCTTGTGACAACGGACGAAACGTTTGTACTCCGCTAGACGAAATCAGGACACCATGTGCACATGTAGTTTCGTGTTCGATATGTGTACAGTAAGAACTTGCTGTGCGCATTAAAATACCTTTTCTGTTTTGCTTGCTATGCTCGCCCATGGAAGTGTGCTCTCGGCGTTACAACAACCGCGTTCAAGTGTCACTCGTACACGCACCGTGCACAAGGTCGACCACCGCGGTTGCACAATGCTGACGCCGGTGAGCGTTTACGTGGAACCCGAGCACGGTGGCCGGGCGCCGCTTGGGAAACGGAATGCAACCATAGAAGGCGGCGCACGGCCGATCGTGTTGTCCGTACAGTGCGTGAATATATGTCGTGAAAAGATTGACAGCATACTCGCCGTAGTCAGTGCATCTAGCATGGCGATCTCTTGTGTTTACTTCCTTGTCGACGAGCTCTTACTCGCTGTTATTACTCGGACGAAATGATTTCGCCAACTGTATCGCGCTTGCCCACCGTTTTAAGTCCCGTTCCGTTGGTTTCGGATAGCCTCAACGCGCGTGCCGTGCAGCCCACGTGGTTTTCGAGCCGGAGAGGGAAACGCGCCTTCTACTTCGCTTGTCACATGTAAACAAGAGAGGAGCATCTGCCCAGTCAATATGGCCGACTTCCGGCTTCACCACGGCTTCACAGAGAGTGACGTCAGGGCCTCTCCTGAGTTATTCCTTCCTCCGTGCCTCTCGTGTTTCCACTGACGTGCAGCAAGCCCACTACCTATCTTCTAGGTCACTATCCGATGCTGCCCAAAGCAGCGCTCTAGCGACGGCGGCTACCTACAGTAAAAGGCAACGCATAGGCATCAGTGAGAGAACTTACTATGTGGATCCTTCTTTGTTTTACAGCGAAGCCGTCTGCGGCTATAGTCTGGAAAAAAGTGCGTCCGAGACGATCACAAAAACACACCACACCCACGGCGTTGTCGCGCCATCTCTCAAGCGTAGCGCGAAGCCGGCACCGTATCAACTGCGTGAGGATTTCATGCCGCCTTCATCAGATGGCGGGAGCACGTTGCGCGCCAGTGTAAAGCTTGATGGGGCAATAGAAACGTACGTGAGTTATTTTGGCGCTAACCATGGTTGCCGATGGTAGCTACTTTGCACCAACTTGGCTCTTTTAGGACCCCGTCTTGGTACGAAAACTTCAGGTTAGTGCCATGGCTACTTTTTTGGTTACATTGAACTTCTATTACGCATTTAGTAGCCAATTTTCTTATTACCACCGCGGTGGTGCAGCTGTTACGTACGGTGTTCGTCTACTGACTATCAGGTCGCGGCTTCGATCCCGGTGGCGGCAGCCGCAGCCGCAGACGAAATGGTAGAGGCCCGTGCACTGCGCGATGTCAGTGCACGTTAAGTAACACCGGAGGATCGAAATTTCCGGAGCACTCCACTACGGAATCCCTCATAATCATATTGTGGTTTTCGGACATAATACCCCACATATCATTGATTTTCTTCTTATTTGCACGTAAAAGAACGAAGAAGCTACCACTATTTTCAACCTTTTCCGTCGCTTTAGCGGGCGCGTGCTCCTGTCCTCGCCCCAGCAGCAGGCTGGTGCGCATCGAGGCACCCCAACGCAACTCACGGCGCCCCTGCAAAGACAAAGTTGCGCGAATGTTGGCAAACGCGTGACTAGTACGGAGCTTAAGCTGCCCGCTATCTATTCTGACGTCAGTTTCTGATGCTTAAAGCGAAGCGCGTGCTCTCCACACCAAAGATCCACACCAAAATGAAGCTTGTCTGTTCTTGTCAATCTAATAATCAATTTCAGTGTGCGGCTTCAAGGAAAACAAAGCTTGCATGTCCGTGTCCTGTGTTCTCTGTCCCTGTCCGAGTATTTACGCCAGTCAATTCAACTTCAACAAATGTTTAATGTTCCCACTAGCTTGTTGGTGGGAATGCTCCAAAATTACTCCGGCAAGAACTCTAACCTGCATAACCATATAGTGGCGCATTGTTCTTCTCCGTACTAACCATTTCGATTTGGTTACTTCGCCACCTGGTGCTAAATATGGTTTATGGAATTAATTATCAGGAAATGCAAGGTCATTCGTGTCGTCCGAAATAGTAACAGTATGTCTATTTACCTCTTGAGCAGCCTTGAATGAGAACCCATCACTGGTTATGAGAATTTATATATTCGTATATGACGTATGCAAATATATAGTATGTGATTCCCTCTCTAACTAAATGGCGCTGAATAACAGTAACGAAATTCAGCGTATCTCTCTCTCAATCTTTAAAAGCGCACAACAGTTTTTGCCACTTGAGCTTAGTGCGTAGTATCTACCACCGTACCGTCGTACAGAACACCTTCTCTCTCTTTTTTAATTACCGCACTGTACGTCCTATCGATTTGGTTATAGCCATGAGGTAGGCATTCTATTTTATAAAACCCGAAGTTTTTCTAACGCACGCAAGAAACGAGTGGAATCACTTTCCTTATTGATAATCTTCGCGTTCACAACGCAGTAACCACCACTGCACAAGTACTAGACTATTGGAAGTCTGTTCCTTTCTTTTTTACTGAGTGCTCCGGTTGCTTTTTTGTTTCTGTTTGATCCACTCTCCTTTGTAATTCTCTTGGCCTTGCGGTACAAAAATAAATAAATAAATATTTAATAAACCATTTTTTTTTGCACCTGTGGCTTAAGACAAAGCAAGAGAGAAAAAAAATTACTATCTTATTTCAGTGTCTTTGCATGTTTGAAATAA
>JALIZH010003776.1:0-20504 GCA_030522465.1 Rhipicephalus appendiculatus
CGCTTCCTCCAGCGCCAAAGCGACAACGGCAGCAGATTTGGTGTGATACGGGAGCAGACGACGCAAGCGGCGGCAAGCCACTGCGCCGTGCTTTGGTGCTTCGCTTGAGGCGTTTCCGTTCCCACTTGCTTTCAAAAGACAGTTAATTGTTAGCAGCCGTGAGGAAACCGTAGGTTAGCGCATGCGCTTTTTTTTCGCCAGACCTCGTGCCCCCTCAGGCGAACGCGGCCACATCAAATTCTTGGCGAAAACGACAACGGATGCGACGAGCCCGTTGAGCGAAACTGCAATCGTCTAGCGCGGGCCACTTCGCACACTAAACGATCAAAGCTTATCACCCTCGGGCTTCCGTGGCAGCAAACTCGGCGGCAGCTTGAAACAGACGACAGCAGCGATTGTACTGATCGCATTGATAGCGCGGACGCACCGTCGCTCTGACCCCTGGCCAAGCGAGAAAAGCACGAAAAGCATTGGCATCGGAAAAGGCGTCGTTCACGATTGCTCCCCCTGTGCGAGCGACTGAGAACATCCTTCCAAATCTGCGCTTGTTGCCGCTAGAGGCGCCTTCATGAGTTACGTCTGCACGGAGCCTATATTCGTGAAGCTCGACGATTGTCTGAGATCACTGTATGAAGATTATGCGCAGGACACGATTAGCCAAGTTTTATCGATACCTTTCGCAAGCACCAGCGATAACGCTATAACCTTCAATGCCGCGTTATAAATACCGATGTGCCTTACCCCTGATTAGATTATCGACGGCCGACGCTCTGCTCGCCGCTATCTGTGTACAGCGTGTATGGTTGTAGTCTGGGCTTTATTTTCTCGGGCACAGGTTAGCCCAAATAAAAATTTTCACCTTGAACACGCCTACTGCTTACTGCCTTCGTCCACGTCACGACCGCGTGACAATATACCCGACTAGGGGGAGCCAGCAGGCCAGAAGAGAGCCAGTAATGAACAAGCATTGACTAGTGAAACGCTTTTCGCGCATACCCTTACGTAGAACATTGAACAAAACCACCCAGTGTGGTCCGTTTTTTATTTTTTTTTTTTGGTTCTGGTGCGCCAATAAAATTTAACCGTAAAACCACGCTCCTGTTTTTTTTTTCTTTTTTTTCAGTCTAGTGGTTACGCAGTCTAGCCGGTCGGAAACGTATTTTATATGTAAGGACACTTCGAGCTGAAAATCATCGTAAAGTCGGCTAAGAAAGTACTTCACGCTTCGTCTTCGTGGTAACTACGGAGCCGAATGCTGCAGCAAAGTACGCGTGTAAAAGTTACACAAGAAAACGTAAAAAAGAAGGAAGACAAAATGGACGGGCGACAGGGGTGTCACGTTCAACTTTCCGAATGCACAAATGGGGCAGCCGAAACCGCAGAAACGAGTGAGACGGTGTGACAGCAGCCAATTAGGAGCCGTCCGACCACTTCGACGTGTCTAGGAAGACCTGAAAGATTGGCGCTGACTCCTGCACACTTCAAAGCCTCGCAAGTGGCAGCTTCGTGGACGGCCGAATCGAACCGCTCGATATTTTCCTCTTTCACTTATTGCTTGTGCATTTCGTTCCTTCCTGCTGTCTCTGTATTTCTGGTAGAGATTTTCAAAGCCACGAAAGCTAAACATCTTCAAATGCATACCGTTGTCGAGTATACTAAACAGCAAAATCCAACCTAAGACTCGGGTTCAACGCGTATTCGTTGCCCGGAAGTATGAAGAGAATGGGTACTTGCTTATCTCTTTTTTCTCGTTAGCACAAGTAATTAGAGAACCACACGACTTGGGAATAGGATTAGCTTGGACCACTTGGTACTCTTAAGTGTCTTAGAGGCAGTGTTCTAAACTATAGGAAGTCAAAAGCAGCGCGACGAGCTTATTTAAGCAGGAATGGTTCTTTGCAGTGAATACTTGGTGATTCCCGCGTCAGTGTTGAGATGTTTTCTTCCACTATACGTATATGACACGTGTTTTACTGCGCTGTAGAGTATATACGGTTTGAAGAGCGAGAATTTAGGATTAAGTAGTGTGCGTTTTTTATCCCAGCGTCTCCTGTTATTTTTTTACATATCGGTGTAATTTCGGCTCAGACATTTACATGAGAGTCAACTTCACCTTTAGTGGCCTTGTTTGCCGCGGTATGATATGGTTATCACGACTCGTAACAGCCGTTATAATAATAAAAAAAGAACGATGTCGTCTTCCAATCCCTTAGTACTGCACATTTTGCTAAAATATTCTAAAAGGTGAGTGTTCATGATTGAAAAAAAAATTTCGGCAGATCGCACGTGCCATGAAATCGATGCTATGCGATGCATGCAGATGAAAGTCGACTGGGATGTAATTTTTTTTATTGAGCGAAACGTTACGAAATGACGCCAAAGATATGTACAAATGTTGTACGCACAGAAAATGTTGAACAGTCGCATATATCTTATGTAACCTGTTATGTAATAACGATGCCAACAGCATCGTGGATACTACCAACCCCAGAAGCGGTAAGGTGATGTCTAGCGTTTGAGCTTGCAAGGATGGCAGCCCTGGCTAGTGCTACGTAGACAAACTTCAGTGGATGGCGCTAAAGTATAAAAATTGACGTTGACCAGACGTGACGCCTGTATCATAGCACTACATATGTAATGTTTACAATATAAAATTAGATGGCCAGCACTGCAACCACAATTGACGTTTCCTTATCCTTACGCCTGCCGTAAGTACTAAGTACTCTGTGACACATTTGGAAGAACAGCCGGAATTAAAATCGCACAGAAGAGCGAATCGGAGCGAAAACGACGTGCAGCCGCAGCCGCTAGCTTCTCTGGCTTTCACGTTCTTAATAGTGGAAGGGCGCTGATTGTCATGACGGCCAGCGCAAACGAAACACGGAAAAAGCAGAGAACCACGACACAAGCGCTGGCTCTTCTTTGTCCGTGTTTCTTTTTTTTTTTTTGCGCTGGCTGTCATGACCATTTTACAACTCGCCCAACTCGCTAGGCTCTGATTGTTTTACATTTGTATGCTTCGACGTAGTGTTTTCTCATAGTCCATTCCTTTCTATTTTATGGTTGCTTCCTGAGATTTCTGAAATAAGACCAGTATCAAATATAGGCGGGACTCTAAAGAAATCCACATTTCAACAACGCGCGCAGTGTCTTCACTTGCCTTAGCCAGCATCTTCAAATTGCGGTGTTTACCAGAAACCGCATTACTATATACGTCCCAGCAGGCGTTTGGTGTGTGGCGACACCACGGACCCGAGCTAACGGGGGGTTCAACCCCCCTCCCACGCTTCGCCGTGCGTGGCTGAGCCGTGTCCGGGGAAAAGGGGATCCTGGGGGTTGAGCCGACGCCGGGTGATTGGACCTTTAAGGCCCCCCGGCAGAGGCAACACACCCCTTTGGCCCCGGCTTCACGTAGACGGCACCCCTGGGCTGACCCACCCAGGGGAAATCGGCGGTCGCCTTTTCCTGTCCCCCCTCTCTTATCTTTCTCTTTCCTATCTTCTTTCCTTTCTGTCCTGTCTCCTACTCCCTTCAATTACTTCCTCATTTCCGTAGGCGGCTCAGGGTTAACCATGTATATGTGTCCTCTCTTGGACATAGTATATTAGGTTATAGCGGCATTGTACGGCTGGCGTCTGCAGCCTTACATGTTAAGTGCTGCAGCGTCCCCTAGTTGGACTCCATGGTGGGTGGCCGCCACTGCTGCCGAAACACACACAACTATCATGGAAACACCCCCATTCCCCCGCCTCCTTGATCGCTACCCTCACAAGAGGGTGCGCACCGACGAAATTCTAAATTCTCTGACCCGACCAACAGAAATCTTCCCGAAATTTCACGTGCTCCACAGCCAGAACCCCGAAAAACTCGCAAGAACCATCTCCCCGTTCATAGTCTCAAAATCCTTGACCGAATCCCTAGGGCCAGGCTACAAGGTAACCAAAATGGCGAGTGGTGACCTCCTCCTCGAGGTGCCAGCAAAACAGCAGTATGAAAAACTCAGCAGTCTCGAATCACTTGGAAACATACCAATCTCAGTGACACCCCATAGGTCCATGAACAGTTCACGCGGAGTCGTCTCAGAAGGAGACCTCATTGACTTGTCTGAAGCCGAATTGCTAGAGGGTTGGAAGAACCAAAACGTAACCGATGTAAAACGGATCATTATCAGAAGAGATGGCAAGGAAATACCAACTAAACACCTTATTCTTACATTCGCAAGCAGTGTCCTCCCCAAACCATCGAAACAGGCTACATCAAATTAACTGTCAGACAATACATCCCTAATCCCAGACGATGCTTCAAATGCCAAAGATTCGGCCACGGATCACTCAGTTGCCGTGGTCATCAAACCTGTGCTAAATGCGGTGTGCAAGGTCACCCATCCGAAAACTGTGTCGGCACACCACACTGTGTCAACTGTAATGGAAATCATCCTGCATACTCACGTTCATGTCCAAACTGGCAAAAAGAAAAAGACATCATCACATTGAAGTACAAAGACAACATCTCTTTCCGTGAAGCCCGTAAAAGGTGCTCACCCTTTCATACAACACCCTACGCTGATGCGGCGCGCCGGGGGGCAACGTCGCATCGGCCCCCCGCCACTCCTTCGGCCTGCACAGAGCGAGCCGTCGGCTGTGGCACCTGCCCCCAAGGCGGCAGTAGTCCAGACTGCTCCGCCAACTCAAGAACAGGGACCGGCGACTTCAGGGCCGTCGGGTCTCAAGGCCTCGTCTCGCCAGGCGAGGCCCGAAACTCGAGCCTCCAGCCCGCACGTGCGGGCATCCAGTGCCTCCCAGGAGGCAATGGATACATCGGTACCCCTGGTGCCGAAACAGCGGCGCAGTTCCTTGGACCGCGCCAAGAAGACGAAAAAGCCAATAACGGGGCCGGACGAACGTCCGGCCACCTGAAACATAAAGCAGTTCTTTTGAACACACCACACTCTCTTATTGTACACACAGCAGCTTTTCAAACCTAATATGCAGACACAAATATTACAGTGGAACATCCGAGGCCTTCTTCGAAACCTCGATGACCTACAAGAACTCCTCCACGAACACAATCCAAAAGTGCTGTGTGTACAAGAGACACACTTAAAATCCAAAAACACGAACTTTCTACGCAGTTACGTTATTTTCCGAAAGCACCGGGATGATGCTGTAGCATCATCTGGCGGTGTGGCCATTATAGTTGATCAAGGAATAGCATGCAGACACTTACCACTCCAAACGTCCCTTGAGGCAGTGGCTGTTCGAGCGGTTCTTTTGAATAAGCTCGTCACCATTTGCTCTTTATACATACCCCCACACTACAAGCTCCAAAAACATGAATTCCAATCGTTAATAGATCAACTCCCAGAACCTTATCTCATCCTTGGAGACTTGAATGCACACAGCAGTCTGTGGGGTGACCCTCGCTGTGATGCACGAGGCCGTCTCATTGAACATTTCCTTTTCTCTTCCGGTGCATGTCTCTTGAACAGGAAAGAGCCAACATATTACAGTCTTGCTAACAATACTTACTCATCCATAGATCTAAGTATTGCATCTCCATCTCTTCTACCCCTACTCACATGGAAAGTCATCAATAATCCTTACGGAAGTGACCACTTTCCTGTAGTACTGAGCACACCAATATCGAATGAATGTCCTGCGCGGGTTCCCAAATGGCACACGGACAAAGCCGATTGGGAACAGTTTAAAAAACTTACTCGCTTAAATTGGACTGACATGTCTGGTTTGAGCATAGATGCGGCCGTAGAATACTTTACAGCTTTTTTGGTAGATGCTGCAACCAAATGTATCCCACAAACAACTGGACTGCCCGGAAAGCGACGTGTGCCTTGGTGGAACAATGAATGTAGAAACGCCCGAAAGAAGCAAAACAAAGCATGGAGGTTGCTTCGGAACTCACCGACAGCCGAGAATCTTGACAGCTTTAAAAACATTAAGTCTCAAGGCAGAAGAACGCGCAGACAGGCTAGAAGGGAGAGCTGGCAGAAATTTTTATCCGGAATAAATTCATATACACAAGAGGCGAGAGTATGGAACATGGTTGGTAAGGTAGCAGGACGACAAGCACATTCACTCCCTTTAGTAACTACACAGGGCGACAGCTTGGAAGACCAGGCGACCTTCCTCGGCGCACATTTTGAGCAGGTCTCCAGCTCATCGCACTACACTGCAACCTTCCAACAATACAAAACAAGAATCGAAAAACAGAATCTAGAGCGCAAATCCACAAAACACGAGCCATACAATGAACCTTTCGTCTTAGCCGAGCTACAGGCATCGCTAAACTGCTGCAACGATTCCGCCCCCAGGCTCTGATCGTGTAGTGTATAAAATGTTAAAACATCTGCCCTCTGAAACTCAAAAGTCCCTTCTTTCCCCTGTATAATGCTGTTTGGTTTTCCGGCGAGATCCCCTCTGCCTGGAAAGAAGCCATAGTTATTCCGATTCTTAAGCAAGGCAAGAATCCATCATCCGTTACCAGTTACAGGCCCATTGCACTAACAAGCTGTCTGTGTAAACTTTTTGAAAAGATGGTGAACCGCCGACTAATACACTTCCTAGAAACAAACAATCTACTGGACCCATACCAGTGCGGATTTCGCGAGGGCAGATCCACCACTGACCACCTCTTACGAATCGAGGCACAAATCCGTGACGCTTTTGTCCATAACCAATTTTTCCTTTCCGTGTTCCTAGATATAGAAAAAGCTTATGACACTACATGGCGCTTCGGTATACTGCGAGACCTCGCACATTTAGGTGTGCGGGGCAGAATGTTAACCATAATCGACAGCTACCTGTCCAATCGGACATTCCGTGTCCGAGTGGGCACTGTTCTGTCTCAAACATTTGTCCAAGAAACAGGAGTGCCGCAAGGTGGCGTATTGAGTTGTACGCTATTTATTATCAAAATGAATTCCTTGCGCCTGTCCATGCCCCGCAATATGTTTTATTGCGCATATGTCGACGATGTTCAGGTCGGTTTCAAATCGTGCAACCTTTCCATGTGTGAACGGCAGGTTCAGTTGGGCTTGAACAAGGTCTCTAAATGGGCAGACGAAAATGGCTTTAAACTGAACCCACTAAAGAGCACTTGTGTCCTATTCTCCAGAAAGAGAGGCCTTCATCTCGATCCGGACATTTATCTGTACGGTCAACGTCTGTCTCTAAAAACTGAGCATAAGTTCCTGGGTGTAATATTAGACACCAAACTTACCTTTATACCGCACATCAAGTATCTAAAAAACAAGTGCCTAAAAACAATGAGTATACTGAAAGTGTTGTCACGCACGACATGGGGTAGTGACAAAAAGTGTCTGATGAACCTACATAAAAGCCTCATACGCACGCGCCTAGATTACGGGGCAATAATCTACCAGTCTGCGACTCCAACTGCACTAAAGATGCTTGATCCTGTTCACCATCTAGGGATTCGTCTTTCTACGGGTGCTTTTCGCACCAGCCCCGTAGAAAGCCTCTACGTTGAATCTAACGAGTGGTCGCTGCACCTGCAGAGAACCTACATGTCTTTTCTATATTATTTCAAAGTGAACGCAGACAAAGAACACCCTTCACATTCTACAATTAATGATACGTCCAGCTCTGCCCTATTTGAAAACCGGCCTTCGTTCAGACAGCCCTACTCACTTCATGTGAGGGGCCTAGCTGAGAAAACGGGTGTGCCACTTGAACACCGTTTGATGGCTCCCGCAGCGTATCTGCCGCCGTGGGAGTGGCAGACTATAGAATGCGATGTATCTTTCTTAGAGGTTACGAAGCACGCGCCCATTGTACATATCCGCACATACTTCCTTGAACTGCAACACAAATACACATGTCCTGAATTCTTTACAGATGCCTCAAAGTCTTACACTTCTGTGTCGTACGCAGCGGTCGGTCCATTATTTTCGGATGCCGGCGTTCTGCATCCTGATACAAGCATCTTCACCGCTGAAGCATATGCGATACTTGCGGCTGTTAAACACATTAAGCAACTAAAAATACAAAAGGCAGTAATTTACACGGATTTCCTGAGCGTCGTAAAAGCTCTGAAAACACTTAAAAAACACAAGAACCCGGTCCTTGTCTCCCTTTACTCATCTTTATGCACAGCCTACACATCCAAACAGCATGTCGTAGTGTGCTGGGTGCCAGGGCACCGCGAGATCCAAGGTAACGTGTTGGCGGACCAGCTGGCCGCATCCGCCCACGAGAACACTGCCGATACATCCACGCCCGTCCCTGCGCTGGACTTAAAACCTTTCCTTAAACGAAAGCTCCGAGCTTATTGGCAGAACACATGGGACAGGCAGACAGAAAATAAACTACACGTTATCAAGCCGCACCTTGGTAATTGGCCGCAAGTATCAAAGTCACGCCGCACAGAAGTTACACTTACAAGGCTAAGAACAGGACATACACACAGTACACATTCATACCTTCTGTCCGGTGGTGATCCACCTCTGTGCGATAAATGTGGTGGATCACTCACTGTCCTGCACATACTTATACAATGCAGTGAATTAGAGTCTATTAGAAAAAAGCACTTCCCATTAGCCTACAAACAACAAATCCCACTGCACCCGCGCATGTTCATCGGCGAAGAGCCGATTTTTAAATATGAGTCATTGTTTGCGTTTTTAAAGGATAGTCATAGCTTTCACATCATATATCAAGGAAATCCGTAGCACGACCTCTCAACAGAGGTTGTTGCTGCGGTAGCTACTCCCAGAAGCACCTGCCTCCCAGCCTTTGGCCTCAAAGGCCTGGAGGAGGCATTCGTGCTCTTTCCCGATCGTTTACTTGTATATACCATGGTCATTTGCAATTCACTCCACACCCATAGATCACATCACATATCACTGCCATAATTTTATACCCTATACACACCTTTTACGCTTGTTTATAGCGCGTGATTTTAGGCCCCTATACAGCCGTAATACACCCTGTCATCGCAATCATTGGTCAACGTGTACAACGCATAAATGACATGGCGCTCTTTGGCCACTCATGGCCCTTGCGCCACAAAACCCCATTAATCATCATCATATACGTCCCAATATAAAGCGCAATTAAAGGCATCGCATATCTGTGCTCACGAATAATCGTAGTATTGAGGGGCGTGAGTGGCCTGCGAGCATTTTATACAGCTATCATTGTGGGGATGGTAACGGGACTGCCCACGTGGTCCTGAATCTGAAACCAAAACGAACTGGGAACGCATTGCTCATACCCGCTAGATAAACTCCTCACCATAAAATAAGGTAATGCTGCGTGCATACTCCGACACATAACAGAAAAAAAAATGTAAAGAACACAACCCGTTAGTGTGTTTTCGTGCTTATATGCGTTATGCTAAATGTGTCGCAATAAAAAATGCATTATCCTGCTTCACTAGCTGCTTTAATTGCTATTAAGGGCGCGTTTCTTTGTTACACTCAACCAAATGAGATTATTATAATTGTTTAGTTATTGCATACTTAATTGTTAAAGTGGCAGGCACAGCAGGAAGTAAAAATTTTGGACATAAAGGCATGACGTTGCTGCTTATGAATGAAGCAATTTTAAGAATTTCGCTAACTAAACTGCACATATGAAGACGCTGCCAGCATATGCGCAGTTTCGAATTTTTAAACGTTGCTTACGCAAACAGTTGAATCCAGTACTTAACAATACCCTTACAAAGGCGGCCTGGCGCCTCCCCCCACACCCTCCTCAAGATATTCGGCAGTAAGTGTGCTTAATAACGATATATTACATAGTGATTTCAACAACGAACACTGACAGTTGGGCATGTGGTATTTGTTCCCGTGTCTGTTTTTACTTTTGCATTGTTTGTGTGACCACGTGCATGCATTTAAGTGTGAGTCGATGTGAATAAAGATTAGTTGAGAGTCCGGCGCCTGTCTTCGCGTATTCTTCGTTTGTGTTTCGTGTTCTTTGCGCCGGTTTTAATCATCCACAACGAACCCCACAGAACCGCCATGCAAAGGCATGAAAGCGAGAGTTAATTAATGATTCGGGGCACTTTGAATTAAGCCCGCAAAATTGATATTTCCACGCGTAAACATTTCCGTGCGCATTAATCGCGCGCTGCCCTTCCGTACGCGCCATTTAGGTGAATTTATTGAGCGGCTTGCTATATATTAATATTTCAGGAATGCGGGAAATATAGCGCAGAAAATTGGTACGGTGGTATGCGGTGTGCTTGAATAAGTAATGTTCGACAAGGTGCCCAACTGAACTGCATAGTTGAAACTTCCATGGTACAGCACGCCGCTAAACGTACCTCATTTTCCGGCGAAATATAAACAATGTGGCAGGCGTGTTCTTCGGACAGCCCGAAAAATGAACTACAAGCACGCCTTTTATAACGACGAAAAATTAGAAAACAAATCTCTTAGTCAAACTATGCTTTCAAAACGCGCTTTCAAATTTACAATTAAAAATTTTAGCGCGCGCTAATCCTCGCGCGGCACCATTTTTATGTGATTATATAAAATATCCTCTCACCTTCATCTCTCCATGGTAGCGAAGGAACCCTGTGAGCGATTTACTTAGCGGGTCTGAACAGACCAAAACCAGGGCTTAAAATTTTCATTTAGCCCCTATAATTAAAACTGCACAGTTTCCATCCGGCTTCAATTTAAGGGTCGCACCTTTTCACATTTCGCTGTAGTCGCGTAATAGCTTCGCCCTATGAAGAAGAGAGAGCGAACAGCTACAGGCATAACATGAGGCGAAGATGACGAGACAGGTACGATAAGTTCATATACCTGCCTTCATTGGGGGGGGGGGGTCATGCGGTAGTTATCCATACTGGTGAAACGCGAAGCCTTAAAGAATGTTTTTCAATTGATAGTGCTGCCAAATTACCTTTAAATGTGCATTTACTTTTGATGCTAGATAAGTAGGGAGCGGGGAAAACGGAGGTAAGGAAATCGTAGTAACAATAATTACTGTGGTTTTACGTGCAAACACGACGATATCGTCATGAGGCACGCAATAGTGAGGAGAGGCGCAATAACTTCGACCACCCGGGGCCCTTTCGTGTGCGCCTAAATCTAAGACAACGGATGTGCTTTGCATTTCGCTACCGTCGAAACGCGGCCGCCGTGGCTGGAGATCAAACCCGTGCCATTGGTCTTAGCGACGCGACACCTTACGTGCTATGCTACCACGGCGGATGCGAGGGAAAGTCAGAGAGGTTAGCATACCAAAGTACCAGCTGGCTACCGTGCGCTGTGAAAAGCAGTTGAGGAAATAAAAGAAGAGCACCGGGAACAGGTATTATTCACGTGTTGGGATGGGATCCATTTGGTGTCAGTTCTTCTTGCGCTAGTGTGCCGTGCTTGTCTTGTCCGCGCCTCTGAATGTCAGTCATTGCGTCGCAACGACCTTGAGGAGCGGGAGCGCAAGTCTGGCTGGCGTGACGTGAGGTCACGTGATCCGCTGCGGAGAGGCGTCACATCTGCGCTCACTCGGAGCCTCGCTACTGCGGTACCACGTGACCGGGCGTAATTAAACACTGTCTGAATAGTCTTTGCAAAGACAAGCCAAACAATTTTCGATCGCGATAACTGGGTTTACGAGTGTTTAAAGCTCACCCGATTTGGTTGTTGTAGTCTGGAGGAAATACGTTTGATAACAAACAGGCTTGCTGGCTATTTGTGGTCGCACCGCTTCGAACGGGACGCCTACAATGTAACCACAATAATCTTTTGGCGTAGAGTTCCAATCGCTGTTAGCGCTCAATAAAGGAGAGGTGCACCAGAGTGACGCTGAACACATCGCCAATCACCTGATGTAAATCTCCTTCCAATGACAATTTCATAAACGGGAAAAATCTTGTCGCGACTCGGGCGTACTTTAGGCACTACGAACAATGTACTTGTAAATGCATTTACAGCACAGTCAAAACACAACACTGTGAAAACAGCTATATTCTAGCAGGTAACTTTGCAAGAAACTTGAAATAAGACATGTAGAGAAGAGTAGCAGCTTTACGTAACTAATTACGTTACTAATTAGTTAGCTGTACCTAAAAGGAACTGTACATCACCGAGGGTACTGCGACAAACCTGCCCGAGTTTGTATTATTCATTATTCGCTTTGTCTCTACAGATAACGTTAATCTTGCTCGCGTGCGACAGCCGTAATATTTTTTGTTTTCTTCTTTTTGTGACTTCCTATGTGATGCCACTTGTACATTCCTCGCTCTTGGACCCTGCTGTTCAGTTTGCGCTAATCGGATTTCATTGGACGCGTTGCTAGGCGAATTTTCCTCAATATCTCGGTATAACTTCTCCGTTTTATGCTTAGAGATCCCCGAATTTTTTCTGTTGCTGTGTGCACGTGCGTCTGAATCTTATCTTTCTTTTGAATCAAACTTGTTCCTAATAACGTTGCTTATGTAACGCAGCGCGTCGTCTCCGCGAAGACTTTCCCGTTTCTTCTTTTTTTACTTATCAGAGCCCGCAAAGTACAACACGATCCAAGCGCTCTTACGTCTCTCCGGAATCTTTCAGTTAAGCGCTTACTGCTTTTGCGAACGGCGTAGACCCATGTTCCACTTGCGGCGCTTGCGCAATGTTTTTTTTTTTGCATTGTTTCACCCGCCCTCACCATCTTTAACCGCTGCTTGACGCATTTCAGCATCGACATTTATTATTCGTGTTATCTCCACTTCCTCTCTTATTTGTACTCCATACAATCTTGCTTATATCCTTCTATAGTTCGATTTATTTGATTATCGCAGAAATGACGCGATTTTCCCATTCCTTTCAAATGATTCTTCAGCCTTTTTTACCTTATTTTCTACAGACCGACATCCTCCAGTTCTTTGTAATCCCAGATATGCTCCAGGGAAAACTCAAATTTTCATCTCTACGTTCATTGGTGTCTCATATATTAGTTTCTTTAATGGGCTTTAAGTATTGTAGCACAGTTGCTTGGCTTATAGCGGCGACATCCTTCCTAAACATGAAGACTGTGCTCTTATTATCACTCCCAAGATTATCTATTTTGGCCTGCTTATGCATAACTATTCACCTCATTTGTAGTATCTATCTATTTTCGAGACCAATTCAAAAGCTCAGATTGCTACTTTGCCTCTACACGCATTTCATGGCATGTGCTATTTACAAAAATGAAAAAAAAAATGAGAACACAGGGTGTAGCTAGAGCCGACGCTTCCACAAGCAGATTTATCATCTACAATACTGAAACTGCCTACCTAAGAGCATGCATGAAGCAGTACGAGCCTTTGGATAGACGATGAGAAAGCACGATCGAGAGCCGGGGCAGGAAAGAAAAAGAGGATGAAGTTAAAAATAAAGCAGCTTAAGATGGACCCTTCTCATTAACCAACCTCTGTGCTATTTGCAATGAACCAGAAACAATAGATCACTTTCTTCTCTCATGCCACCGTTTCGCCTCATTTCTGGAAATCCTGACTGGTAAACTGGTGTTAACACTTACTACCTCCAACCTGTTATCGTTTGGAGCCGGCCAGTTTGGTGCAAGCCGCAGTGCTGTTCTTACTGCGGTACACAAGTTCATACAAGCAACCGGAAGGTTACGCTGCTAGTGTTGCCGACCGATAGAAAAATGTTTTCTTCTTTTTTCCTATCTTTATCGAAATTTTTTTTATAATTCTTTTGCCTCTCTGACTTTTCATTTACATTGCATTTTAGCCTCTTCTTTTTTCTTTTTACGTTGCACAGCCTTTATTTTTCCCATTATAATAGACAGTGTGGCCACTCCCCCTTGTCGGTATGAGGCAGCTTCTCGCAGGCGACAAACATACAAACAAACAAGATGAACGCCAGTTTCATACCGAAGCTTTAATGCTGTTCCGTTCTTTCAAGTAGGAACACTACACTGCATGTGCATGTTTACTACATGCTTATTTTTATGAACAAGATACAGCGCTGGAACGCTACCGTACTCACGATACCTCTCTAAATCATCCTTGTGCACATTCATATGTCCTGTAATACCCCATCGCCTTATTTGTTCGAGCTGTTAATCTTGCTTCTCATATAATAAAATGTTTTCCGTCATGCTGAAAAGCGCCATCGTGGTCAGCTACGCAAACTTCCGACTGACGTAAGCAGAACAAAATCCATAGCCTTCAGCTAGCATGCAAATCTTCCTTTCTATGCGGCAAGGAGAACTTTTTAACTTTTTTTACAGCGAAAGCCGTTCTGCGATCCCAGCAATCGCCGATTTTTGTTGAGTAGCTGTCAACCGTTGGTTTACGTAACCGCTATCGCGCACAGTGCGAAAAAAAAAAAAAAACTTCGGTAGATCCCACGTACCATGGGAATCGATGAGATGCGTAGCATGAGAGGGAAGGTGACTGTGGTATAACTTTGTTCAGCGAAGCGTTACGAAATGACGCAAAACATATGGACAAATGTTATACTCTCATATACGTATGTTGAACAGTCGCGCATGTTTTAATGATGATGATGTGTGGCGTTTAATGGCACAAGGGCCAGTTATGGCCAAAGAGCGCCATGTCATGTGGTGGTGAATTTGCAGTGTGGTCTATGTCATGAATAGATGAGTTGGAAATGGTAGATGCGACATGGCTGTATAAGGGCCTAAAAGAGGTTGTGAATGGCGGAATTTATCCAAGTAATAAAACAATGAGAGTGATCAATAATGCGAGCTATGTACAAAGAGGTGATGGCATAAAATCCACGGGAAGCACTGATGTTCGAGAAGGTACTTAATTAAAGTCTAAAAGTGAGGACCTGTCACTGGAGCTAAAGCTCTCGAAGCGAGGCTGCGCTACGGGTGACCAGGCCAGATTATTTGTAGTTTGTTTACATCATCTAAAAACTTTAGGACTGTTTTAGAATCAAAAAGCGGCTCATTGCTAAGAAAAAATGCTGGATGAAGAGGAATGTGTTCACGATATGCGAGACGAAAGTACTTTTTACGCTGACTTTCTAATTCGGGGCACTGGATGAGGACATGGAGGACCGTAAGGGTGTCACCACACCCGTCACATGTCGGGGGGATGGCTTCCATTTATAAGATAAGAGTGTGTTCCATAGGTGTGTCCTATCCTTAACCTGCAAAGAAGTACTTCCTTATATCTAGCTGTTTTCTCAAATATCCAGTTACCTATTTTTTGGTTTGATTGTATGTAGCTTATTCGATACTTGACTATCCCACTGCCTTTGCCAACATCTCCGCAGCTCAAGACGCAAGAAAGACTTCAGGTCTGTGGGAGGGACAGCTATTTTGTTGTTTGCCTGCTCAAAGTTTACCGAAGTGGCACTTTCGTCAGCAGCTACATTACCTTTTATGCCTTTGTGGCCAGGTACCCAGCATATTATAACGACTTGGCCACCCATATATGCTGAGCATAGCAAACTGTAGAGTTGATTGCAAACAGGGTTTTGATGTTTTTGTAGACTCATTAGAGCTTTAACGACGCTCAATGAGTCGGTGAACACAATTGATTTTGCAAGATTGGTTTGCTTTATATGTTTAACTGCTGAGAGGATCGCATATGCTTCTGCTGTAAATATACTGGTATGTGGGTTCAGTGCACCAGACATGCAAAACGACGGTCCAAGTGCTGCGTAAGCAACACCAGCAGGAGATTTAGAAGCGTCCGCGTAAAATTCTATGCATGAGTACTTGGCCTGCAGCTCAAGGAAGTGTGAACGTATGTGAGTTTCAGGTGCTCGTTTTGATACTTCTACAAAAGACAAGTCGCACTGGATAGTCTGCCAATCCCAAGGCGGTGGAAGCCGGGTGGGGGGCCATTAAGACATTCTCTAGGGAGACACCCATTTCCTCTGCGAGTTCCTTCAAACGGAGAGACAGTGGACGTCTAGTAGCTGGCCTGTTGCGAAACAGCATGGCAGTGGATAAGTCCTCGATAATTGAGTGACATGGGTTACGTACATCTGATTTTACTTTAAATGCATACGAGAAGCTCAAGAATGTCCTCTGTAACTGTAGAGACCATTCATTAGATTCGACGTAAAGGCTTTGTACAGGACTAGTCCTGAAGGCGCCTGTAGCGAGACGGATACCCAAGTGTTGAACAGGATCTAATATTTTCAGTATACTAGGCGTAGCAGAGTTGTATACTATAGCTCCGTAGTCAAGACGCGAGCGTACGAGGCTTTTGTACAAGCTCAAAAGGCATCGTCGGTCACCTCCCCAAGATGTGTGGGACAGGAGCTTCAGTAGATTCATTGTTTTAAGGCACTTTGCTCTCAGATATTTCAAGTGTGAGATAAAAGTTAATTTCGAGTCTAAAATTAGCCCCAGGAATTTGTGTTCTTGGCTCACAGATAGCCTTTCTCCATGGAGATTTATTGCAGGGCTTTGTAGCACACCTCTCTTGTTTGTGAAGAGGACACACGTACTTTTTTGAGGGGTTTAATTTGAAGCCGTTCTCATCTGCCCACCTAGACAGTTTGTTTAAGCCAAGCTGTATTTGTCGCTCGCAGATACTGAGATTACATGACTTGTAACCTATTTGGATGTCGTCCACATATACAGAATAAAATATTTTGCTTGGCATAACGCTATGGAGCGAGTTCATTTTGACAATAAACAGAGTGCAGCTGAGCACACCACCCTGTGGTACACCAGCCTCTTGTGTAAATGGACGAGATAGGGCATTACCGACTCTAACAAGGAACGTGCGATGAGACAGGTAACTATTAATTATGTTCAGCATGTTGCCTTGGAGTCCCATTTCTGCCAGATCACGGATAATTCCAAAACGCCACGTTGTGTCATATGCTTTCTCCATATCTAAAAACACTGATAAGAAGAACTGGCCGTGCACAAAGGCATCACGAATAGCAGTCTCGATGCGGACGAGGTGATCTGTTGTGGATCTTCCTTCTCTGAAACCACATTGTAATGGGTCCAATAGATTATTTACTTCAAGAAAATGGAGCAGCCTCCGATTAATCATTTTCTCAAAGAGTTTGCACAGACAACTTGTCAAAGCTATAGGTCTGTAACTACTGGCGGAGGACGGGTCTTTGCCCTCTTTAAGAATCGGGATTATTATTGCTACTTTCCAGGCAGTCGGAATGTAGCCGGCAAAAAAACATAGAATTGAAGAGTGACAGTAATGTTTTGTAGGTTTCAGGGTGTAGGTGTCTGATCATTTCATACACTATTCGATCCTTTCCAGGGGCTGACTTATTACAACATTTTAGTGCAGCCTGGAGTTCTGCCATGTTGAATGGGCGGTTATAAGGTTCATTTTTATTTCCTTTCCGATGGAGAGGCAACCGTTCTACTTGTCGCCGATACCTCAAGAATGTGTCTGAGTAGTGGGATGAACTAGAAATGTATTCGAAATGTGCCCCTAGACAATTGGCCTGATCCTCAAGAGTGTCGCCCAGCGTATCAACTAGTGGTAGAGGATGGGTTTCCTCGACCTTTTATCCTGTTTACCCTGTTCCATGCCTTTCTTTCGTCGGTATATGAATTGATGCTGGAGACATATGTTTGCCAGCTTTCTCTTTTGGCACGCCGGCGCGTTCTTCTACCTTCCGACTTTATGCTCTTGAAGCTGATCAAGTTTTCTGCCGTTGGTGAGTCGCGAAAAAGACTCCAAGCCTTATTTTGCTTTCTGCGAGCTTCTTTACATTCATCATTCCACCAAGGGACGCGTCGTTTTAAAGGTGAACCATTTGTTTCGGGGATGCAGATTGAGGCCGTATCAATAAGAAACGCCGTGAAATATGAGACTGCATCATCAATGGGGAGTGCAGAGGTGTCTTCCCAGGTCATGTGTGTGAGTTCTTTATACCGCTCCCAGTCAGCTGACTCCACCCTCCAATGGGGTACGCGTGGACAGTACTGATCATTTTTTCTTGATTTAATAATAATCGGGAAATGATCACTCCCATATGTGTTTTTAAGGACATTCCACTGCAGGTATGGAACAAGTGTGCTAGATGCAATGCTTAAATCGATAGATGAGGTTGTATTGTTTGCCATACTATAGAAAGTAGGCTCCTTCGAATTCAGCAAACATGCACTAGTAGAAAGTAGAAAGTTTTCTACTAAACGCCCTCTCGCATCACAGCGGCTATCTCCCCACAGCGTGTTGTGTGCATTAAAATCTCCTACGACAATATAAGGTTCAGGGAGTTCACACATAAAGCTTTCAAATTCTGTTTTTGAGAGAGCGTAGTTCGGGGGAATGTAGATTGATGCAATAGTGACCAGCTTATTAAAAAAGTACTGCACGAATCGCGACTGCTTCTAGAAGAGTTTTAAGCTGCAAATGCTGGCCAGCGATTCCCTTATCAGCGATTATTGCCACACCACCGGACGAGGTGAGGGCGTTATCGCGGTCTTTCCGGTAAATGGCATAGTGCCGGAGAAAGTTTGTGTGCGACGAATTAAGGTGCGTTTCTTGGACGCACAGCACCTTTGGACTGAACTTAAATAGGAGTTCCTTAATGTCATCTAGGTTGTGGAATAAACCTCTAACATTCCACTGCAGTATTTGGGTATCCATTTTGATGTGTTTTATACTGTGCGTCTAAGGAAGGTGAACTCACGAGTCCTTTTCAGGCCCCGTGATGCGGAGTTTTTCTTTCCTGCCGCGCTCGAGTGAGCTGCGACGATCCTTGGGCGTCTGAGACGCCGCAGTTGAGTTAGTAGTATCCATCACCTCTTGTGAGGTGGTAGATACGGCCCGCTCAACAGGGCACGTTCCCGAGATCTTCAGGCCTAACTGCAGACGCAGTAGCCTTGGGTCCAACAGACATGGGAGTCTGCTGGCCCTCTTTGGCAAGGGGCGGAACAGCACTTGCTGCTCCAACCGGGGGCGCTGATGGCGTGACTGCAGTCACACTACGTGTGACCATGGCAGACGCAGAAAGATGTGACGCTGCGCCCCGACGCGTCACATCGCTGTAGGAAGGAGAGGACTGGTTGTGCAGAGAAAAAACGCTTACGCGCCTCTTGGAACGACAGATTGAGTTTGACTTTAAGTTCTATGATTTGTTTTTCTTTTTTCCATGTGGGACATGATCGGGAGTAGGCGGATGGTCTCCTTCACAATTGGCACAGCGAGTTGCTGACGTGCAAGTGTCAGATGAGTGGTCGTTGGACGCACACTTTGCGCAAGTAGCACGCCCTCTGCAGCCCTGTGAACCGTGTCCAAATCGTTGGCACTTGAAACATCGGCGGGGGTTAGGTATGTAAGGGTCGGACACGAAGCTTGCAGTAACCGGTTTCAATTGAGTCAGGTAAATCACTGTTTCCGAAAGTAATAACTATGTGTTTGGTAGGGATTTGCTTGTCGTCACGTCTTATCATGATTCTTTGGACCTTCACAACATTTTGATCCTGCCATCCTTCTAGTAGTTCGCTTTCGCTGAGTTCAAGAAGGTCGTCTTCGGAAATGACACCACGCACTGTGTTCATTGACCTGTGTGGGCCCACTGAAACCGGAATATCCCCGAAAGCCACAAGTTTCGAAAGTTTGTCGTATTGGAGCTTGTCACAAACTTCTAGAAGAAGGTCGCCGCTTCCCATCTTCGTTACCTTATAGCCTGGACCGATCGCTTCCGTAATAGACTTCGACACAAGGAATGGTGAAATAGTTCGAACTGTTTTCGTTTCGTGTTGACTGTGTATCACGTGATACTTGGGAAATGACTGCTTTGGTTGGGCAAAGAAAAAAAGGTTCATCGAAGCGCCACCTTTTCAGGCGGCGATCAGGAAGTGTGGGAAAAGCGTTTGCCATACAGACATTCAATAATTCGGCGGCAATGGTGGCCACCCACCACCGAGCCCAACAAGGGGACGCTGCAATGTAGTAAACACATGCAGGCGCCAGCCCTGCATTGCCGCTATAACCTAATCTAATTACCCAAGGTAGGATAATCACACAAGGTTAACCCTTGCCGCCAGGAAAGAAGGAAGTAAATGGAAGAGAGGAGAGGACAGGAAAGGCTAAAAGTGAGAGAGAAAGACGAAGATGAGGGGAGAGAGACAGGAAAAGGCGACTGCCGATTTCCCCTGGGTGGGTCAGCCCAGGGGGTGCCGTCTACGTGAAGCTTGGGGCCAAAGGGGTGTGTTGCCCTCCGCCGGGGGGCCATAAAGGTCCAATCACCTGGCATTGGCTCAACCCCCCAGGATCCCCTTTTCCCCGGACACGGCTACGCCACGCACGGCTAAGCGTGGGAGGAGGTCGAGGCCCCCCCGTTGGCTCGGGTCCGTGGTGTCGCCACACACCAAACGCCTGCTCGCGCAGACGCCCCTGCGGGGGCGCATGTTTTATATAACCAGTTCATTACAGTTGCATAACGATGCCAAGAGCAAAATGGGTATTACCAACACCAGAAGCGGTAAGCTTAAATACAGCGCTTATGCTTGCGCTGGAGATAGCTCGGGATAGTGCGGTACGTAGACCAACTTCAGTGCAGGGGCGTAGCCAGAAATTTTTTCGGGGGGGGCACCCCCTTG